>VXAV01009116.1:0-20045 GCA_013399715.1 Alectura lathami | reverse complement strand
AAAAAAAAAGAAAGAGAAACATGAAAAGACTTGGACTATTTTATCATACCAGCTCAGTAGACTTTAAAATTGACTCTGTTATTACTTAAATATTAGGAAAACATTAATAAAATATTTAATATTAAATAAACTATTGCAAGCACTTAACAATGAAAATCTGACACAAATTACACTGCATGGTTGGAAAGAGATGGAGGTTAATTGTTGTTTTACATTAAATCTAGCTCATTTTCCCCAGATTTCTACAAACGCCTACTGGCATGACACAGATGGACTTGAATGGTCTAAAGAAATCAGGTAATAAAAGAAAAGCAATTTTTCTAGTAGAACTTTAACACAGGAAGAACTTATTTTTGCTGGATTCTAGGGCTGTATTAAGACTGCTAAATAAAACAAGGCCAGGGAGTATTCCTGGCCTGAAGACCAAGTAGCCCAGTCTGTTCTCAGCTTTGGTCTTTACCACCACCCTACCTTCATCCTTTATGTTCCTCTATGGTGGTCATAAGACACAGTTAACGTTTTGGTGGGTTTTTTCGTTTGTTTGTTTTTTGTTTTTTTTTCTTCTCCCAGGTTCTGTATGACTGAAATAACACGTGTCTACCAGAATGGTATTTTCATCATATGAATTTGATGCATGTGTTGCATGAGGACACAGAGCTGCTGGAAGATGCAAAGCCTGCTGGACCGTGGAGGTCTATGCCGGTGAGAAGGATCTAAGATTAATTCTGTCTTATCTACAACAACTGCTGGGAATGGATTCTGCCCTATGCTTTCACTGCACCAGGTCTAGGCACTGTCTTAGAGAGCAGCACTTGGCAGTTCCAGAACTGGAGAACATACTCAGAATTAAGCAGCACAGATGCTTGGCCATCAGTGCTCACTCCCTGTCCCATTTTCGTTTAGCAGCAGAGACACAGTCCAAATAACTACAGGAGCTTTATCAATCCCTGAAGAACCACAAGTTGCGATAAAGGTCAAAATACCTTTTATACTATACAAACCTGGCTTTGTCTGAAATTTTGTTATTATTATGGCCCACCTCAAAGGGAGGCACAACCAAGCATGTGTGAAGGAGGCCATGTTCTCAGGGGCATGGAGGAGGAAAGGGGACACCACACATTTTGCTCTTGGCTCAGCCCCTGACTCTGGGACTACCTCATTCAGTTTCTGCCACAATTTCTCGACCTGTAAATGCAGGTGATGATGCTTTCTAAGGAGAACAGAGAAGAGGTTGGGACTGTAGGTAGCCCCATGAAATATTCACAGGAAAACCTTTCTGTATTCTACTTTTACTTCTCTTGACAGCTTTTATAAAGGTCTTCTTTTGTAGGAGACAAGGTGGGTCTCCAGAGGGATCTTCCCCTATACCTGACTGAAGTGGAGCTATAGTGGAACCGAAACATTCTGTGGTTAAGAAAAAGCAGAATATATATGGATTGCAGTACTGCACTTCTCATGGACAGTCGTAACCGTACCCTTCCTACAAAAGTAATCCACATCTCCATGTTGACCAAGCCTTTGCATCAGGTCCTTCCAGGGTGTCTAGCTAAACAGATGAGCCACTCTAAGGTACTTCTCACTGTTGTAAGAAACATTGCCCCAACATGTCAAACACTGAGGGAATCCAGCTCATTTGTAAAGTCTCACGGGCCTGTAGATCACCTCCACACATGGATGGGAGTGAAGAACCTGTAGGGAAGACTCAATACTGTGTCCTGCTCTCATGCTGACTTCTTTGGAGATATGATTTATCAGTTTAAAAAACAGCTGTGAATCAAATACTCAAGTGGGTATCAAAATGGATAAGGAAATTATCACTTCGCATTTTGGGACTTTTCATACTGAAATCACTGCTTTTAAGAGTTGAGAGTCATCCTGTCCAGCTCTTCTGTAGGCACTTTAAAATCATCAGAAATAAGTGTGGCCCTGGACAAAGAGATACATGTCTCTATTTGACATGTCACACCACTTTGCATTGCAAGGTCAGAGATGTCAGCTAATTGGTTCCTTATTATAAGATGCATCTGACAGAAAAGCACAAGGCACTGACGGCAGAGCTCAGAACATCCCTATGTTCATTCCTATGTTTCCCCTTACTTCCCTGCCTCAATATCTACCATTAGCAGATACAGTTCTGAGAACAGTCAGTCAAAAACTAGACAGCTAAAGAAGATTTATATGTTGTGGTCTCTTAGAGAGTCACACCTACAGCATCACTGAGACCTTGACAGGTTCTCTTATGGAAAGGAAAAAAAAAACACGGTCTTAAAATCTGGAAGTGATATGAACTGTGTCTTCTACTATTTCATCATGTTGAAAATACTAGGGCTAAGTGTGAGAAGCACTTTGGGCAGTCTCATATGGAGCGTTAGGATACACGATTTAAGATGTCCCAACTCAAAATCAGGATCTGAACCTAGGCTGCACAGCCCTATGGGAGGAGCATTGCACACCTTGGCGGGTGACCCACAGCCACCAGCACTCTGAATGTATGGGAGGGTTTGAAATCTTAGGAGGTGGCTCCCAGGACAAACCAACAGGCTATGCTTGGGATGGAGGCCAGGTTTGCAGGCTGGTCCTCCCCTGCACTTTCAGCAGTTTAGCAAGCACCTCTATTAGGTGCAAAATTGTTGTGAATTTGCTTTCCATGAGTGCTGTAATTAATGTCTTTTGGCTTTTGCATTCGCACATGGAGCAGACTATTGTCTCCGAAGGTCAGGGTGGAGAAGGTGCACTTTCTAATGATCCCATTTTTTAATATGCCTATGCCTTTAGGTATCTTGTAATGTTTAAATCTCATTTCTTATTTGAACATCTGGTTAGCCAGTGTTGGCTCACTTAAAAAGTCATTCCTGGCTTTCTGTGTTACCTCTTTAGTGTGAAAATGCCTGCTTAGTCACCTACTACTATTTAAAGATGTGGAGCAAAATTTGAGAACTCAGATGGGAAGAGACACCAAGTGAAGAAAACAAACCACAACTACCCTCAGAGCTGATTATGGTTGCGCAACATAAAACATGTCACCTTGGTTAATGGTTTTGAAGGATATTTAAACTCCTAGCTCCAATCAAAAGCAGTAGATTCAAAATAAATTCCTTCAAAAATTAGGACTCATACCCAACTAAACTCAGATGCCAAATCCAGATATGAGCTCTAAAATAAGCCTTGATTTTTTGCCCCCCACTTTAACTGAGGTTAACGTGACTTATGCCACTGCAAACTCAAGAAGAATTTCACGTAAAATTTCTATATGTTCTGGTTAAATCCAAAGTTATTCTCTAAAATTATAGGTAATTCCTCACAAAGAATAACACCTACAAGGAAGTAAAAAGGCAGAAGAGTCTTAAAAGCAGTCAGAGAATTATACCTAGTACTGGCAAAACATAGCGTCAGGAATCATTTATTCCATTGACTATACAACTTCTTAAATTTTACGTAGTGGTTGAAAGTACATCCTTGACTACTATTAATTCTTCTCATTTCATTTGGAAATACCTTTTACTCCAGTTGCTTATAGATGTTTGGAGTATCTGTTTCTTTCAAAGACCATTGGAGTATGGTGACGTAGGGTTCTGCTGATTCATCACCCATGAACTCAAGGGACCTGAGATGAGGAACAACATCCTTTCCTCTCAAATGTGGACTGTGTAGCAGCTGCTTCCTACATTTGGCTGCCTCCCTTGTCTGTCTGGAGGAGTCTGACATTCAAATTTTTGGGGACTCCAAATGCTGGTCTTACTGAGCTTCTCCCAAGGAAGAAATAGCATCCATGCAGGCTCCATAAATAGTGCAAAAGACACCTTCTGGGAACTTTCACTACAAGGGAGCCCGTTAGGTGTATATAGTCATACCTCTCAACTTTCAAATGCTGAGCAGGCAGAATAAGGACCACAAACCTGCCCTTGGCTACCTTGGTGCAGTGTGGGTATATCCTGCGAAGTTAAAGGCTGGCAGGGGCATACGTGTGTACGGCAATAGGTGAGATAAGCCATGACTTAACCTGTTTCCCAACCTGGCTTCCCCAGACACGGAGGGGCTTGGGAAGTGAGCCTCCCACATTGCCTCCTTCCCAGCTACCTAACAGTGCAATGCCCTCTCACTACAGCAGATTTACCCAGAGAGGTCAGGGGCTTCCTTCAGAGCTAATTGCGGAAGCCCTTTTCCACAACCATAACACAATGTCTGACTCATGTCCTAGGTAAACCACTCATTTTGCTTTCAAGTGGAGTGACCAGCTGTAAGTGTATTATAAGTAAACTATCTCACAATTTAATGGTAAGACAATCTGTCAGGGCTGTATTTTTAAAATGTCACATTTGTATTTTATTGAAGAAAACAATGAAAAGTCTTCTGGCAGTTCAAACTTCTTGCCTTTCAGTCCTGTGTATTGTTCTTGTCCTCCTGTTATGACTGACCAAAATCAGGAGCACTAGATTGTAGTATTTATATAACTACCTCTTGTTGTTTTATAGACCTTCAGCTGCTCCCCTTCTTATGCTTTCATTGACCCTTTTCATGTTGAAGATAAATCAGATCTCAGAAAATTTGGAGGGGGATCAGGAGTTGCTCACATAGAGTAATCTTGCAGGAGAGTTGTGGCAGAACAAGTACTGATGATACAGTGGAAAAATGTGGGAGTGTGTTGATTTAGGCCAGCAAAAAAATTTCATTTCCCAGATGTATGTCACATGACAGCTGTTCAAATATCTGTCCCACTTTAAGATCATATTTTACTTTGGAATAACCTCCATACTTGATTAACTAATATTTCTCATTTACATCTTCATTGTCTTAGAGTCTGCAGAACAAAATATTCCTTTATCAACAGGTTGCTTATTCTTTGCTTTATGATACTGTCAGTATGCCTTTTATGACATATTTTTAATTCTTAGGCAACAGTTAATATTTAAAATACATATTGTGCTATTATTAAAATGTTCCACTTCACCAGACAAACAGACCTGTGAAAACTAACACAGAATTCATGTCTATGAGTCTGAATTCTTATAACAGCAATTAAAATAACATTGGTTCCACTAATTTCTGTACAAATTTCTGTGTGTGTCTGCGCAACTAAAATTCTATTCAGAAGAGCCAGACCTTTAATATGTGCTTTCACTAGCATTCATTAGTAGCCAAGGCCATTATTTTAGGCACTTTTCAAAATGAAACATTTCAGGGAATTATGAAGCATTACACACAGAAGAACGCACTGCTGTTCCACTTTCCTCAATTTCAAAATTTTACGGGGGTTCCTGCTTCTGCGTGTTACTAAATTTACAGATACAATAATAAAAAAAATCTTTTAAAACCCCCTAGATACATCTCACTCACAGGAAACTATTTTTTAAACTGGTAAACATCTGAATGTAAGCTTTTTTTTTTTTTTTTTTTCCTTAAGAGAGCACTTCAAAAGAANTTTTTTTTTTTTTTTTCCTTAAGAGAGCACTTCAAAAGAAAAAAAACATATGTTGTGGCTGGCCTTTGTTATCCAGTTAACGAAGAAACTACTTCATTGTTTGGACAGGCCATTGAGTAAAAAGCAGTTGAATTTTTGGGGGGAGACCAAGTACTTAATAGAACATATGATCTGTGTTGCCTTTGATTTGTTGGAAATACAGAGAATTCAAAATAATTTCAAAGTAAGTATATTGGAAAGCTTATGGAGATTATCAAAAGAGATTTGTAAGAAGACTGCATAGCTACTGTTACTCCCAAACAGTACATGAAATATTCAGCTTCTTCAAGCACACAAATTATTGAAAGTAAATATGTCCTCTATGGAAGACAGTAGGATGAATTCTGTAAATTAAGACCTCGAGACTATATGGCTGGAGGAGAAATCATGTACAGAGATCACAGTTTTATTGTTGTTTTGCACCGAACTGTATTTTCCTTTAGACAAAGTTCAACTGTGTAATCAGTTAGAGAAACAAAAACATGGTATTTAGTACGTACACCGTGGATTCCATGTACCAGAAGAGTGAAGACTGAGGGAGCATTGGTCTTGGGAGGCCAGATGCACAGCACCTGGGAAGACAGCCACATGAGCTGGGTTCCACATGTGCATCTCTACCAGTTTTGCTTCAAAGAGCTCGCCAGGTCTGCCCTCTCCTAACGGTCTCCCATCCTGAAAACTCCCCTTGCCCTTAGTTCATCTTCTTTGCTTGGAGAAGAGGTGGATGAAGTGGTGCCTCTCTTTCTCAGTTTGGGTTTCAGTGGACATTCGGGACACATCTTTGGGCTGGAATTAACATTTTTACTCTCCTTGGTCCTCAGGCCATTCTGGGTAGGGGCTCAACACCCGCCTGGGACAGGGAGGGTGGTCCTCAGCCTCCTCAGCAAGTACCACCAGGATCAGGGGGACAGGGAGACCATGGAAAGGGAACTTTTGTAGACTAGTAACTGATGTAGCATCTGTGAGGTCAGAGGAAAGACTTGGAGTCCTTCCAAAGGTACAAAGGAACAATGGTGAAGCTCTATTTAAGAAGAGCAAATCAAAAACCCTACAGAACAAAAATCAGGTAGTCCTTCTGAAGAATGCATTTTGTCCCAACACATTTAACAAGTCACACTGAAAAGCATGCAGAAACTAATGACTGCTCTTTACAAAAAGCAGGCAATGAAAATGTATTTTTGGAACATTAGAAGCATTGCTAAGTTATACAAGCAGCATGAGCGATGACAGGAAATTAAACTACGCAAGGTCTTTAGTTTTGGGTAGGTAAGTATCAGGAGCCAGAGAAGACAGAAAACAATTTAAACTCTTTAAACAATAATTTCTTTTTGGATTTGATTTTTCTTTCTTTTTTTTTTTTTTTTTTTTTTTTTTTTTTTTTTTTTTGGAGCCAGAATACTTTATTCTTCAAAGCAACTGTGTTGTTTGTAATTTCCAAAGTGAACAAACTGCTTGCAAATCAGCAGCAAATCAGTAATCAATAGATTCAAGACAAACATCATACAATTCTTTGAAGTGACATTTGTACTTTCAGACTAAAAAACTGATGCATTCAACAGCACAAGTAGACTTACCATGTCTAGCTAACAAAAGCCCAGAAACGAGACCAGCTTAACCGTGGGTGATAGCACTGCCAAATTCAGGAATGACAGGAAGCAATAGAGAAAGTCAAAGATGTGCACAACATTTACTGACCTTTCAGAATCTGGGAGTGCTGGTGGAACTGAGGCTGGTGCCCTGGTTCATAATGAAAATAGAGAAATATTCCCAGGCAACAATATCCACCAGAAAATGTGGAATTCCCCAGGCAGAGTCACTACCACCCCGATGAACTGATCCATGCTACAGAGGAAAATTTTAATCAGATATTCGGGGATCTCCAACTTATGGGTGAACCGAGAAATTACTCTGAAACATGTCAAAACTGAAGCTCAAACCTAAATAAATAAATAAATAAAACAACACAACCTACACATGAAGCACTGAGAAAATTAACAGCAAAAAGTGAGTGCATGAAGCACAGAAGCAGTAATTTCGAATAGACTGGACTAGCAGATCTGAGTTACTGCAGTTAGATTCACCAGCAGTAGTTGATGTTGATATGTCATGGCTCTTTCCACATGACAGCATTGTGTATTTGGCTAAAACTCTAATTGCTCTCAGATGAGGAAACCTAAAGTGAGGAGCAATGAAACTACAAGAACTGCAGAATGCTTTCAAGAGATGCCAAACTGATCAACGTCATAAGAAGTGATTGATTTAGACAACAAGATTAACACTCATAACCATGAGCTTCTATATCTCACAACAAAATGAAGAAATGGAAGAATTAGAAAAACAAATAACCGGAGAAATCTGCACTTACTGACAAGTTAATGTGCACAAGCAAAAATAATTGATAGGAACAAACTTCTTTATCACTATTCACTTTACTAATTAAAGAAATGCAGCACAGACCCCACAGTCAAACTAGGACGCAGTCCTAGTTTCATTGCTTGTTTGGCTTTGCTGTCAACATCACGAAGACAAAGTGCAGATGAATGCAATGCAAGTATCATGTGAATTGATAACAATACATGAGGCGACTCAGAGAAACAGTATACCAACATATAGGTTCAAGTGCTTGATAACTTGGTTTACATGCAAATACGGGCAAAGATTTTAGCCAGGATTGTAAAAAAAGAATCAAACATTTTTGGAAAATAAATGACCTGCTATAATCTCCAAATACTGTTCCCCAAAAGAAGAACCTAACAAGAACCTTTGCAGACCCTGATGCCAGCCTATGTCAGAAGTTAGAGTGGGTGAAATTCTTCTAGAAATACAGAAGGAATTTTAATGTTACACAAGGTAACAACTTCACTTACCACAATAAACAAGATTTGATCATCACAGCTCTGTATCTTAAGAGCTAAACTACAGATTTTGAACTTGAATATTATTTCCATATTAATACATGGTCACATCCTTCACATAGACTGGAAATGCATCAAAGGAAAACACATGTCCATATGCTTCTTGAAGCAAATAATTTTGTAATGGAACAAACCTCCAGCAAACGTCAGGGTAAATTTGTTGTCTTTACAACTAAAAGTTAACCAAAAAAGCGTGAGGAAACTACTAGAATACACACTAAGAGTGAAGATGGAGCATCTGCTGTGAGAAGGCTATACAGGGCAAAGGGATAAAAACATTACTCAGCACACGGAAAATGCCATTCCTCAAGGACTGCAGCTCTCACCTTTGTCCAGCCCTAGATCTGCAGCTCTCACCCTTGCTGTTTGCACGCCCATGCCATGCGTGTTCAAACCTCACAATGGGCAGTGTGAAAGCATATCTCCACTCCCTTCCTCAGGGGGAATGTGAAGGCACAGGGATGAGTAATAAGCAAAATGACTGCATCACTCATTAACCACACTGCTCGTTGGCAATACCCCCCTGCAGTGCACCAGTTTACTTTCACTCAAATCATCATTGGCTAAGAAGAGGGTATTTCCAAGCTAAAATAATTAATGTAATCTGACCATTCATGGCGGCTATTCCTGCTGACTTCTGTTCTGAAGCAGAAGGGAAAAGGGTGTTCGTTTGCAGTTCCCTTTGAAAGAACACACTGCTGCAGCTCTACTTCTGTGTAACATAATGGGACAGGCAACCTCTTACTGCCCCATGGAAAACATTCCCAGGCTGTGCTTCTTCATGCACTGACCATGCTGCTCAGGAGCATCCTACTTGTGTGACTCCTGACCTCAGCTTCATTCTAACCACCTATCATAATACGCTGGTGCGGTTACATAAAACGTGTCCTGGAGTTCCCCAAGGCAACACATATGACAAATATGCTCTATTCTACCCTTTTGGTAGAGTGTAATTGCTTCAGATGAAGTAATCAGATGTTCTAGATAATCCTTAAATTATGCCTAGAGATAGGATTTTTTTTGAGAGACTACTCCCTTATTTTTATGGAAATTCAGTACAACTAAATGCAAATGAGTTTGTAAAACATACTAACAGTTTAGCTCATTGCTGTGAGAGAAGTTTGCCAATATGATCGTGGAAGAATAACCTGCCATAATTTGCCTTTCAAGGATCTGCGTTCTCATTATTACCTGAGAACTAGAAGAAGGAATTAAAAATGAAGGCACTGATTGCTTGGGTTTGAAGTGACATTCTTTGTGCCCCCCCACAAAAGAAACAGAGAAAGTCTTTCTCTGCGGGCACTGCATAGATTCCTGCCCATGTTCTTTACATGCTAAACTGAGATTATCACTTCCACAACTCTATGTAGTGGAGGGATTTAGTCGGTCCCTCAATCTTATTTTTACTGGGACTGACCTCCAAACAGAACAGGAAATCTCTTTGTAAGCAAATTCCCACAACCAGTCCCATTGCTGTTTAGTCTGCATTGGATTAAGCACTGACTTGCTTGCTTCTATGATTGGCAACTATAGTACTATGAAAACAAATGTACAGAGCAAGTCTCACCAGAAAAGCCTTCCAATCTGCAGATCCTTTCAGCTTTATTTGGACTGAAACCTGATGATAGCTCCACTAGACAGGAAACACTCACCCCTCCTTTCTAATATGGCACTACCAGGAAGACACATTTTCTCACAGATCAGGCAGCAGAGGGGAGGGAGTGAGAGAGCAGGAACACCAAAGACCTTCTAAAATGCATGTCTCAAAATCAAATGGTTGTAGGATGCAGAAGCTGACAACACTGCTTATTTATACTAAAGTTAATTCTTTGATTGATAAAAACCGTGGTTTACACTATGCCTGAAATTGGGTGAGATACAGAAAAAGCAAAGCACCCCAGACACTTCAAGCCCACTATCCTGCGGATATGAAAGAAGTATACTTGAGCAGTGAAGCATTTTACTTATTTTCTCACTGGATATAATATGCTGCTTGTTAGTGACCTTTTGCCATACTGTAAGGAAGCCCATCCAGGCAACTAAGGCTCTGCCTTCACAGGTGGTCTTCAAGTGGTAGACACACAAGAGGGACTCTGCAGCATCCAGCACTGACAAAATCTTAAGGTAAGGGTACATGAAACAGAGAAGGGGTTAGGTGCATTATCCTGCTGTTTTCTAGCACATCTATTAAGACGCGATATTTATTTCTATGTGGCTGAAGCCCAGATATGTCTTGTTATTTACTGAAAGCCACCCAGCAAACTGGTGGCAATGGAAAACCTATGCAAAACAACTTTTCTGTGGGCTATTGTGTATGAACTCCAGCCAGCACTGGCAAAGTATTTTCTTGCCATTGGTGTGACGACCATAGGATGTAACACTGAGAACATGGGCTGTATTTGTAAGCGAGGATTAACAGCTGTCCATCTCTTTATCAAAGGGGTGATTTATGCAAAGAAATTTTCACAATCTGTTGATGACAAACTCACATAGAATCATAGAATGGCTTGGGTTGGAAGGGACCTCAGAGATCATCTAGTTCCAACCGCCCTGCCGTGGACAGGGCTGCCAGCCACTAGCTCACTAGATCAAACTGCCCAGGAACCCATCCAGCCTGGCCTTGAACACAGCCAGGGATGGGGCAGCCACAGCTTCTCTGGGCAGCCTGTGCCAGCGCCTCACCACCCTCGCAGGGAAGAATTTCTTCCTGATGTCCAACCTAAACCTCCCCTCTCTCAGTTTTAGCCCATTCCCCCTTGTCCCACCATTATCCACCCGTGTAAAAAGTTGGTTCCCCTCCTGCCTGTGAGCTTCTTTCAAGTATTGGAAGGCTGCAATGAGGTCTCCCCGGAGCCTTCTCTTTTCCAAGCTAAACAATCCCAACTCCCTCAACCTTTCCCCATAGGAGAGGTGCTCCAGCCCTCTGATCATTTTGGTGGCCCTCCTCTGGACCCGCTCCAACAGCTCCACATCCCCTCTGTACTGGGGGCCCCAGGCCTGGACACAGTACTCCAGGTGAGGCCTTCCAAGGGCAGAGTAGAGGGGGACGATCACCTCCCTCTCCCTGCTGGCCACCCCTCTCTTGATGCAGCCCAGGATGCCATTGGCCTTCCTGGCTGCAAGAGCGCACTGCCGGCTCATGGCCAGCTTTTCGTCGATCACAACGCCCAAGTCCTTCTCCACAGGGCTGCTCTCAATGAGTTCTTCTCCCAGTCTGTACACACACCTGGGATTGCCCCGACCCAAGTGCAACACCTTGCACTTGGCCTTGTTGAACCTCATCAGGTTCTCGTGGGCCCACTTTTCCAGCCTGTCCAGGTCCCTCTGGATGGCATCCCTTCCTTCAGGGGTATCAACTGCACCACTCAGCTTGGTGTCATCAGCAAACTTGCTGAGGGTGCACTCGATCCCACAGTCTAAGTCGTCGATAAAGATGTTGAAGAGCACCGATCTCAAGACGGACCCCTGGGGGTCACCGCTGGTGACCGGCCTCCACCTGGACGTAGAGCCATTGACTACAATGCTTTGGCTGCGACCGTCCAGACAGTTCTTTATCCTGCAAACAGTCCACCCACCAAATCCATCTCTCTCCAGTTTAGAGATAAGGATATGGTGTGGGACTGTGTCAAAGGCCTTGCACAAATAACATAAGGAGGACAGGCCTTAAATAACATAAGGAGAACAGTCCACCCATCAAATCCGTATCTCTCCTGTTTAGAGATAAGGATATGGTGAGGGACCAAAGGCCTTGCACTAGTCCAGGTAGACGACATCCGTCGCCCTCCCTTGGTCCACCGATGCCGTCACTCCATCATAGAAGGCCACCAGATTGGTCAGGCACGACCTGCCCTTGGTGAATCCGTGCTGGCTGTCTCGGATCACCTCCTCTTCCAAACGTGCCCTTCTCTACCTTGGCAACCACACGCATTTTATCATAAAGGTATTCTGAAACAGTGAAGTGGGTGTTTTATTTCCACTGTCAAATTTATTTTAGGCATAAGCATGGCACTGAGGAGCTCTGTCTTGCATTGATTAAATATATGCTCCTCATCTGAAAAAAGCCAGTGTGTTGAGCTTTATCTGTGAAGAGCTGCTCCCTAAGAAATGGGGATCCAGGAGCCAAAGGTGAGCTTGAGGCAGAGTTTCCTCACTGATGGGCAACATACCTCAAGGTCTGGCCATGACAGACACAGCAGGGTGCTGTAATAGATTCCATGGACAGCCCCAGGCATGAAAAGCGATGTGCCAAGGGCAGGGTCCATCCAGCGATCCCAATGTCAGGGGGGCAGCAAGGGGACTTGGACAAAGGCAGGGCCACGGACAGGGTAGATGGAGCCCCAGTAAGCCTATTAGGACAGCCTGGACAGGCTCCTTCACTATCTGCTTCGTGAGGTCTGAAGACCAAAGGGAAATGAATTTTCTTAGTGCTTTAAGACTGGTCCTTAGGAAAAAAAAAAAAATAATACCACAACACCTTCTTAATTACCACAAGCTTGTCCTAATTAGCAATCTTGGCAGAGGGGGCCACAGACTGAAGAATCAACAGAATGAAATATTTCTTTTTGAGGCTAAATAGGAAATGTCATGCATCCAAGCTGGCAGTAGACAAAGGAGCCACTGGCAGGTGTGAGTCTTGCCTTCCTTACGCTTGCTGTCTAATTTACACCTCCCTGAGCACGCCAGCAGATTGCCCTGGCTGTTTATCCAAATATTAGCTCCGCTATATACATGATACCAGGATATCTGTCGGAAAGACGGATTCAACTCTTTCTGCTACCAGTGTAACCACAGTCAAGGAGTGTATCCAAGAACAGGAGAGTATACAGACAGGCACATATGAGCACATTTCAGCCACAGCTGGATTGTCACAAAAAAAAATTCTCCCACTGTTTTGCCACTAAGATAAAAGGTGAATCAGTAACAGATTTGAAATTGTGAAACCACCTACCCGTGCATGAAAATTGGCCTCTGAAGTCATGTCTCTTTCAGGAAAGTGGATCTCAGGTCTATATCTGAGTCAGCAAGGCATTTGAGCTCAGTTTGAGAGCACTGCATGCTGGTGCCCAGCTCTACCTGACCAGGCTAGACAAGGTCCAGGCTGAGGTATCCTACCAAAAAATTCAAGAGGAAGGAAAGAAGTCTTCCATGAGATACTGACTTCTTTAACTAGAGAAGCCAGACATAGTCACTTACTGCAAAGCAGTAAGGTGTTAAATCCAGGAAGCTGCTAGAAATGCAGTCACCTGTAGGGCCAAGGGCTCTTCCTTCTCCCTCCTGGTCATATCACTGTTCTAACTCTTTAGCTCACTTTCCTTTTCTTTTGCTGTGTCTCTCACTCATTACATTTAACATTCACCATTGATCTCCAGGGTTTCATGTGACCAAGTGAAAAGCATGAAATGGAAAACATCTTTGTCACATTTACATGATTTGTATTACTTAAAGCATAGTTGCAGCACCTGCTTTCGTTCAACACACCTGAAGACAGTTAAAAAGGTGGTAGACAAGGTAATGTGTGTTTCTCCCTCTTCCCTTTGTTGGCAATGAAGTAGCTGTCTGGTTGGTCTGAACTTTTCTTTGGTGTAGAGTAGCAGTTAGTCCCTTCTCATGAACATCAGCTCCTGCACGCGATTCTGAAGGCTGATTTTACAAGTCAGCAACTCAGCTGCTTCAACAAAACTAAGAAAAAGAGAGAGTGAAAGAGAAAAATAGGGATGCAGCCAAAATAAAATCACTTAAGAGTATTTCTCACTTGCAACAGAAAGACTTCTGGTGGTGCACTAACTACAGCTGTGCCCAGTCTGAGAGAGGATGCACCCCAGCAGAAAGGGCCTGATGTCTGAAGGGAGACTTTGTTCAAGCTGGCAATAACTCATGGCCACTTGTGCAGCCTCTTGTAAGCCAGCTATAGGCATTGTTGGATCCTTTCACAGGATGACACAACTCCCTAAATCTGCACAAGGTTATACCTTTGAAAGGGAGGGGAAAAAAGTCTTTCTGGAATTTTTAAGAAGTTGACCTGCCTCAGCAGAGGCCAATGAGTGCCAGAACTGCCGCAAGAGAGGTCAGGACCTCTTGAACAAGGGGCACAGGGTGGGTGAGCAGGGCCTCCCCTTTTGGCAGCAGGGAGGCTGTTTGTTGGGTTGCCACGGAAGTGGAGCCCAAGCCTCCTGCCAAATGCTGGAGGTGAGGTGAGGTCCCCAGGCTGTCTGTGCTGGCCACGTGGGCAGCGGGCCATGTGAGGCAGAGGTCCAGGGCTGTCCTTTCTCTCGGCTAGGAGAGGCAGGTCTACACCATGCAGCACAGCATAAGGGCAAGGGAGCCCTGCTGATGCTCTAGCCCAGCTAACCATTCTTGCTTTCTCTGTGGACCATGGTGATGTAGATATCTATCCCCTCTCCAGCAGAGGGAGGATGCAAATTTGTGTCTCCTGCCACCATGGAAGGGTCGGCTGAAGCTAAGCCACTGCTTCCTTCAGTTTCGCTATTTATTTTTATGATCAAGAGACAGTCAGGAATTCTTTAAGGGGGTTTGTCAAAACCTCTCATTCATGGATACCATCAGGGTTAAACACGAGCCGGGTGTCTACTTACTGAGCACAGGAATAGAAGTAAAAGAAACAAAAAAGAAGAAAGAAAAAGCAGAGGCAGTTCCAGGCATGCCCAGCAGCAGACCTTTGGGCACCTCAGGAATTTTCCTGGCAGGAACATAGGCACTTGCAGACATCAGACGCCTCCAGGGTTAGGCAATAGCTGAACAGGGGTTTTGAGGATCAAAATTTTGGCTGCAGATACCTACAGAGGCAGTTAGGCAGAGCTTACATGCCTAAACCTTTTTTGTGGCTCTAGCCCTAAACTAATATTACGGAAAATACCAGCAATTATTAGGGACTTCTTATCAGATTGGATACATATTCCCTTTGCATAACTTCACCATGGCCTCATTCATGTGGTGCTTAAAGAGGATGAATACCTGTTCTGCATGAGTAATTATGCCAAAGTCTCATGTGAGGGAGGTACTTTATGACCGCTGAACAAGGCCAGCTATGTTTACCTATAGAGCTTCATCACTTAAACCAAAAATTAGTCTTACCGCTAAGTCTCCCTTGCTGCTTCGTTTTCCTGATTGCAAACAGATCCCTGAACATGTAGTTGCGTTAAGATGATTGATGCCAAGATGCTGCACTGAAAGGAAAATATTCTTTTGAGTGTTATCACGTCCATGAACGTAAGCAAAGCCATGTCACATGACAAAAAAGTAAATAGAGCATTTCTTAGAAAAGCCATTTACTTGCCTCCATGATTTATTATTCAGTGACATGTAGGGTATTTTTTCTTTGTTACTGGCACTCATGTTCATTATAACAAGGTACTTGACTTGAAGGTATTTGGCCAACCTTTCCAAAGTGCTATGTAAGCAGTAATCACAGAGAGCTAAGTTCGTGAGTCAACAAATTGCTCTCCCATGCTGATCAAACAGTCCTGGCATCTCCATTAAAAAAAAAAAAAAAAAAAAAAAAAAAAAGAAAAAAACAGATTTTGGACTAGCCTACACAGTTTTCTCTCAAAAATTATTTATTTTATTTGCATTTGGCAGAATCCAGGCTTAAAATAACTAAAGGTGCCAGTTGTTTTATTAATAATGTTTTACACGTGATTTTCATTTACATTTAGGAGGATAAATGAGATACCGAGTGAGCCTCATGGTTTTTGTTGCCATAAATTCTATTTAATTTACTCGATCCAGGGACAGATGCTTCTCTCGTTTTACACCATGCTTCCTCAGCTTGTCATGGAAAGCAGCCTACTACTTGGGTCAAAGCTAGTCAGGTCAATAGAGTTGAGGTTTATTGTGGAAAGCTTTCATTCCATCCCACACAGGGTTGTTATTATCAAAACAAGTAACAATCAGATATAGTGCACAAGCTCATACAGGAGAAGGGACTCAAATAAATTGAAGTGGGATTTGTACTCATTTTCTATCATCCATGTCCATCGTATGTGCTCACAAATCCAGGCACTGAATCAGAAACATATTCCCATGCTTAGTCTTGCTACTTTGCTGTGTAAACGAATGCCTTAAAATGAAATATAGATATTTGTGTAACTCATTGCTACTGTGTGCAAAGTGTGTTGGGCTGCATGAATAATGCATTTATTTTTAGTATGATTGCCAACTGGGAAATATTTTGGAAGCTTAATCTGAAATAATTTTCCCCCCACTCCATTTCTTACATGAAATGAAAAATGAGAAAACGTCATTTTGCAGTGAAAAGCTCCTCCTGACCACCAAAATGAAACACTTCATTTTTTGGACACATGTAGTAAAAGCAAAGGAAATGAAAAGTCTAGATTTCACAAAGCAAGAAGTGATGTTCTGTCCCCTTTTAGTTCAGTAGCCTGGATACAAAAGATAAATCCTTTGGCTTCCTGGGGTGTTTGAATCCACTGTCTCTCCTCCCTGGGAATGCCACTCACCACCCCTTAGGCTGAGGGGGACAACCAGACTGTTACCATCCAAGCAGCCTGCCAGCTGTCCAGCTTTCCTTCATGGAAGTAATGCAGAGAGAAATAAGGCAAGGTAAGTCACCAGAGACTGAACTGCTGCCTTCAAAGCAGCAGATTACCCTGCTGTAGGCAAGATGCTCCCCCCAGGGTACTGAAATAGGCATGGGGGCAGCTCCAAGCCACCCTCCTTGTGGTGCTGTTTCTTTTTGTCTGTATGATAAATGTTCCCTGAACCCAGGGGTTGCTTTTTCTCAGGGAGGGAGCCCTTCCCATCAGGCTACACAGTTAAGCCACTTTAACCAAAGGGTTACTTTAGCATTTGGTTTCTACCAAAGTGTTGTTAAAATAGTTTCACTTATTGCAGGACCACAAACATCTGTTAATTATGGGTCCAGGTTTTATTTCTTTATTTATTTTAATAGCTAGGTCTTATTGACCTTCACTTAAGCACTTTTGAAAATTTTACCCCAAATAAAGACTGCTGTGTTGAAAAGTGCAGGCAATTGCCATCATGGGAGTCTTGGATTCAAAGACAGTTTGCAGACCTCATTAAGCCAACGAGCTTGCCAAGTACACTCTTCTCAGTTCATTGCAAACAACTGTTAAGCTCCATATACCAAAGCAGCTGCTAACAGCAGAGGCTGTCTGACATGGGCAGAGAGAGCTAAGCTCACCCATGTAGACTTCTCTGCCTTGATATCAGAAGATCATGGCTCACCCTGGTAACAGAGCTGTGAGAGGGCCCTGTATAATCTCTGTCAAGAAGCACTGTTCCAATGAGAAGTTTTGACTGATGCAAAACGAGACTGGCAAGGCCTTCTGAGCCCAGGTGGCAATGGGCTAGCATGCCAGAAGGCCTGCATTACGCCACTGAAAAGTCTTGTCTCATGTGCAGGACTAAAACAGATTTCTGAGAAGTTTTGAAAAGGTAAGATAGGCAGAATTAACCCTCTAAAGAGTGGTGAGATGCTACAGGCCTTCAACAGATCCAAAAGCCAGGAGACATATTTGCATGCTAAACGTGGAGGGAGGAAAATGCCTTGGGTTAGTCAACAGGGTTTCTAGGCACATAACGACTTTCACCTGTTTGTGTGGAGCATGTACCACAGGCACCAGCTACACAAGTCTGAGGTGAGCAGATCCATCTTTGGTTATTACAGTGATACTCACAGAGCAAGACTAGTTTAAAAATCTTCCAGCCTAAAAAAGCAAGGCAGACAGCTCGTCCTAGTGGGACTGGTACTTCATCAGGAAACTCAGAAATGTTGATGGCAATGCACACGTTCACAGAAGCGTTGAGGTTACTGAGTTCAGTTCTGTGTAGGTGCTTTGTTTCTGTGATGCAAAGGAAAAGCTGTGAAAATTTGTGACAAGTGTCCCGATTCCCAGGCCGGTGCTGGCCACAAGTCTGTCCTTCTTGGTTGAACCATCCTCAGCACAGAATGGTTTGAAAAACGAGAGTATTTTTAAAGGACAAGTCCCCTTTCCCCGCTATTTGCTGTGAAGTTACTAAGATGACCCCTGCATACCAACAGTCCCTCAGGAAGTGTTTGCCTTAAAACACTCTATTAGATTTAGGATTCTCCACGTGCTTTTATCCAGCCAGAAATCCTTGCAAGCACCAGTCCAGTATAATAACCAGAAGCTGCCCAAACACACTTCCCAAGAATTAAGAATTGAGATAGAAGTGAATATCTCACAGTGGCACAGCCATTAACAAATGTTATAGCAAAAGAAGAAAACAAATAAAGATTTTCTCTGGAACACAAATGCATGATAAAACTCCCAAGGGAACATTTCTGAGACCTTGTTTTGATATTTGATTTACAATTTCCAAGTGTTTATCACTTCAGGTGGGTTTTTACATATTGACCATAGGTAGAACACACCCCATTTTATAATTCCCTTATCTTACCTAAATAGGAGACAGATAGTGCCTTCTATACCTGCACACACCTTGACAATTGAAAGCAGTGATGTGTTGAAATTTTCCTTATCACCTTCAGCTCCCACACAGGTGTTCTTGGTGATAAACTACTGAATGATATAAACAGTGATTTCAGTTAAAAGCAAAAATTGATCAGGAGGAAAGGAAAAAAAATCAAACATTTTCTGAGTGGGAATTGGCACTGAAAACACTCATATACAGGAGCACAAGTGTGAATTTTGTCAGAGTGACCACTAAACACAGAATCTCAAGGAATTGTCTGTAGTAATGCTTCCTCTCACTTCTCAATACCTACAGGCATCTTGCCTTGAATTTTGCATTGATCTTGATAGGGACTCGCAGATACTGTAGAGAAATGTACATTGTTCCTTCTTATTTTAGCCAATGATATGAAAATTGGGAGAAAATATTAATTTGTCCACAGAAATGTCAGTCTGTCTCCAAGGGATGTTATCATACAACAGCCTTTCTGCAACAATTCTGAAAAACTGTGATAAGAAAGAAATTCTGGAAGAAGAAACTTTCATTCTCCATTAATTATCCATTTCCAGCTGAACTCTTTGTTTTTCTGTGACTTTTTTTTTTTTTTCTTAAGATGTAATAGAGAATGTCTAGATGTATTTTAACTGTATTTTCTTGGTGAAAGAAAGTGAACTTGAAAGTCTTCAAGGCTTTGTTTTACAGTCTTACCTGTGCTGCAGCCTTTGCACAATGAATCACCTCAGATACCAAAGAATTGTAAGAATTTATGCTCTGTGTTGGCTTTGAGTACTTTTGTTTTAGTACTGCAGGGAAAACTAGTATTATCTAACCCAAACAGACCACTAGAAGTCTGAAAAAAAAATCAAATGCACACCTGCTCTTCTGAAAGTGCATGGTTTTGCTCCTCTGAAGGCCACAGCTTTCTAGCTAGCGTGCTTTCTGATAATTAAGGACAAAACTGGAAACCACAGCATGTGATGGTGTTTTTGAAACTGCACACCTTGGCACATTTGCACCATCTGCATTTATTATTCAATAATGGGATCGACTAAGATTAGTAATACTCCGAAACTTACATGAAATATAGGGGAATAGAATGTTATTTTGATAGGAAAGAGAATTCAAACATACTTTAAATTCCACAAGAAACATTCCAAGATTGTCTCTAGGACTTTCTCCACAGCAACACAACCTCATGCTCCCTGCCAGGGCGGGACTCTTGCTTGGTGTTTATC
>VXAV01009115.1:7346-17493 GCA_013399715.1 Alectura lathami | reverse complement strand
TAAAAAAAAAAAAAAAAAGAAAGAAAGAGAAGATCTCATTTTGTTTTCACACATTTCAAACTGCCTTTTTTAGTGGCAACAGCAACCTTGGAAACAACAAGGCAGAGCCAGGCAGGGAGGCTGGTGTCGCTCAGTGCTGGGCAGGGAGGAGACCCAGGCTGCGAACCCAGGCGAGGTGCAGGGACTGGGGGCACGAGGGACGTGGGGTCACCTCCTCCCTGGGGACTCTGCAGCCTGGTCTGGGGAGTGGCAGCCAGCCCCCAGCAGGGGTTGCAGCTAGGGGGTCTTTCCAACACAAACCATCCTCTGGTTCTCTGACATTCCCAGGGTGATGCTGACACCCTGGACCAGACCTGGACAGGCAGTGGTACTGTGGGGCCGGGGCAGGGGTGTTACAGCTGCTCACCCTGAACATCCCACAGCAGCGATGATGCAATCCTTTCCTGTGACCCCTTGGTGCTGTGCTCCTTTTTCTGCACCTCCGACCTGCCTCACAGGAAGCCAGCAGTCCCCCCTGCTATGAGAGAGCTGCCCAGCTGCAGGGGACTGGCACCTTCTCACCCTTCAGGGTGGAGGCACGTGGTCTGGGAGGAGGATCGATGCCAGCAGGGTTGCAGCAGGCTGAGCAGAGCGCTGGGGCTGGCTGCCACCTCCTCCTGACATCCTCGCCTCGCTCCTGGCTCCCCGTCATTGGGGGGGGGGGTGGGGAACATGCCTGCTGCCAGCGCCAGGACAGCGAGGACGCGAGCGATGCGGGGAGACGCCGGTGTCCGCCGCAGTCCTCCTGGGATCCGTCTCTCTAAGAATAAGTGTCTGTGTCTCCTTGGCCTCCGGAAAGCCAATCAACAGCACTCGTTAGCTGCCATTTGGGCTCCCAGTGTCTCCAGCCTATAATTCCGTGGCTTGCACGCATTAATTGCCACGCTCGCAGCGCTGCAGAGATGCCCAGCCTGGCTTCCTTGTGGTTTGCGCTGGCGCCCGGCAGCACAGCTCGCTGTCCCACAGCCCGGCTGCTCTGTGCGGCCACTGAGGTCCTGGGCTTTGCTCTCCAGGTGACACCCTTGGCCCTGGCCTCTGTGCTGAGGTCCCAGGCTCGCAGACTAACCGGGAGGAGCACGCCCTTGGAGCCCTGCGCTGGATCCCAGTGCATGGGTGTGTGTTCACAGCTCAGTGCTGGGCTGCTGAGGCAGACCCCGTGTCAGAACCGTGTCACTGCTGTGTGGAGGTGGCAGCATGCCACAAACCCTCACCCACATGCTCACAGGTACTGCGCGGGCTGTGGGGCACAGCCGAGCTCTTAGGGCAGGGCTTTCTGCATGTCCTCTGAAATGTTCAGCAGAATGGACCCGGGGAAGAAGGAACTCAGAGAGCCCTGTCCGTCTGCTCAGAGCCCCTGTGGCCCACAAGCTGGTGTGGCTGGAGACCCTGCAGCCCCTCACCCCACGGGCAGATGTCGGGTGTCTGCTGTGAGCTGCGCCTTGCAGCCGGGGAAGGAACTGCGTGACACAGACAGGACCTTTTTCAATTGCCCACTTCTAGCAGCAGCTCCTGGACTTCCTGTGGAAGTCTGATCTGTCTGCTAAACTTTTTAACTTTTCCTCCTGGACCTGCTCTCCCACTGTGCCCCTGTGGGTGCAACGAGTTGACAAGGGCCATCAGGGTGTCCAGGAGCATGGGGCACATGATGCTTGCCTGGGGAACTGGGCTTGTTCAGCTTGGAGAAAAGAAGCCCTGAGAGGAGGGCAAGCAGATCGCTCCTTCCACTGCCAAAAGGGGTGGCTGAGGGAAGGTGGGGCCGCACTCACCCCAGAGGCTTACAGGGAAAAAGCCAGAGGCAACAAGGAGATAGAGATTCCACCGTTGGAAATTTTTAGGAATTGAGTGGGCTAGGAATAAGCAGCCTGCTGTAGTTTTGGAGCCTGCCCTGTGTGGAGCAGGAGGCTGGACGGGTGGTTCCTAGACATCTCTCCCAGCCTAAACCTGCCCGTGAGCCTGTTTCTGTGGCTCCTGATCTGAGCCCAAAGACCTTTTTCAGTCCCACAGCACCAGGTGGCCATGGAACCCAAGGGGGATGACAGCTGGTGTGGTTTAACCTGATCTTTCCACAGCCTCAACAGCGGGAGATGTAGTGAAGCTCCCCTCCTTGTGCTGCCGCTGTCACAAGCTGCTGTCAAACCCCTTGTTTGACAGCAATCATACCCCATGGATATGATTTCTCTCAGCCTGGCTGAGAGATGTCTCATGCCCTAACCCAGAGGTCTGCCTTCAGTGCCTTCACCGTTTTGTTTCCTTTTTTGACGGCAGGGATGCGCATTGCGTTTCGTTCTTTGGTCTCCCGTTCGCCTTCTGGCCCATCGCTGAGTTTTGAGCTGCTTTGGTTGCACTCTCTGCAGCGTTTCCCAACCTGCTGCCCTGGGTTATATGAGTTAATCAAGAGTCCGTGCCTGGCAGATCTGTGTAGCCTTGTTCCTCCCCATTACACTGCTTTGTATTCATTGGTGTTGAATTTCCCCTGCAGTTCTACTCCCAAGCTACTGATTGTCGGATTCGTCCTCCCAAACCACAGCTGATGCTGTGACACCTGGCCACCCAGGTGTTCCTCAGAGGGACCAAGGCACAGCTCAGCTCACCCACATGGAGCACCTCCGCAGGGCTGGGAGTTAACAAGGATCCAGGCAGAGATCCAGGCTGAGAAGCAGGGTGGGTGCCTGGGGTGCACTCTCCCCCTCCCCAGGCACTCGGGGCTGAGCAGGACACGAGTTGGATGTGAGAAGCAGACAGTGCGAAGGGAGCACGAGCCCCACAGCGCTGGCAGTGGGTCCCTCCCCACCCATCTGGTGCCAGGGACAATCAGGGCTCGGTGGTTCCGCGGTTTCGCCACTTGTCCATTGGATCTCCCGAGTTAAATCCCCCTGGTTCTGGTGATTTGCTCCTGTCAGCGTTCCTGAAGGATGTTCTGGTGCGAAACGCTGCCCAGGCCCCATCCCACAGAGCAGCCCTGGGCAGGAGCCACATGGAGCTCTGGGGAATTCAGCTGCCAGACCTTTTCCTTGCAGAGTGCTTCCCTTACATCTTCACCATCTCCCGGCCTGGCAGACTTTTTGGCAGGGTCTTTGCTTCTGATGCATTTGAAAAAGCTTTTATTACCAGCTTCCACACCATTAGCAAGCTGCTCCTCCAAGCCTTTCCCGGCTTGCTCTGCCAGGGTTCAGTATTGAGCTCCCTCTCCTTGCACCATGTGCTGGGGGAGGCTGGTCCCAGCAACCTGCCTCTGTGCTGCACACCCCCAGGCTCTCCCATTCCCAGAGCCAACATGTGGGCAAAACCTTCGCGGTGCATTGCAACTCGTCGTGCTTCCCTTAAAGCTTCAATTCATGGAGCCAGGTAACTCTGTGGCAGTGCCAGCTTGCACTGCCACCTCCTCCCAGCCCAGAAACATGACAGCAAAAAGGGAGAGCCTGAAGACAGGGCAAAGCGAGATGTCCGGTGGGGGTCCTAGTGCTCCTGGTGCCCCATGACGCAGGGGGATGCCCGCGTGTGCAGCTCTGCAGTGGCACAGCCCAGGCTGCCTGGAGCTGGTGGCAAAGGGACCCCTGCAAACCACCCGCAGGGTGTAATGGCTTGTTCTGGCTGGCAGAGCGGCTTTCCTCCTGCTCTGCGCCCTCAGCCCCATGGCGAGAGGGACGGACGCGGGGTTTCGTCTGGGCGCCAGCGGGATGCTGGCAAGATGCTGGAGGCCGGCGGCGGGCAGGAGCTGCTGGCACATGGCGGCACTTGTGTGATGCTGATTGCAGCCAAGTCCTTCAGCAGGGCAGGAGGGGGCATTGCAATCAGTGAGCAGCTCTGGATATTATTGAAGAAGCCAACGGCACAGGCTTCAGGGCTCTCTCATCAGACAAGGGAACGGATGGGGGAAATTCAGAGAACACCTCTGCCAGACCACCGGGGAAAAGCAGGTTAAGAGGCACGGCTGCATCTGAGCAGCGCAGGCGGTGTGCTGCCTGCTGGGTGCTACCAGGCTTCGCTGTCAGCTCTTAAATCTTTTCATGACACGGCTTACAAATCAAAATACCTCCTGTAAAGTAGAGGGGGGTGCATTTTTCAGCCTTAGATTCCGACTTCCCAGTATTAGAGAGGAGCTGATCAATTCTTCAAATAAATGTAAAGTCCAGGCTGGCTTGTGCTGGGATGTGGTGAATGCTCAGCCCTGCCAGGGTCTTTCTGTATTCTCCAAACCTGAGTTTGCAGCAAAAGACAAAAGTGGGAGACCCAGGCTAATGCACAGACTGGAAATGTCACGGCACACGTTGCCCTTGGCGCTTTCCTGGTGGGACCTCTCCCCCTTGCCCTGGGCAGTCACACCGCAGCGGGTGGTTCCTCATAAACGGGCAGAGGGTGTCCCTGGAGCAGGCTGGGTGTTGGGAGTGGGCTTGCCCCGCGCCTCCCAGTGCTGTACCCCAGAGCTCCGTGTGCAGGGAGGTCTCCTGCTAACAGAGAGTGCTGAGAGCAAGGCAGCTGCTGGCTGCATCCTGCAGAACATCCCCAGCCAGAAACATGTGGGATGGATCTGGACCGGAGATGCTGCCACCTAAACCCATGTCCTCAGGCCTGGAGAAGGGCAGAGCTCTGGATCTCGTTGCAAGAGACCCCTGTGGCATGCACCTTGCTGCATGCAGCAGCTGGGATGTGCTGGGGCCCGACGTGCTGCTGCCCTGGGGCTCGTGCCTCTGAAGGGTTCCGCAGGGCACGGGGCTGGGGAAGCTCTGGCTGGCTCAGGGCAGTTGCTGAAGGGTCCTCGGGGTGCATGAGGAGTGCACCTTCTGCATCAAGAGCACGGCTCTGCTTTGTCTCCTGTGCCACTGTGTTCTCTCCTGATTGTCCCTGTGCCCTCCCCACCTCCCCCATCCCGACCCTGCCTTCTGTCCCTTCGGACGTCCCGCACCCACAGCCCCACACCATGCCCTGGTTCATCACAGCCCTGTTGTGCCTGCAGCAGAACACTCCCTGCCGAGGGAAAGGCCTGGAGATGTGGGTGCCAGGGGGCAGCACCCTGTGGAATTTGTGCACAGCCCCCACCCTGTGGGTGCTCAGCCCCTTCCCAGTGCCTGCCCCCAGCAGGGCTCTGGCACACTCTGCTCTTCCCCTCCCAGCATCAGACCTCGCCCTGCTCTCTGGGTGCTTTTACAGGGGAACTGAGGGATGGAGACGGGCCATGTGCTCGCAGTGCCAGGCTTGCTGCTTGTTCCTGCCCCATTGCTGCTTCCCCAGTAACACCCTCCCATGCCGGGTGGGTGCTCAGGGCTCTGTGGGGTGGCAAACCCATTGCTGCTGGCAGCCTCCACTGTGCTTGCAGTGAGCTGAGTGCTCATAAACCGCTGGGGCTGAGGCTAATACTTCGAGGTGTTGTCTAACTGCTTGTCAGGGGCTGCCACGGATGGCTCCAGGAAGGTGGAGGTTTGGAGGTGACTTCACCTCCGTGTTCCCAATGGGAGGAGCTGCTGGTTTGGGGGAGTACCACCACTCCTCCACCCATGCAACAGAAACAAGAGCCATTAGAGCCCAGCGCTCTCATTCACATAAGGCCAAGATTCAACCAACCACACACACATGGGATCCTTCCTTCCTGCACCAACTTCCCCCAGAAAACTCCAAAGTTTGGTCCCAGGTTGATTCAGACTCTGTTTTGTCCCTGCTTCCTACACCTTTGAGGATTTTCCCCACAGGCTTCAGTATTTCCTTTCCAGTATCTAACTTCACACCACCCACGCGTGGGGAGCAGCTCTTTGCTCCACTTTGCCCCTCCCCACCACCTCTCCCAAGCTACTCCCTCCTTTGCCGCCCCGCCTGCGTTGCAGATCCCCACTCCTTCCAGGCTGGAGGTGACCAGTCCTGGACCTCTGGGCTCTCTGCTCCTTGCAGGTTTGCTGCTGAGCATCATGCTCCCGCTTCTGCCATCACCTGTCAGGAGTCATAAACAACTGTGCTGGGTGAACGAAGTGTCCCTCAGAGGAGGAGGATGTGGCACAGCCTTCATCACTCCCAGACACTCAGCAGCTCTGGGTGAGACCCCAGGCAGAGCCTGACCCTCTTCCCAGCAGCTGTCCCCTTCCCATGGGGGTGAGGAGGGGCTGGATGGGGGTGAGGAGGGGCTGGGGCAGGACGCAGCCCTCTGCAACCCCTTGCAGCCCCTTGCAGCCCTTTGCAGTGCTGCAGCAATGGGAAAGGTTGGAGTTCAGTGCTGTCACCGGTAACGGCCAGGAAATCTGTTCTCGGTGAGGACATGCGGCCTTGGACCTTTCAAAGTGAGCTGGGGGAGGAGGGAGGCTGGAGAAGCCCCGGCCAGGCAGCACCAGCACCAGGCTGGGAGGTGGAGGAGCTCCTCGTGCAGACAGGAGAGCAATTAGCAGGAAATAAAATATCAGCAAGCCTTCAAAATCACCTGGAAGATAATGTAAAGAGAAAACAAATCTATCCTTTTTTTTTTGTTTGTTTTCTTTTCGAGAGCTCTTCTCAGCTCAGCAGATTTATTGCTGCCTTTTTAAATTTTAACAACTTGCGAGGCCAATGCACTGGCTTCCATTGCATTCAAACTTTTTGCTTTTTATTCTCTAATTCGAAGCAGAAGGGAAGCTAAATCACCAAGCAGTGAAAGGTTTGCAATCGACAGGCATTGCTGTGTGAGGAAACAGATCTCTCTACAAGGTGTCCTGGCTGCATGGTGGCAGGGGGTGCAAGGGGACGGGGTGGGCAGGGGGAACAGGCTCCTGCAGCCTTTGGGGTCCCAGAAGGTTGGTGGGAATCGCCCTGAGGACATGCGTTTTCCAGGCAGGGTCTGGCTGTGGGGCTGCGTCTGGCTGGCTTAGCACACCCACGTTGTTGTGGCGTGGCTGTGCGTGGGACTGGTGGCTCTGTGCTGCTGCAGGAGCGGGGCTGCTCCCACCAGGGCTGTGCTCTTCCATTTTAAGACCTTGGGTGAGACACCTCCCCCAAGCTTTGCCTACAAGAGGGGCCAAGTAAGGGACTTTTCCTTGAGACTTGCAAGCATTTCTGTCTTGCCACTGCTCAGCAAGGACCTGGGGGACTCGTAGGGATGCTCACAGGGGTTCCCACACCTTGTCTTCACCCACTGAAGCCCAGTACAGCGCACACTGGACTCCCTGTGGGACCCTGGGCATCATGCTGTCTGTCCCATAAAACTTCAGAGGCAAACTGGGGCCACGTGGGCTCGCGTGGCATCTTCCATTGCTTTTAGGAGGCATGAACCACAAGAGCCCAGAGAGAAATGCAGGGCACATCAAGGGGCACGGCCGTGCTTGCAGAGCATGGCACCGACATGGCCCCACGCACCGTCCTGCCAGCCCCCGGTCACTGGGCTCCGAACGCTGCCTGTGAGACGTGGGGCAGCTCGCTCTGTGCCCTGCACAACTCCGGTAGGGCCAGCATGGATGTGGCTAAATCCTGCGGGGTTTCATTTGGCCAGAATTCAGGGAAACTCCCCAGGCATCAGGGTTTCCATCCTCACATGTGCCAAACCCCGCGTGCATCCCACAGTGCCTTGTCTTTCCATGATGCCTCCTGCCCCGAGCACCCACTGTGGTGCGGGACCACCTCTGCTCCACGGGTGTCTTGCAGGACACCAGCTCTGAGGCTGGTCCGTGGAATTCAGCGAGAAATCACCCTGAGAACCAACACCAAGCAAGGTTTGCCAGCTCTGAATCTGGCTGTGGTCAGACCCTTGTCCTCTACAAACCTGTGGCCACAGTCCTGCAGGTGTCTGAGCGCAGCATTGCCCACGTGCCATGGGGACCTGCCACCACCGCGCGAGGGGACGCCAGGATGCCCAGGCTTCAGATTTCATCAGGATGGAGAGGGAAGCGAGATGGCACAAGCAGAGGTTGTGCAACCAGGTGGAGTTACTCACGGCCCGATGCGGCAGCAAGAACCTGCTTTTCACGAGGAACTTGCCTTGCTAATGAGCCGGGAATCTGGGTCAGGCATTTCCCACACGGGGTGTGGGTGGACGCGGGCACGGGCACCCTACCAGGGAAGCCAGGCGCGAGGCAGAGCAGCTGTGATCCCCCCAGCTGCAACAACCACAGGGAAAGTTTTGCGCGGGCGCTTTGGCTGCTGCCTGCCGCCCATCGCACGGGCTGGGTCTTGGCTGAGAGCAGCCGCAGCTGCGGATCTGGCCCTGAGATCAGCACAGAAACTTGGCTCCGAGCTGCAGGTGCCTGCTGATGTGCAGTGGGTGAGAGTCCCTTCAGGTCCCAGCTCCTCCTCCATTGAAAGTCCCAGCTGCCCCTCTCCTGGGAGCAAAGCACAAGCTGCTTTGGAGAACACGCGTCGTGTTCTTTAATGCAAACGATGGTTCTGCCCTTCCTGGATTTTCCTGGGGTGGGGGAAATGTTGACCAGAGCTGCACCAACGATCTGGCCATGGTCCACGGGGTTGCACAGAGATGTGCTGGGCTGGCAGACGACCCTGGAAGCTGCGCTGCGGGTCCTGCTCAATGCTCCCCAGCTGCCAGGGTTAGAAGGACCCTCCCAGGCCCCACTGCTTTCTGGAGGTTTGCGAGTACTCTGCTGTCAGGGAGCTGCAGGGCTCCAGAACCCTGGGGCTGCCCCACCATCAGAATATCAGCCTGGAAAAGGGGCTTCTGCTCTCTGTCCCGCGCAGGGATAGGGCTCGGGGTGCTGTGTCCCAGTGGCCAAAATCTCAAGAATTAGGCAGAGCAGTCATCTTCATTTGTATGCACGTCTGGCACTGGATTTAAACATGAGATCGGTGCACAAAAGTGGGGTGATGGTACAGGCAAGCGGCTAATCAGACCTCTACACCCTGTGCACTGACTGGGATGCCCTTGCCTGATTTGAAGATTGCTCTTGCCTTGCAGTCCTTTAATTCCTTGATCCAAGCAGCACATTCAGTGAAAATCAATGTAAATAAGGCTCCCGTGGTTCAGCGTCTCCCCGT
Organism: Alectura lathami; assembly: GCA_013399715.1. Lineage (NCBI taxonomy): Eukaryota > Metazoa > Chordata > Aves > Galliformes > Megapodiidae > Alectura > Alectura lathami. The sequence goes on along the minus strand of VXAV01009115.1, from coordinate 8,520 downwards.
CAGAGCCCAGCACTTGAGTCAGATGGACAAAAAAAATGCTCTCAGCAACTTATTTATTTTTTAAAATGAATCCAGCCTAGAGCAGGATTACGTGGATTAGCAGCTGAACATCCCCCTGCCTACAAAATGCGTGCAGCCAGCCAGCCAGATCCTCGCTGCCGGGGACCCTGTCCTCCAAACACACTGTGTATTTACATGGCCTCTTGGCCGCTCGCACCCGAGACCATCTGTTCGGCTGATCCGGGGCCTGCCCACACTCATGGGCTGCCTGGAGTGGGTGCAGGATCTGGCCAGGCTGCTGCACGCAGGAGGTGCAGGTGGGAGATGCAGACAGCAGGTGCAGCATGCAGGAGGTGCTGTGCTTTCTCTCTCTGCAGGCTCCCTCTCCTTGCTGCAGCCTCACGTGCCGGCAGCTGCCACGGAGCCAAGCGGGGGCTCCTGGGGGTGAGGGCTCCAGCGCACCGTGGGTGCTCCTGCTGCCAGCATGGCAGGCGGGGGTTTTGGCAGACACCTCGGGACGTGGAGAAGCACCTGTGGAGGTGGGAGGAGGGTGAAACACAGCCTGAAGTTCCCGGAATGGAAACTGAAGGAGATTCCAGATAAGGAGGAGGTGTTGGGACACAAAGGCACCAGTGCTGGAAAAGCTCCTCAGAAAGCACCTTGCATGGGAGCACCACTGGGACAAGGTGTCCCACCCCACGGGAGGCTGTGGGAATGGGTCAGAGATCCTCCACCTGCACAGTGACATCCTGGCAGCTGTGGTGAGCAGCTCACGGGGACCGAGCAGCCCGAGGGGCTGGGCTGCTCAGAGCCACCTGGAGCAGCACGGGGAGGGAGCTGGTGCCATCCCGATGGGGTCACCCCTGGGTGCAGAGCCGCTTGTCCTCCGAGCAGCCGCACAGGGTGGGCAGCAGCTCCAGCAGTGCCAGCTCTACACAGTGTCCTCCAGCAGATCCTTGTGCCCCGTGGTTAAGCCAGGTCTCCTGCTCCTCATCCCCTGCCAGAGCTTCCAGCACCGCTCCCAGGGCCCTGCCTGCTGCCAGCCCCGTCCCTGCCCATGCCTGCCCGCCTGGCATGGGGCATGAGCATGGCACAGCGGGAGTAGCCCAGTCCCATCTCTGTGCCAGGGAAGCCCGCTTGGCTGAACAGGTTTCCACTGACACTTCTTTTTTTT
>VXAV01009112.1:0-12319 GCA_013399715.1 Alectura lathami | reverse complement strand
GCCCGGCACCACGGCAGCTGAGGCCAGAACCGCAGGCCGCGCTGCCATCCCGGGGGCACAGCGGCCCCTCGCACCGTGCTGGGGTGCACGTCTCCGCTCGGGAACCACCACAGATCTGGAAAGGGAGAGAGCGGCAGGGTGGTGAGGGCTCCCACGCGGCTGGTGAGGCCTCAGGACTGACAGAGACAAGGCAGCGCCTTGCAGGGACCGCATTTTGACATGCCCTTGCCATGCGGCTGGGGAACGCAGCAGGACACGCTCCGAGCCAGCCCAACAGATGGCGGCGGCTGCAGAACATCTGCTTGGCTGCCGGCAGCACGCAGCACGTTTGCACGTGGAGCAATCACCTCGCTGACCCTCAGGACAGCAACTCTTCCCTCACAGTGGGGGAAACAGATCCAGCCTTTGCAGTTTGCTTTTGGAGAGGGAAAGGGATGAGAAGGCCTGAACTCCAGGGGGTCTGATTGCACGGCACCATCCCGAGTTGCCTCCCACCAGAGAGGGCACTGCAGCAGGGACACGCGCGGACACAGAGCCCATGCAAGAACCAGCCCCAGCTGAACGCTTGGGAACACGCTGGTGCCCTCCGAAGCAGAGGGGAGGCTGGTGGTCTCCACAGCAACCGTGCATTAGGAGGCACTGAAATGGATCTCCATGGCAATAACAAAGCAGCGAAGGAGAAAGAAAAGAAACCTCATCCAGAAATTAAGTGGGTCTGAGAGATAGGAGAACTGACACGTGAGAGAGTCCTTGGAGGAAAGAAGTGCATGCCTGGGCGGGGGCGGAGGGAATGCTTGGGTGTCTGCTAGCCCTAGCAAGGGATGCTCAGACAGCTCTGCACTGATGTCCCAAAGCAGCACTTTGCCATTCAGGGCAAGTCTCTGAACAAAGACTTCATTGTGCCACACTGGACAGTTTGAGCAAAGATACAGGACCACAGGGTCAACTTTGGCCCCTGAGCACTACAAGGCCCATTAACAATGACACATGCGAGGACCAGTGAGCTCCTTTCTATTTTCACCTTATTTGCAGTAGGGGTCAGGTTGGGAGACGAGGCCATCTGGGCCCTGAGGGCCAGCAGCTCGCTGCTCTGCGCGGTGGCCGCTGCCTGCAGCCTGGCCACGTCCCTGCGGTTCTCCCTGGCACGGGCCAGCGGTGCAGTGGCAGCAGCAGCGAGGCTGCTGGCGTTGGTGGACGTCTGGTGAGCAGATCTGATGGTCCCAAAGGCTCCTGCAGGAATAAAGGCGGTAAATGACATAAATGCCTCCATGACTCATCAATGCAGCAGAGCTACCTAAAGGAGGCATTGACTATACACCATGAGTGGATGCGTGCATGGAGAGAAGGGGGCCACAGCTAGAGCGATTAGTCACAAAGGCACAAATAAAAAGCTCCTTCTACTTCCACACGGTTTTCAGCCATTCCTGAACATTGAGCTGCAGAGCTTTCCTGAAGGACTGACCTCTGGTTTGAGGCTGAACGACTGAAACAAAGCTAAAGCAAAAGTCATGCCCCTGCTGACACTGGGCTGCGCCAGGACTCTGTCAGAGCCATTCCCACTGTCCCAGAGCGAAGCCCCATGCTCTGCAGCCTGGCATGGGGGAGGCAGCAGACAACAGTACTTGGAGAGCGTTAGCTGCTGTAGGGATTTAATGGCAACCTACCACCAGCATCAGCGCAGGGCTTAATTAGCTCTTCCAAGTACGTGACAGTTAGCTGCTGGCTCTCCTCCCCACCCCTCCATCCCTTCCATCTGCACACATCCATCACTCCTGCAGTCACCCCCAGCTCAGTGACGCTCCCTCCCTGGGCTCAGCCCTGTCTCCTGCTGGACTGTGGCACCGGGGTGCTCTAGCACACGCAGCTGCACTGCCTGCGAGGGACACGGGGATGTGTTTGCACATCAAGGTGCCCAGCCCCAGTAACCACAGCGAACTGCCCAAAATCAGTCAGCAACGAGGCTGGGCAGAACGCATCGCTCATGGAGGAGGGAAGGAGGACGTTTGCTGTTCCTAAGCTCACAGCAGACTGAAAACTTCATTTCCTCCATCCAGCCTCTTGGAAACCGCTGGGCATGTGATTCCACTGAGGTGAAATAATGCCTGCGAATGCAGAGATTTGAGAGCCACAACCTGACAGATCTGTGCTGCGGCTGGTTTCAAACTGGGTCTTCTTGCTCTGATACTGGGCATTAATGGTACGCAGGCTGCTGTTGAGGGCTTCAAGCTCGCGAGATAGGGAGGCAGTCACATCCAGAAACTGAAAGTTGGGATTAATGCCTTGCATTTGCTCCCTAGGAAAGAAAACGCAGAAAATGTGAATTTGAGCACAGAGAAAACCATCTGTAGGCAGAGACCAGGGCATTCTCAGGAGGAGATGCTGTGAGCACACGGTGTGCAGGCTGGGATCACAGGGCAGCACAACATTTCCAGTTCCAGAAACAAAGCAGAACCGGTCCAAGCCACGCATCCCTCACCTGATGGCAGTGAGTGCGCTGCCTGCCTGGGCCAGGCCCTGCTCGGTGGCAGACAAGCGGCTGAGGATGCCCTGCGCCTGCTGCACGCTGCCCTGCGCCCGCGAGAGACGGGGGCCCAGGTGGGAGCCCCCAGGCAGCCCTGCACTGGAGTTGCCCAGGCCAGCCTGGCGCAGGCGCAGTCGCAGGCGCTGGATTTCACCGTCGTAGGCGTGGAAGCAGGGGTGGCACGGCTCGCAGCTGGGGTAGGTGCTGCAGTGGTCCCGCTGGCACTGGTCGCAGCGGGGGCCGGTGACACCCGGGCGGCAGAGGCAGCGGCCCGTGGATTTGTCACACCCCACGTCCTCTGTGCCCTGGAAGTCACAGTTGCACTCTGGGGGATAGAAAGCGGAGAGGAGAGGGGTGAAGCCCATCAAAAGGGGAAAATAAAAATAAACCAGATCATGCTACTGGTAGCAATGCAACGTGCAGTGCAACCTGCCCGGGCAGCCTGCAGTGCCTGGGACAGAGGCAAAACACTGATATCAGGCTCTATTTTTCCAGACTAGCAGTGATTTCACAGTGCTAAGAAACACCATGCCAAAACAAAACTCATGCTCCCTACCTGTGCACCCTACCCTGGTGTTTCCGTAGTGCCTATCTGGGCAAACCTGCTCCTGCTGCGCAGCAGAGCACGTGCGTCCTGTGTAGCCTTCTCTGCACTGGCACTGCCCTGTGAACTGGGGAAGGAGAAAGACATCAGGGAGGAGAGCCAGCCCTGAGCACGTTCCTGGAAAAGCGCTAAGCCACACGCCAGCTCTTCTGTCACCTGGTAGCCCCGTCTCCCACCTAGGGACACGAAAAACTACAAAAGCTAGGGAGAGGGATGAAGCAGAGCAGAGGAAAAGCAGCACTTGAAGCAAAAGCAGCAGATTATTGCCCACACTGCTTCTCAGTGGATGCGGGGGCACAGCAAGGAGCATTGCTCCCTGCTACAGAGGGGGTGAGATGGAAATAGGCGTTTGCCACCAGCCTGCTGTCAGTCTCCTCTGAGCAGAACATGACCTCAGACGAGTGGCGGTGCGAACAGCGGAGCCTTAGGGCCAGGTCTGCAAACAGCCTCAGCTCACAAACATTGCAGAGCTCTAGGTTTTGTTTCCAAGACAAAGAAATCACCCACGAACAGCAGTTTGTGAGCTCAATCTCCTCCCTGCACTGTTTGGGACCTATCTTTGCCTCTTCAATTTTGTCATGGCGTTTTTACATTTAGCTGTAATTTTCCCCGTTGCCTATTAAGCCTGAAGTGACACACATGCTTTTCATTGACAAATGAGGGTAATTAACTTGCCTTGCCAGTGTGAAGATCTCTTATTAGGATTTCCTTGCTAAATAAATATCAGGCCTTTTAAAGTAGCTTAATCTTGCCTCCGTAATTACCACCTCCTTTCATTTTCCTGAGCAGCCTGTCACAGTGTTTCTAGGAAATGGGAAGAGGAAAACAAAAGCAGAACATGCTAGGAAATGCACTGCCTCTTTGTGGAGGCTCCAAAAGAGGGGGTGGGACAGGCGGAGCCAGGGGACAGGTGTTTTCAGTACTCCGAGTGGCCCCAGGCCGTGGTGCTGCCCAGCGGGACACCAGCTCCTGTCGGCAGCGGCACCCTCCGCTGAGTTGTCCCCTTCCCTCAGCCCCTCGCAGCAGCGCATGCAAAGTGGGAAACGGCGAAAGAGAGTGAGCTCACAGGCGCATGCATGAAACCAGGCAAGGAAATCAATAATAAATATTGCCAAAATGTTTTCCAAAGGAAACAGCACGGCGCAGAGGCTGCTGGCGACCGCCCGAGGATGCGCAGGGCACAGCGGCAGCTCAGGGCAGTACCTGGTTGCAGTGGGTGCTGTGGGAGCCGCCGGGGTGGCAGTCGCAGGGCCGGCAGCCCCGGCCGCTCGCCATGTCCCAGTGCCCAGCCGCGCACTGGTCACAGTCGGTGCCCACCACGTTGGGCAGGCAGGAGCACCTCCCTGTCTCGTCGTCACAGGGCACGTCCTGCCGCGACCCCAGCACGTTGCAGGTGCATCCTGAAACGAGGAGGGGTTCCTTGGATCAAAAACGTGTGCTGTGCAGCAGCCTGGCTTCCCACAAAGCTGTGAGGCTGCTGCCTGAGACGTGCTCTCCCTCTTCTCCCTTCGCACCAGGCTGGCACCAAGGACCTGCGTCCATGCTCCAGCTCCCTGCTGCCCACCGCAGCATTGCAGCCAGACTCAGCAGCCCCAGAGGCCTCTGTTCCCCAGCACAGACAGCGTCTGACCCGAGCCACGGCTGCCCTCTGCTGCACACAGCCTGGCTCGCCCGCACGGCACTGCCTGCAGTATGCTCTGCAGCTCCCTGCGCTTGGGATGTGCTCACGAAGGGGACAGAGCCCTGTGCGTGCCTTGAACTCTGCTTTCCCCTTCCCCGTGGCCAAACCCAACCCTAAGCAGGGCCACAGCCTGAGCACGGAGCTTTATAACATTTTGCAAAATGAAGCTTTGTCCTAGAAACCACAACCCAAAGCTGGCTGAGAAGCACAGCCCTTGCAGAGGATGCAGTGGGCAGAGGTGGGTGGGGAAGAAGAAGGGGTGTCCCGGGGCATACTCACTGCGGCAGCCCATGGGGTTGGCGTGGGACAGCTGGGCGAAGCCTGGCTTGCAGAGGTGGCAGCGCTCTCCCTGCACGTTCTCCTTGCAGACGCAGCGCCCCGAGAACGGGTCACAGATGGAGCCCGGCACCGTGCCATCCGGGTCACACTCACAGGCTGTAAAGGTGCGAGAAGCGGCACTGCTGAGCGGACCGGGGAGGAGCGGGGGGCATCACGAGGGGGTCACCGGGCACTCACGCAGGCAGGCTTCAGGATGCGCGAGATCTTGCCGCTGGTTGCGGAAATAGTTGATTTTGCAGCGCTCGCAGTTGTTCCCTGCCGTGTTGTGCTGGCAGTCGTCGCAGACGCCCCCACTCACCCCACCGCTGGCGCGGAAGACCTCCGGGTCGAAGTGGCACGAGGCTGAGTGGCCGTTGCAGTTGCACCCTAAAATCAATCAATCAATAAATAAATCCATCTGGTGCTGCAAGTGTGAGAGGCCCTCCAGCAGCCAGAGGGCACGCTGTCACTAGGGGGTGCCCGAGTCCCCTGCATGGCATCTCGGCACCCAGTAACCGCCCCAGGGCCACTGGGGCAGAGCAGAAGAGCGTGAGGGCACCCATGGCATCGCCCAGCTGCAGCCTGAGCAAAGCAGAACGCTCGTGTTCAGGAGGAGGAAGGAGGGGAGGCCATCACCGTACGCTGGCACTCATGGGGGTCGTTGTCCTCGGCGGGGGCCCAGGGGCGGTCGTTGTAGAGGGCAGCACAGCGGTCGCAGTGGGGGCCGGCGGTGTTGTGCTGGCACTCGCAGCGCCCATGCACCTGCAGCAGAGAGTGGGGTTACCCCCTGCGGGCAGCATCTGCTCGGCTCAGGGCTTGGGTCCCACAGCCACTGAGCTCCCCAAATTCCTTACAAAGCCCCTCAGCCCCCGTCCCAGTGCAGGACACGGCTTTGCGCTGGGGTTGCAGGCTGCTGTCTCATGGCCACCACCCCACTGCTGCAGGCAAAACGGACATTGCTCCACCCAGCTACAAGCAACCTTGTCCCTGGGCTGTTCTCTACACCACGAGGCTCACCATGGCATGCTGGTCTCCAGAAGAGATGCAGCGGTCGGCATGGCCATTGCAGAAGCAGCTTCCCAGCACCTGCATCTCTGTCACAGCGTAGAAGCTGCTGGGCGAGCGGTAGCCCTGGCGCACGATGTGTGGGAGCTGGGTGAAGTTGATCCTCAGGTTGGTGAACTGCCCCAGCTCTGTTGGGGACAGACACTGTGAGGGGAGAGCAGGCACCAAGGTGCTGTCTGCAGAGGTGCCTCACAATGCTCCTGGAGGGCTCAGACCAAGAGATGGGGATGGCAGCATCAACACGAGTGGAGGCCAAACCATCAGCAAAGGCCCAAAGCTGCTCCTTGGCATGCTAGAGGCACCAGGGCAGATGTCAGGCACGCAGCAGCTCAAGGCTTTGTTTGCAGAGAAGCCATTCTGGCTCCGTGCCCTCCATCACATCCTGGAAAACCACAAGTTGCATCCTCCCTCCCTTTCACAGTCATAATTGAGGTCGTTCACTTACTATTGACAGCCTGGCTGTAAGAGGTAGTAATGGTAGATGCCAGGTCTTGGACACTGAATTTCACCTGAGGAGGGAAGAAGAAAAATGAAAAAAAAAAAAAAAAAAAAAAAAAAAAGTTAAAAAGCAGGAAAAACAGGGTCCTGTCTTTTCAAACTCTGGGTAGTGAGGGTGTGCTCCAGACCAGAGCCATTACTTCAGACATGAAAAAGGCTTCAGAGCTGCAGAGGGTTTTGCAGGAAGACCTAGCCCATGGAACAGCGAGGGGTTTCCCTTTGGAGGAGCAGGAATCCTCCAGAGACTCCCTTTCAGCAGCACTGGATGCGTGCAGAAAGTTTTCTGGCCAACACGTGTTTTTGGGACATCATGCAGGCCGCCTCCCCCGGACCCAGGATCACACTGTGAGGCACAGGCACATGCTGGGGTCTCATCCACAGCCCCCCCAGACCTCACCTTGCCCCCATGTGTGGGGTACCCGTGCTGGGCCTGCAGCACCTGGCACCGAGCATCCCCCCAGCTCTCGGGGGAGCCGCGGGGGACGCCGGGGAAGGCAGCGGCGCAGTCGGAGGCCAGGTACTGGTACACCTCCCACGTCTCGCCAAAGTCAGTGGAGCGCTCGATCAGCATCGCAGCGGGCAGCGGCGACTGCAGCAGTGGGGAGAGAGGCACATCGGTAAGGCGGTGCAGCCCAGCCAGCTCCCACCCAAGGCTGGGGAGAGCTTTATCCTCATCCTTGTTTTCTTCCCCTTCCCTCCAGGGCCTTGAGAACCCCCTGCCTGTCCTATGGGTCACCATCAACTTATGATCCACCGGGAGCCAACAATGCCTTCCACCACCACCCATGACTCCCCGTGAGCTGCGCTACTGCATACAGACCCTGAAGTCAAGCACAATGCTGCTCAGCTGGAATTTCTCATCCAGATCCAGCTGCAAATAGACGTGCTCCATGCCTGCGGACACAGAGAAAAGGCTTCAGAGATGCAGGGCTTCAGGAAAACAAAACATTTAGCTGCCTGAGCGGAGCCATCTATCCCCCTCTTTCCCCCAGTCTTCTGAACCCAGCTCTGCTGGGGACCAGGACTCACCGCTCTGGGACTGCCACCAGCGCGCGCGCCCAGCAGAGGACAGCACGTTCGCCACGCGGTGCCCATTGCGGGCGTGCGGCAGCCGGGAGTCACATCTGCAGCATCTCAAGTTCCACTGCAAGGAAAGAGGGTGAGTGGGAGCCTGGCCGAGGCACAGCCCCAGCGCAGACCCCACCGGCACCAGGCAAGGGCCCAGCGCAGTGGGGACATCACTGAGGAGCGCTTGGCATCAGTGGAGCTGAGTTATTGGAGATCTGAAGGAGCACAATCAACGTGACTAGTGATACCCAGGATCAGTGTCATTGCCCTCACATCCCATTTAGAAAAAGAAAACTCATGAATGTAAGGTTTAAAAACTAAAACCAAAATTATTTCCACTAAAACATTTTTGGCAAACCATCAAAAAATGTGGGTTTTTTTTAAAGCATTTTCCAAAATTATAGGTCTTGAGAAAAAGCTTTTTGCAGCTTTCCAGCAGCAGTTTGCTTCTCGCCCATGGCCGAGCAGCTGATTGTCTGGGTGAACACAAAGGCCCTTCTCCTGTCCCAAACCCTGCGCGGGGCTCAGCCCTTCTGTGCTCTCTCCTCTGAGAGCAGCGGCAGCAAACATCTCAGTGGGTGAAAAGTCAGCGGGTGGGAAGTCGAGTGGCTCAGAGTTCAGCCCTTCACTTAAGCAAGTCATTCAAGGAGCAAACAGAGACGTGGCATGGGGAACACAGGGCCCGGGGAAAACAGGGCCCCTGGGGAGCAAACAAACACCCTGGTTTTGACCAACCAAGCAACACGCCGTGCCGGTGCTTTGGAACAGCTGCGGGGTGCATGCAGCACATGAGCAGGCTCAGGAACACGTGGAAAGGGACAGATTGAGCAAGAGATGGGGAACAGAAGGTCTGGGCCCTGGCCAAGGGGAGATGCAGGCACAGAGCAGGCAGGTCGGCTGGGAGAGGGCACCAGGAGATCGAAGATCCTCCAGGTGGAGCTAAGGTGGTTGAGCGGGAAGGTGCTGGGGCGATGCCTGTGACCGTGGCAGCATCACCCCTGCACCAGCCGCCTGCGGAGTGGCACCAGCACTGCGGGGGCCGTCGGGCAGGCGGCAGCTGGCAGGTGAGGCACGAGAAAAGTGCTCAGCATCGCCAGCCTGGTGAGACAAAGAGCAGACCCTGCTCGCTGGAAAGGGTCCTGGCTGTGCACGAAGGCGTGTGGAGAGCTGCACAAGGCTTAGGGCGTTGGTGTCCCAAAAGCAACAACAACGCAAATCATTTAGGCTGGAAACGAAAGCTGCCAGTCACCAGGCCTGGGAAGCAGCTTCCTAAATGGTGCGGTGACAAGCCCAGCGGGTGGCAGGCGGTGCTTTACATCCAACTCTGTGCGAAAATCGCTCCATCTGCTGCTTAAAGGAGTGAGCAGATCCAAGGGATGATCCTACGCTTGCCCTAGGGCTGGGGAGAAATTTGTGCCTGGGAGAGGCAGCAGGGGGTGGTGGCCTGGAGGGCACGGAGGGATGGAGGTTCCTGTTTTCCCTTTTTAACCACGAAAAGATCAGTTTACAGTTTACACATATTTCCTTACTCCTGAGGCAAGATCCTCTGAGTCAGCCAAGTCTCTTATTCCAACAAAAGGGGACTCAAATTCATCAGAGCTTTTTTTCATAAAGAAAAATTAATAGCAAAACCGTCCAGAATTACCTTTGTGCTTGCTCTCACACAAAACCATACAAAGCTCAGGCTGGCTTTGAGCAGAAAGCACTTTTTGGCCTGGGCCACCGTGGCAGGCATGGAGAAGAGATCCTCAGCTGAAACCAATCTGTTTCCATAATATTTTCCACTCTTTATGTTCTCTGTCTATAAATACCCCAGAACAGGAGTTGGCTAACTGCAATATTTATAACAATATTGCAGAGTAAGCAAACAGAGAGACTTCTAACTACATGAGCGTGCAGTTTCCCTGGCTCTACCAACTCCTCCTGCCTCTGCCAATAAGAATCAGGAACAGAACTCACAAAAACTGCTAGCAGCAAAGTGGCAGGAAGGCAGTCGCAATTATCCACAGAGATAATCTAACAAACAACTGCTAACAATGACTACATTGCACAACAGACCTGACAGTGACTAGAACAGGGGGGAGGAGGATTTCTGCAGGGGAAAGGTTAGTGTCAGCCAAATCACTCGTTAGGAATCACCCATGCATACTTATTAAGACCATTCACGCAGCCACAAGCACACCCCAGCGCCCACAGAGCAGCAGGGGTGGAGGGCTGCAGCCACCCTGGAAACACCCTGCTAAGGGAAGGTGAGCCTCACGCCCCACCCAGCCCAGGGGCTGCGCTCAGTGCAAAAATCTCTGCCAGCTCAGTTTCCCACTTTATCCTGTGGGGCAGCCACAGCAGACCTGAGGGTGGAAAGTAATTTTTTTACCCCACTGCCTTCCTCCATTTTTATTACAGCTAAAATTAACACTGGAAAGCAACATTTATTTCATGTACTTTGAGTGAATTGAGAAATTCCTCTATTGCACAACACAAGAATTCACTATTACTAACTGTGACTATGTGTCTCAAAGTTCCTCAGGACAGAGGGAATTACCAAAAATGACAATCCAGCTCCAGTCTGAGGGAAGATTTTCTAAGAGCATACCTTTCCCCAGCTCCCCCCCTCGTTTTTACCAGCACAGAAACAGCCTCAGTAGATTCATCTGAGCTGGGCTTGCCAGGAACAGACCAGGGCTGTGGGAGTTCATGAGAAAAATGGAAGTCAGTAAGTCACGGTTTCTAAACTCCATCCCCACGCCCCTGGCCTGGGCTCTCCGTCTCTCCTCCCCTGACCGCTCTAGGTAAGCGCTGCCAAACAGCAAAGGCCCCAGGTTGCAGCACAAATCACCGGCGAGTTTTCGTAGCTATCAGCTGCAGGGCTGGCAAGGGCTGTAGGAAGGCAACACAAGTTGTAGGTCTGCTTGGAAACTGCTAGATGCCCTTCAGATCCTCAGAGCTGCAATGCTACCCTTACAGTCATCCAAAATTTGGGTCACAGAGATCTTGGGAACAAAGAAAATTTGTTCCAGCCTTCAGGCTCACGAGGCGGTCATTTGAGAGGAAAAGCTAGCACGCTGAGAATACATAGGATCGTGTTTTATAAAGAAATGGCGGAAGAAAAATAACCTATCTAGAACCAACAGCTGTTGTGAAGATGGCCATATATCGCACGGAAAACAGACCGAGACTGTGAGCTGGGATGGAAACTGAACGTGTGACACCCTGCACAAGTGGAAACGTGTGTGTCTGCAGGTGACACACCTGTGAAGGCCAAACACACGCCTAGGACACTTGTGCAAAGTTTGGGGATGTGGGTGCGAGCCCAGCCCTTGCCCCCTTCCCTCCTGCAGCTCTGCCTCAGGCTTTCGCTGCTCTCCTGCTCTGACCTTGTGAGCCAGGCGCTGACTCCCCTCCCGTGCTCCTCTTCCCCCACACGGAGGGGCAGAAAACCTCCAACAATTTGAAGCTGATGGACTCTGACCAAAGCATCTCAAGTAGCTGTGGCTGCCATTTTTGAAAGTGTGAGTAGGGAGCCCTTGAAATAGAACCTCCTGGCAGAGGTGTGTAACCCTAAATAAACTGAAGCTACTCGTTGGCACATACGAGAAGCGGCTGCTCTCCAGTCATGAAACAGAGACCTTTAATAGCTGTGGGACCTTGGGGGGCTTGTGGTTAACCCAGCTCTGTCGGTCAGAGGCACTGTGTCAGTCGGCTCCTGGCACGCAGGCTCCCACATGGCAGCCTCGTGTGCGATTAATATCAAATTATGACAGTAATTGCTGTCCCAAGTGGATTTGGGAAGCGGAGGGCAACAGAAATTTATAATGTATACGTGTATGCATACAGAGAGATGGAGCATTGTTCAAAAATAGAGCTGGCAGCAAGAACCAGTCCTGTTAGGAACAAGGACACCTGTTGAAGCTGTTATGCAATTCCCTTCTCCAGCCCACTGACCCCCGTTAGCGCGAGCCAAACAGCACTGCCGCAGCAGGCCAGCAGAGCAGTGCAGAGCTCCACACCCCTTCCACGGGATGAGGCTGTAGGAGTCACCAATGGACACGCTGCCACAGCCAGACCTCTCGGTGAGCAAACTGTATTTGCAAACCTGGACTGTGCTTCAGTTTGGAAGCATGGGTGTGTGTCTTAGCTATAACACCCAATGCCATGCCCTTGCTTGGCCGCTCAGAATGGACACTGTGAGCACTGAAGCTGAGATCAAAATGCAAACGGAGCGCTCTGCCCTCGGGTTGGCTTTGCAGGTGACCCCTGAATTCAGAGGTGGTCGCAGGGCTGGCACAGAAAACATCGCAGGCATGAGTTTTAAGGAAATGAAGTTAACTCCTCCTGCTTAAATGCAAGCACGTGGGTGCCTGTTTTCCTCACCCAGTCTGTTCTCACGTCATCTCCCCTCATTTAAAGCCTGCCAAGATGACAGCCTGCAGATCCGTGCTGCATGAGCTGGTGCCCACCCCACACACATTGCCGGGGCCCGGCTGCCTCTGCGCTCTATCTGCGAGGGGTGACGTGATGTCTCAGAGCATATGTGGGAACTTGCACTCATGCGGCAAAAAAAAAA
>VXAV01009110.1:36676-53462 GCA_013399715.1 Alectura lathami | reverse complement strand
TTCGGGGGCTGCCCGCTCCCTGCCCAGCGGGGACTGCAGCCCCCGGGCGTGGGGCGAGCCCCACGGGGGCAGCCCGGCCGAGCTCCGAGCTCCGGCCGGGGAAGCTTCCCGTCCCTCCGAAACGGAGCCTTTATTCTTTGCTCGGTGCTCCCACACCACTGCTACATCGCCGCAGGTCCCTGGAGCCTGCTGGAAGCGCGGTGAGGTTAGCTACCCCCTGGACAGCGTCTTTTCCAGGATCTTCACAGGCATTCAGCAGCGCTCCTGCCGGGGAAGGACACCACGAGGAGGGGTTTGCAGCACGTGGAGGGAAAAAGCACCAGCGCTGGCACAGACACGGGAGAGAGACACACAGCAGGGACAGAACCAAGTCCAACACAACCCTAGTAGCGTGGGCATAACCCCACAAATCACACAGGCCCGTTGGTGCACCAGGATCTCGATCTCCTTTTCCACTACTGACACTTGGTTTATGCCAACTTTGTGTTTAAAACAAGCCCCACACCACAAGACAGATGCGAGCTCAAGCATCCCACATGAATCCCTTTCAAACATTTCACCAGCAGCACGACAGCTGACAACAGTGACAGCCCTGTGCCCGCTGGCAGGGACCCCTCCAGCAGCAGTCGAGGGCAGCAGCCCAGGGGCACTGGGTGCCAGCAAACCCTGCAGAGCAGCAGCTCCTCGCCACTTGGTATGGCGCTAAGAAAAATCACAGTAGAGCTTTTCTTTTTAAACTCTTTATTATGCAGAACATAGAATATATTTTGAATGGATTTTTTTTTTTTTCCAAGCAGTTTTATTTTTCTCCAGTGTTTTTCTTTTTTACATGCATTGTTACCTTTTTAAAGCCAATGTACCATCCTTTTATCTTTTCCCTGCCCACAGAGCATCCAACTCTATGTTAATCCCCAGTGTAAAAAAAATTAGACATCTGGCATAAAATATTTTTGGGGGAGCCCATTTAAAAATTGTATCTAAAATGTCTTATCTACAAAAAAAATCCAATATATATGTACATTATAGCAACACAGAGGCAGAGGAATACAGTGCAATTTAAGACTAAGTGCTGTGACTTGGGTAATTCTGCCCAGGGCTTGTGAACACGTGGGCCACCATTGGCTTCGGGGCTGGCACCCTGAAGCCTCAGGCTCCAATGTTGCTCTGCTCTCTCTCCAACTGTTCCAGTATCAGGAGGCTGCAGATGCAGTTAGCCCAGCACACCATTAGGGGGCAGCAGAAACACTGTCAGGACAGCATGAGATTTGGCAAAAAAACCAAACCAAAACAAAACAAAAAAAAAAACAAGCTTTACAGAGTTCAGATGCTTTGGTGCACATTTCACTTAACCAAGGGTATTTTTGGAACTGCACCAAGCCTTGGCATATTCAAGTGAGACCTGGTCACCTACTACGAGGAAATTAATTTGCTAGCTGTCACTGCTGCTGAGGTCCCTGACCCTCAGTGATTCCCCTGCTCTTAGCAGCCCAAAGCCTGCTACAGAGGAACATCAGTGCAGATCTGCTCTGTTTTTGCCTTTAATAGACACCTCTCCTGCTCCTTAAACAGCTGCTGGCCAGGCTCATGAGCAGAGCTGAACCTCTCCCTCCCTCCCAAGAAATCAGGAGTACATACTGCTTAACTAAGAGCACAGAGTATTCTTCCGTGGGTTAAAATCCACTGCATTTTTCAAGGTCAGTGTTAATTCTTCATACCAAGAGTCACAGTTTAAGGCCTTCAGCACACACCACAGTCATCATCTTCACCCAGCCCCTTTTGGGGATGTAAACACAACAGCCCCAGTGTCTGCGCTGAACACTTCTCTTCAGTCAAAGACAAAGCACAGTACTTCTCACACACACACTTCATGGCTGTGCTCTGAACTCACATCCAAATCCTTGAACAGGTAAACAACTTGCACAACAGGGAATGTTTACAGGAATACAAACCATCGCAGTGACTTTTTCTTTTCCTTCCTTTTAAAACCATGTTCAAGTTGCATAGGCCATACAACTGGTGCTTTCCCAGCTGGTGGTCCCACACCACCTGGGTGCAGTGCTGAAGCCAGCAGTTTGCCCGCTGAGGGGACAACACAGGGTGCTCACAGACAGCTCTGTGCTCCACAGTGTTAGAACAGAACAGACTGCAGGCACCTCACAGCTCCAGGCAGAAGGTGCAACCCACACAGATCCCAGCACGCTTGGCTCTGTCACAGGCTGAGTACAAACCGCAGTGATTTAGACCAAGCACTTAACACTGGGGTAAATCTCCACAAGTTTTATTCTGATGAACTGAGGGAGCTTGTGCCTAGCACTCCAGACACAATGCTGCAAGATGTTCGTCAATGACAGCTCGTGCTCACGGCTCTCCTCCAACCCTCCCTATGCTCTGTCTGAATTGATAATATGGCTTCTGGGTGAGAAAACAGGTATAAGCCCAATATGTTTCTGAGGTAAAGAAACGAAAATCTGCACAGAAGGAGAGGAAGCACTTCTTTAGCTGGTATGTAAAGTTTTAGAGAAGCGTCCCTTCGGGGCATTGAAAGCTGCATTCCTACCTTAAGGATCCTTGTTCCAGTACACATCAAACATACCTGTACAGCTGGGAATAACTGATGACTGACTGTCCCTTTTCTCCACCCCTGCTGTATCAGGAAGTCAGATTTCCTTCATCCACACAGCACAGGGCTAGATCAATGGTTTCACTGGAACACTCCCCTTTCCTGCTGTGTGAAGGTGCAGTTCTGACAGTGGGTACCACTTCTGCACACTTAAAAGAAACAGAGAGAGAGGACAGATGATGCAATTCCTGTACTGAATGACTTCACCATGGTAAAATGTTCAGATGGTTTGCTCCTGAGTCTTTGCCTAAAGCAGAAGCATGCTACACCAGCAAACCAAGAACCAGGACAGCTCTAAGAATGTTGTTTAGAAGGGGAAAAAAATATATAGAGAAACTAAGTTAATTACACCATATACACAGATACTATACAAAAGTTTGTGTCTTGTGTATAAAAAACCAGCCCTAAATACTTTGTTACAAAAACAAAACAAAAAAACACCCTACTTCCTCTCTGCCAAAGAACTTAAGAAAAATTATGAATCAGGCTCCTTAAGACAAAGGTCTGCTGCTTGGGAAGACCAGATTGTAACAAGCAGCAGATCTCTCACTCTTCGCTGATGCTGTACCCAGCATAGGAGATTCTCTATTTTCTTAAAATAATATGGACATCAGCCTCAAAAACTATAATGGTTCTGAACTCTTCACTCAGCTCAGCAGAGGCAAAACCTTGCTTGCTAAGTTCTTCAGAGAGGTACTGAGAAGGTAACTATTGTATGTTTGTGAACGAGTTTGGACAATCTACAGTACAGGGCAAAATCCTTTGTTCAAAAGCAGCCTTCATTTTCTTTTGAATTTTGTTGTCTCTTCAGAAATACCAGGAGTCATTTTCAATTAGAATGTCTCCAAGAAGTTGGCAGGGACTGAAGTCTATTTCTTAAGCAGCTTTTCTTCCTTTGTGATCTCTCAAGATTGGTTCTTTCATTCATTTCTACTGCCAGGACAAAAAGGAGACAGATTTCTGGTCAGTACATAAATATCGAAACAGCAATCCACCCTACACGAACCCTGACAGTGCACATCCTGCAGGCTTGCCTAGCACAAACCAGCAGTGGCCTGCTCCTTCAGTTGTAGGGGCAGGAGTTTTTCAGTGGGTGTGAAAAGATTTTCCTTGCTCTCATGCTCAGTGAATTGTTGACTTCAAAGTGCTACATGTTAGATGTCTTAATTTTCAAAAGCATCAGAAGCAAGCTCATCCGGTGCCAGACTTTGGCAAACCTGTTCCTCTGAATAACAGACCTCCTGGGGGTGCTGGGGGGTGGGGAATGTTCCTTCCCCAAAAGGATATGGCAGAGCTGAAATGTAACCAAGCAGTTTGCAAATGCTGCTAACTGCCTGAATGATTTCTGAAATGTCTTTGAAACCCAGAATTCAAAGTGCTATGCAGACAGCGTAACACAGCAGAAAGACATTATAGGGACCGAGTTTAGCACGAACAATTTCCTCAAACAAGTACAACTGGACAAGTACAATCAGTGAGGGCCGACAACTTTTAAACACTGACAATTCCAGAAGCATTACACAGGAGCTACTTGAATTACTGAGATTTATCCAGCTGTTTTCCTCCTGTCTAGAAGTGAGTTGCCCTAAATCTGAATTCCAGAGACAAGACTAGAGACTTGTAGAATCTGTGATAACCCATCCCTAACTTAATACATTGCCAGGTTCAAAGTGGCTGACTAGGCAGTGATGCGAGCCCACCGTAAACCCGGGAAGGCTCAAACCAGCTCCCACTGACCCATGCCTATGCCTCTGAGTCAGCTGGTTTTGTCAGCTCTTAAACCGTTCCAGGACCGAGTCAACAGTATCAGGACTGGAATCAAGAAGAGGGATTCCTGCGCTGACTACTTCTTGTTCCCTGCTACAACCAAGAAAGGAGAAACAATTCTGTGAGGTAAAGCTTCAAGGCAGAAAGCAGGTCACCGGCTGGAATGTTAGAGCTAGTCCTGGGCAGAAGGCAGGTGAGAGAGGTCGGACTGATAAGGTAAGGTCACGTAACTGCAGTTTACTCACCCTGTGGCTGAACAAATGAGATTACTCCACAGCTATATCAAGGCTGCACATGCTGGTTACAGACTTTCTGGACTGTGCACACGTTGCTCCAGAAGACTGGCAAGTAACAGCAGGGGACTCAAACAGAAACGGTTATCCAGATCTATTCTGAAAATGGTGTTTCTAATTTCAGTTATATTAAAGTGTAATAGGATCAATAAAGATGTGAAGACAGATATTATACAAAGAGAAACCAATTCTGCTTTAATTCACTAGGTGTATTTGCAGAACTGCTTAGTTCCAGGGACCAAAGAGCTCCTTCCCTGTTACCTGCAGAGTGAACATAAAGGAACTTACATAAACACCAGTTGCTTTGAGCTGCACTCTACTTTAGCTTTAAGATGAAGAAGCTGTTTAAAAAGCTCCAGTCACCTTCAAAGAGCATCATGCCAACCCAAACGCAACTGGTGCGATGTTAAAGCATTACTAATTTTGCAGATAATCTACACACCCAAGGGGAAAAAAATGAAAAAAAAAAAACAACGAAGAATTACACTAAGAATTATACTGCAACTGACTGCTGTTGCAATATTTTGGTATCACTTCATGACCCATTCTGCCACTGAAAAAATCCAAGATGCAATGACTACAGCGCAGACAGTCTGCAAGGTGTGCTAAAGCAAAAGGTGGCTATTTGCAACTTCAATCAGAGTAAGACAGCGTGGAACTTTAAATAAAGATTCTAAACAGCAGCTGACTCTGTGAACATTGATTTGATCTCACAGGAACAAATGCAAAAAAATAAAGATCTCAAGCTAAATGCAGTTGTAAGAACATTTTCTCTTCAGAGATATGCAGCTGCCAACTGAGAGACTTCGCTGGCTAGCTGAAACATTTGATGCAAGCTCCGAGCTGTCCATACTCTTTGCACAAAAACCTTGCACAACAAGGCCAAGGAAGAACATCCCACATGTGACAAGGAACAGTGAATTAGTGTGGCAAAGGGCAGCAATCATTCTTTCACAGAACTGCATGAAATAAGCGGTCCTCCTAATTGTCAGCCATTGTATAGGTCTGCTTATTCAGAGCTTCTGGTCTTAACACGAAGCACAAGGCTTCCTATGGTTTACTTAATGTCAAGAGCACCTGTCTAGAACCTGGCAGCTACCAGATGTGCTTGTTCATGGTTTTATAATAGTTCTCAAGTAAAGGAAAAGTTAATCTGAAGTTGAGAAAGCAATACACACTAGGCAACCCTCATTTTTAAAGAAAAAAATAGAAGTATGTCAGAAGGAAGATAAATCATCCCATTTTAAAAATAACTTAAAAAAAATCTCTCCGCCGCTGCCCCTATATCAATTACTTCAAAACTAGGAGACAATCTGGTATCCATATTGAGAAGGAAAAGAGACTAGAATCCCAGGAGTCTTTCTGCCTGTGGCTTATAAAACTAAATAATGTTTGGGAACAATGGTCCTGTCAGTGACATGTCAGCAACACATTTATTTTAAAAAAGCTATATTCAAGTTTTAAACACAAGTAACTGCAAAAGAAAAAAGCTTTGGCTCATTATCCATCTTGTTAAATATGTCAAAGTTAGCAACCAGCAGTTTCTCCTGGAAGTCTCCAATCAGACAGGTCAGCTCACTCCGTACGGGAAGGTCAGACACCTAGCAGTGACACTGGAAATGCTGCCATGCCAGCATCACACATGCTCACAACATCTCAGCCAGCATTTGGGAGGCTATTGGTGCGTACAAAGTCTGAGCTGATCAGCCACAGCCAGCTTGGGTAGCTGTGAACTTACTGAGACAAATAAATTAAAAAAGCAACATGAAAAGATAAAGCCAAGCACCTCTAGGGCCAGACCCTGAAGACGCAGGAATCAAAGCTTTTTTTTTTCCCGCTCCCTATTTACAAAATGCCATTTAGAGCTGATGTGGCCTCTTCAGTATTGTGAGGAAATGTCTTTTATGCTAAGCAGTCATAAGTGTGTTGTTCACGGACTCTGTGGCCTGCATGCCACGGAGTGTCCCGTGGGGCGTGTCCCTCCCACCAAGGCACACGGAGGGAGTTCAGTCTTCTGTTTCTTCATACGTAGTCTCATCAAATGGCCGGTCCAAGAGAGGTACCAAACGGTGACGGGAATATTTCAGTTGCAAAAGGTCCCCAACTTCATTGATTTCTTTTAAAGCCTGAGAAAGAGATCACAGTGTATCAGCAGAGGAAACAGATGCAAGAAAGCTATCAGCACATCTTCCTTTTTGCATGCCCACAGACCAAGTGGGATTTTCCCAGGCTGGGATTCTTTAGCTTCAGGTGTACACAATCTGTTTTTTGTTTTAGTATTTGGAAGCCTCTAGACTAAGTGAGCAGCATTGGTCATTTAACCGAGAGTAACTCTGCACCTCTGACTATTCCAGCTCCAAAAGCAGGAAGGTAACAACCAGCAATACTACCCTAAACTTCACTGTCAGTCCAATTAAAGCCATGTTCAGTCACAGGTGGATCAACTCAGAATGCCGTTCCTCCCTTCCTATGGGGTTAATAAAGCTGAAGCTGAAAAAATATACTTGAAGGTTTCACTTCTCTTTTTGTATCATTCAGTACAAAAACATTCTATATGTGGTACACTATCTACCTCCAAAATACTGTGATTTTTAAATTGCAAGACAGTGAAAAACAGCCTGTGATATTATGCTAACAGCTTTTATTGATGCACTGGGCCACTTCTGAGCTAACATCACCTTTCACCATATGATCCCAACGCAAATCATGAGATGTTTACCAGGGATCAAGCACCTGCTAGCATAAGGGTTGAGGAAAGTCCCTGCTGAGTTAATCATGCAATCTCTTCGATAAGACACTGGCTCACAATAGGACTTTTTAAGAAGTCAAACCCTAAGCTTCAATTTCCCTACAGACCATCTGTAGAACAAGGTCCAAAATAAGTCAGTTGCTGCAGACAAACCTGTGACAGTATGTCATGCTGATTATCCTACACGTGACAAGTGACAAAGAGACCTGGTGCAGAAGATGACTTCCAAGTTCAGTGTGATTTTAGAACTCAAAGGCTGGCATTCGGCGCTCCCTTAAATGTTAGATTTGCTCAGATAGGTACATTCAGTATTCCTTCAGAATGCCCTGATCCAGCAGTAACACTCCAGTTTTAACATGTTCTGGGTCAAATGCCTGTCTCTTGAAGATAGTTGGCAGATGGGGGTTAACATCCCTACATGCTTCTCCTTCCTGGATGAACAGCCCAAGTTTTTGTTTCTTTAAGCAATGGCCCCTCATGCTTGTTATATCTGGCAGCAAGAACCTCTCCACTCTAAAATCTGGGGAAACGACAAGCCCAGAAGTTGGACCTCAGTAAAAACAAAACAAGAGCGTGGGCACAGTTTGCCAGAGCTTAAAGTAAAGACCCCATATGGAAACAATTTAAGGTTGAATTTCTGTTGAAAGAGTCTGTTAACTGTTATTCTTAAACATAGATTTAGGATTTTATTAATTTAAAACAAAAAGGACCATGTGACCAGCAAAGACTACAAAAGGAAATGGCATTGGTGAACTCTGACTTCAGGAGAGTGTAATATATTTTTCGTCACTGAAAAGAAAGCACCGGCCCACAGGGATGCAGGTTATGAGGGACTTCACTCTGATCCTGAGTCAAATATTTCCAGGCAAGGAAGTTTTGTTTACATAAAATGGTTAAAAATGTAACTGAGAACTGTTACCCATGATGTGGGTTTATTTAATAAGAACAAGGAAGCATCACAAATATCAGCATTTACAAGACAAGCTTCTCTTCCCCATGCTCCAAGGCCAGGTTAATTTTGTTTAGAAAAGTGCCATGATAACAGCACTAGCTAGCATCCACGCACACGTGGATGGCTACCGAGTTCTCCTCTCTGCCACTGACTGGTAGCACCTCTGCCAGCTCTCTCCACCTCTACTGGCTTCATTTTTTTTCCTCCTGGATATTGTTGCCACAGTTCAGCAGAGGGATCGGACCTGAACAATGTCTTAATTACTAGCTGGCTGAAATTGATTCCCTTTTACTTCATCATGAGAAAAACGCAACACGGTCACTGACACAAAGACTTGCTCCTTATTAGTGCTGCTTGCCAGTGTTCTGGGTCCAGGGCATACAGCCACTTTGAACTTTTAAGTGGTTTATGCTAACTTGGAACAAAGCCTTCACATACGGAGTTAAATCAGGATTTCCTTCAGTCATTTCAAAACTCACACCTCATTTTGTTCTGGACTATTTTCTTAGGCAGACAAGCCCTAATGTATTAAACAAGCATTTCCTTTGGTTTAGAGCACCTACAGAGGTGCTCTAGAATTGAGTCTTTAGAGTTAAATGCACAAAACTTGAAATATTTTCTGGAAAGCTGAAAGACTTGTAAACAGATTGATAGGAAAAGAGTTTTCCTTTTAAGCAGAGTCATAAGGTTGTAGACTGGTTTTGGAAGAGAGTAAGTACAGAACTTATAAACACCCTGTGAAACCAGCTTGCTATGGCACAGACTCCAGTTAGTCACTGAGAGAAGCCAGACTAGCAGACAGCAAGATTACTCAGGTGGCTTCAGCACAGCACATTTGCATGGCTTAAGCTGTAGCTTAGTTTGCAGCAATATAATTTCAGAGACTTCCCTTTTCTTTTCCCTACTCCCATTCCCTTCCCATTCATTCTCCTGCATCTACCTGGCCGGAAGCTGCTGCTCCCTCATTGTTGTCAATGCACTCATTTCTTTTACCGCGCTCTAAGTAAGCCAAGTCTTGTTCATTGTTCATGTTGCAATGGAGAAAAGGGAGGGAAGGAGAGAGCCCTCCAAAAATATCATTTCAGAATTTTTATTTAGAGCAGAAACAATTTAATTGGCATAATTAAGGGAAAAGTACAGCACAAGCAGCTGGGAAGGAATTCCTTGAACAGCATCCCATGGGAGTATTAGGGCAGAATCTTTCAGGTCTTACAGGGCAGAACCAACTTGGAAGCAGCAAGCACAGCACCAGAGATACATGGCTGGTTGTTTTACTGACACAGAGCTAGACTAACCACACATTGACAAATCTGTACATACCACTGTCTTACTACTTTTCCTAGCAAAAACTGAAATCAAGAAGGGCCACTTTCAGCTACTGATGTAGAAGTTCTGTGGCAGCAAAGGATGAAAAATTTAAACCATACCAACATGACAAAAAAATGTGTTTGTTTATACTACAACTGCTACTTGCTGTTTGTGTTATGAAGTGTTACCACCTGATCATACCTGGACACTAGGCACGATTCCCTTCATAAGTCCATGGTAACTATTCCCAGCCACCTTCTTGTCCATAACAGGTTTGAAAACAGTTTCACGGATTTTTCCCTCCATCGCCCTCCCAAGGACCAAGGTGAGGTCGCCCAGTCTGCAGTTCCTCAGATCATATTTCTTGCCCTACCTCAAGTCAGCACGTCCTCCAATCACTATAACCTTTTAATCTAATTAAGAACATCCCTACATTCCCTTTTAAGAAGGAAAAAAGCAGTCTCCCAAGGGAATGAGACCATCCCTTTTGCATATCTGAAACGGGAAAAAGTCCCTGAAATTTACTGAAGGCAGCCATTCTGCTTGTTGGGGAAAGGAAAGAGATGGTGTCATTGTCTGCTCTATGACAGAAGGCTTTGAACATCAGGTTTAACTGATTTGTGTACCAAGCACTGAACCAATCTACAAAAACAAGCAATCAAAAAGCCCCCAAAAAACAACCACCAAAAAACACCAGAACTGTTGTCTCTGTTTATAGAAGGCAAGCAGGAGACCAGATGAAACACTTACTGTATCAAGCATCTCTTTGGTATGAGCTGCAGACAAACAGAATCTGGCTCTGGACTCGATGATGGGAGTTGCAGGGAAACCCACAACCACGACACCGATGTTCCGCTTCAGCATCTCACGCCCAAACGCACTGCCAGGAAGAACAAGGAAAGCGGTCAGAGCGATCCAGTGGCGGCAGAGCAGCAGCAGCACAAAGATCTCAGTATGTTAACCCCTATGCGCCCTCGTTAAACAAGCTGGTAACACTGCAGCTCAGACCTTCCAGTGCCTCCTGGCAGGGGCAGAGCATCAAACCAC
This sequence comes from Alectura lathami, assembly GCA_013399715.1. Lineage (NCBI taxonomy): Eukaryota > Metazoa > Chordata > Aves > Galliformes > Megapodiidae > Alectura > Alectura lathami. Next base: position 42,726 of record VXAV01009110.1, on the reverse strand, counting down.
AAAGGCCCTCTTTAATTCAGCCCCAAGGTGGTCTTCTTCAGACACTGTCACTGCATTAAATTCTAGCAAAGCTGAAAGATTATATGTGGCAGAGGCTGGTCTTTTAGTAGGCTCCTTCTAAATGGATTTGTAACCTAAGCTTGAAAATCTGATAGGAAATGAGGACTTAGACTGAGAAGCTTGACTATACAAGGAATGCCCCCTTGCTGCAATCCCCCAGAGCAGAAGCTTCTGCTATTTCAAAATAGTTTGTTTTCACAAATTAAGTTCAATTAAGGTACACGTGTCCTGTGTGGAGTCACAGGATGCATCACTTTAGGTGCCTACCCTCAAATTGCTAAAATAAATTAAGACCATCTAATCCAATATCAAACATTCTTAAGAAAGGTGCAAAAATGTTATACTCAGTCACAGAATATCTTCACAAAAATTCTTACAGTGATTAAAGAAATTATAGCAGCTGTGACATATGTAACAAGAGGCATAAACATCTGGGTCCTTTTTGTAATGGCAGAGCAGTTGTGGGTGTTCCTAGAGGCCACAGAAGACAGTTAATCACTTCTGAATTGTCCTTGTGTTTAGAAGCAGCAATGAACTTAAGACTTACAAGCATCTACAGAAGTAACATCCTTTTACTGACTTTCAATCTTTTCTGCTTCTACTGCAACAATTTTTCTTTGGAGTGCTGATACACTTGATTTTGTATCCAGTTAGTACTCTCAAACTTGAAACAAACTTCAAGAGAGAAAGGATGGATCAGACAGACCCAGGGCAGACCCCAATGGCCAACTGCCATCAGAGCTCCTTGTTCTTGCTCATTTTTAAGTGAGCTACTGGCCAATTTGCTCAGTTAATAAACATTTCCATGAACATTTCCAGAGAAAAAATTGCACCGATTGGTTGAGCAGCTGGGAGGTAGAAACAGCAGGCACTGTGTGCTGGGTGGCACCTACTGCAGACTCCACAGCACCCATAAAGGTTGTGAGGCCTTTGAAATTTGATTGTGCTGAGGAGGGTGGGAGACTCGCTGAGCTGGAAGAACACTGAAGGTGTTCTCTGCTGCTTAACACCAAGCTGTGCTTTCCAAATCTGAAAGTGCTGGTTGAGCACTGCATTAGGCATGGACACTAAAAAGCAGCTGACAAGGCCAAGTTGTCCTTGAAATCAGGCTATTTACATTTCAGAATATTTTTAAATATATAAATTATATCCTGCTTGCAGAATTCTAGACTCAATTACCCACACAGCAGTCCACAAGTACACAAGCATTTCTAGAACAGTTATTGTTCTATTAGCACTTACAACGACACCCAAGCTACTAAATCCAGACCACTTAAAACTTGGAATTTATCAATACAGTTGTNCTATTAGCACTTACAACGACACCCAAGCTACTAAATCCAGACCACTTAAAACTTGGAATTTATCAATACAGTTGTAGTGTATTCCCTCCTCCCTTTATTTTCATTTATTATTATTGTTATTATTTTTAGAATTTTTCCAGACTTCAGCTACAGAAATGTTATGGAAATGCTTCTGATTCACAGATGCTTGAAAAATTCCTTGTAACTTTCTTGAATGAATTTCCAAACAATTTCACTTCTCTTTAGTGCATGTAAGTGCTTTATATGTAAATAAGATGAAAAGGCTTTACCACTATGTGCCGTGTTTCAAGAACTACTTTTCTGAAGTGCTCTCCTGCTGCCCCAAGTCCCAGTTTACTCAACGCCACTTATAGGAAGTTTCCATGTTCGCTGAGACTCGGTAATGGGTCATAAAAGAAATAACAAATNCACTGAGCTGATGAACTCAGTTGTGTAACTTCAAGTAAAATTATACTCTTTGAGAACCTCTTTACATTTAGAAAAGTCTTAATATTCTTGTAGCATCTTAGCTTTAAAGGAGATGGATGAGAAAGCATCCTGTTAAGCCTACCCAATTTTTGCTGGCATGTACAGCATCAGAGGCACAACAGGGGAATCTTCATTGCCGTAGATGATAAAGCCCATCTCTTTCAGTCGTCTCCTGAAATACCTTGTGTTCTCTGCTAGCTGCTGCACGCACTCTCTCCCTAGAAAAGAAATTAAGATAAAACCATGAACACTACAGTCATAAATCACATGCAGAACTGTAGCACAAGACCTCCAGCTAAGGTACAGAAGATGAATGCTCCACTTGTGCTTATAGAAGTGTTAATGCAAACTAGAATTCAGTTTCCCCCTTCTCCTGTAATCAAGACTAATTGCTCATTTTCTGATAAGGCTGTTGCTGAATGGACAAAGACAAGCATAACTTTCACATCCAAACACCCCCCAATCTGAATTGTACCAAGAGCTACAAAGCTGGCAAAACAATATAGTAACCTGGTTTAAACAGGCTGCAAAAAATTGCCCAAAATTCACTGATAACTGCATGTTGAAAAAGAGTTTGCTTACAGACTGAGTAGTTAACAAAGACATACCAGCTGCAGCCGTTTGCTGTGTCTGGATGGAAATTACCACTTCCCTCTTAGATCTGCTTGCTGAACAGATCGTGTGGCTGCTCCCCAACCTTCCTCAGTGCAGTGAGCCAGTCTTAAATTAAACAGATTACCTCTGATAATCCAGCTCGCTTTGTGCAAGCAGCAGCAGCCAATTTATCATGTGTTCATGCAATTCTGTATTGATTTTTTTGGACATTTGGTAAGATGAGTACACAGGACATTAGATTGCTGGTATAATCTAAACACTCCAGCTATTCAGATACGCATGGAACAACCTATTTATCAGGTAGTTAAATTCTAATCTAGCACACTGTACTAGGTTTCTCTGTTGCCCAAGCTCCACACTATCTATGCAGTTGACAATAATGCATTTCTGATCAACTAATACTCTGACATGTTTAAGAGATTAAACTATGCCATTGATGGGTATCATTTATAATGTCTGGTGTCTGGTCCACAGAGTATGTTTTTGGATAATTGATCACCCAGACACTGACTTCACCAAACGAGTAATTCATCTACTGAAGCACTAGATCTACAGCAGCACTGATGTATGCCTCAGTGAGGCTGGCTGCTAGATAGTAACAGTCTGCCTTTAAAGCTGTAGATACATAAGGTGATTAACCAACAGGAATGCCAGGCCTCAAAGGAACATTCACACCCACATAGCTATGCTCCAGGCCAGAACAAATGCAGTTTTAAGAACCTATACAGTTTTTGTAGCCAAGAGTATCAGACATTCCACCCACAACCATGCAATCAAAGGCAAAAATCCCATCAAAAGCAAAGTGTAAGAAAAAAGAATGAAACCTGTTAAGTTTGCAAAACTTGGTCTGTCATTAGTGGGCAGGAGCTGGTATTTTCAATTGTACTTGTTGCCATTTAAGACATCTCTTCTCCTCCATTAGCAGCTTTATTTCTTAATCTTTTATCCCCTAGAGTTTCTGCAGAAGCTTAATTCTTCTTCCTTTCTTCCCCCCCAAAATAGCAAGATTACAGTAAAACACAAATATATCTTGTGCTTATGAAACTTATTTTGTAACTGGCTCATATCAAATCCCCTAGCTGAGATCCAGCTTCTTCCTATGTTTCCAAACCAATGACTTGCTTATTTAAATACTCCCACCTGCGAAGTAAGGTTTAAAAAAAAACAAAACTAAAAAACAAAGAAAACCTCCCAACAAACAAGGTAGTGGGCCAAATGGCATTACTTGCATTTCTAACATTCAAACAATCAATAAAACCACAGATGTCCAAGGACAGCTTTAAAGAGAGATCTATATGTAAGAAGGGGGGGGGGGGGGAAAAAACAACCAAGAAAAAGAAAAAAGCTACTATGGCACCTTCTAACAAAGCTGCACCTGCTCATCCCTATACAGAAATGCACCACTTCTGACAACATCCCATGCCAGTGATTTATATTTCTATCAAAATAAACACAGAATTTCATGGCTGCAGGAGTAGTGAGGTAACAAACACGGATGGATGCAGCTGCTGTGATTTGCCCCTCTCCGACAGCCAGGAATGCAGCTTCTCCCATACCACACAACACAGTGCATGACGGAGGGGAACAAACTGCTGAACCTTTGTAGTTTTCCAAATCGCTGGGAGCCTTCCAGGCTAAAGATTAAAAAACAAGCTTAATTTGTAGCTGGCAACCTTTTCACAGCCTTCCATAAACTGTTTCCCATAAAAAGAGTTTATGGTTCTAGATTTGTCCTTATGATGGAAGGGTGCTTTGAGGTGTAAACAAGTTTCATGTACCAGTCTTTCAGTTCTCTACAGAACGAGCACCTCTTACAGCAACTGATGGGCTTGGAAGACAGTTGCATTCTTTGGGCTTGCGGTCTCAGAAGTTTGTTACTCTGGTCCAGACCATCAGTTTAATTAAATCATTTTCTCACTAAAAACTTAACACCATGGCCACAACAAAATTACTGAGAACTTAAAAGCACACTAAGCTGTGTCTTCTCACTACCCAACACACATCACTACCACCTTCTGAAAAAGAACAGCAGTTGTGGTGAAGCAAAGCATTGAGGTAGTGAACAAGAACCTGACAAAGGCTCCTTGCTCTCCAGCTTCCTTTCTCCCTGCCCTGCGTGCAGCTCCTCTCCTCTGCACGTTGGTGTACTTACTCTCCTACCCCAACATTAAATCCTCCACTTGAAGAGGGCTGTCACATGCTGTTTGAGTAGGGTTTACAATGTTAAGCAAAAAGCACACACCCAGTCTTAAGATCTGTTAATGTTTGCTGGTTCAGTCCCACTGGTGCACACTTGGTGTAGCAGGCTCTAAATTGCTACTACAATTTTCACCATGGGCTCTGTGACCACAAAGCTGAAGCAAGCCGTGCTTTGCGACAGCAGCGACCAGGTACCAGTGGTGCTAGTCCCACTCCTACCCAAACCACATTTGAGCAGTAAGACAGGACTTCAAAAAGCCCTTCCCAGCCCAAATACTTCCTGAAGCTCAGAGCTCTGCCCACTTCTGTTCATCTGAAGGCCTAGAAAGACTGCCAGGGCTGCAACAATCCTCCAGCAGCTGGCTTTCTTGGCAGCACACAGCTTCATTTTAAGACCACTCTGAGAAGGCCCGCTCAGACACCACCCTGCCAATTGTTCTCGCACAGGAGTTGTGCAACAATTCTGGTAACATACTTTAATCTAGGAAACAGGAATGTGATGACCTTCAGGGAGGGAAGAAAGGGAGGATTACTGGAATTGAATTCTTCAGAAGGTTGGAAAACTAGAACCCCTTATCACAGCAAGTGATCTCAAGTAGCTTAAACTAGCTACTGACAGACCTATGCTGGAATTAAGAGTATTAACTAATAACTTGTCCTTTCCTTTTGTGCTGGTTTCCAAGTTTACTGCAGTCATAACAAGACTGCTCTCGCAATTTAGTAAAGCACTTCCTCGCTTGTAGCGATCAGGACAGCATTTAATCTAAAGAACACATTTATCCCCTAAAGAGCATGCTGCCATGGCATCAGAAGTAAAGGTCACACACCATCCAAGCAGGAGAAACACTGCCTCTTTACAGCCCTCAGCTCAGAGCTGTAGCTGGGTGAATTCAGCAGACAAAGAAACAAGAACAGAAAAGAAATGCAGGAATTGCCTCTGCTTGGGTAGTTAAAGTGAGCTCAACATTTACAGCTGACAGAGAAGAGGAATGCTCTTTAACTTGGCACAACCTTATACCAGTCCATGATGACAGCAGTCACTCCAAACCCACCCTGCCCATTTCCAGGCAGACAGCTTGCCATACACACAGAACACTCTGCACAGAGTGGCAGCCCTCCTGCCCCAAGAGCTACTCACCATGTGTGAACTCCCCTATCAGCAGTAGCACAGAGGGTTAAGAGCTCCTCTCATGCTTTTGCACTGCCCATAACACTGTGGTTGCTATCAGCCCTGCCTGGCCACAGACAGGCTTTGATGTTTATAAATGAAGCAAATTAACTGGACTTGACAGAATGGGCAGGCAAGTCAGGCTTCAGAGTTTCTGCAGCAGGAACATTCCATACCACAAGCTGAACCAATACAATGGGCAGCAGCTGAGCCAC
>VXAV01009110.1:11384-36640 GCA_013399715.1 Alectura lathami | reverse complement strand
TAAATCATTCTTCTAATATTTAGCACATGCCTTCCATACAAATAGCAAATTTTGCCCGCTTCTAAGCGAGCTTCAAACAGTGATGTTTATAGACTTGTGCTGAGGAAGAGTGTATCTACTCTTTCCCGATACTTTAATTCAGGATATTCTGTGATCCTATGACTGAAGAGTGGCACATCAAGTCTGAAAGACATAACAATACATGCAATAATACATAAAAAAAATGCAACCAGCATCTTCCCCCCCAAAAAAAAAAAAATCACTCTAGAGAAAGAGAACATAAAGGCACATCAGATGGATATCTGCCACAACTCTGGTGGAAAGCAAACCAGCATCTTTGCCAGAAGAGGTATCCACAGGCAAAAAGAATGATACATCATCACTTGTGACTGCCTTTGCTTTAGAGGTTGCATTGCTCAAATGAGCATAAGCAACAGCAAAAACAATCTAGGAGATTCTGAAGCAAGTATTTCTTCAAGAATTCTGAAGCAGAAATTAAAGCTGACACTTACCTTAGTTATCTGCAGGAAAAAAAAAAAGGGTTGTACGTTCCACCACACCAAACCTAAACTCCTCTTTGAATGGGTGAGTTTATCAGTGAGTTAAACACAAATGGTAATGTTCACTTAGTCACACTGCTTCTTAAACCACAGAAGTTCATGCCTAAACTAGACGTCCAAATAAATACTGTAGTGATTCTCAGACAGCTCTTATTCAGCACAGAAAAAAAAAAGCAGTTAAGCAGTTTACTAATAATTGCTTGGAATTTTTGCATGGGCAAGATGAATATGTTCTTAAAAATGGAAAGAGACTTCCTAGTTCTGAGCAACTTCTCTACGCCATGCTAAAAAAATCATTCCTACAAGGAATAAAGCTGCCCTAGAATTTGTAGTAAAGACTCTGCTACAAAGACGTAATATTTGTAACGTTCCTGTCATCTCCTGAGGCTGATGAATAAGCAATCATAGATGGTATTGGACTCAAGAGAAAGTTTAGTTCAACTAGGATGTATCTGTTTCCCCCCTTCCTCTGATCTCAACACAGTAACCGGAAAACAGTCACAAATCTGTCCTTCTAAACAATGCAACACTTCATCAGCAAGGCTTAGGCTTCCTGACAAGCAGAAGTCATGCTGCATTGCACACAAACTGTCTACTGACTGACACAGCACCCGTAGAGGGGGAAAGTGACTTCAGCTGGGGGAGCACCCCCTCCAAAAAACAAACAAACAAACAAACAAAAAACCACCACCACAACAACAGAAAAAAACGCCCCCATAAGCAGGATTTTATTTGCTTGTTACACTAGGGATCACTCACCTGGATCTAAAACAAAGATACTTGGAGCAGTACAAACAAAGCTAAATGCTTTAATTTTGAATTAATTCTTTATAGAGGCTTCAAAGCAACATATAGTAAGACACATCTTTAAAAATGGTTCCTGAGCAGTGAAACTTCATCTGTATGCTCAAGCTGCAGCACAGTTCTAATCGGTCAAGAGATAATATTACACTGGAAAATATGTCACATCAGACAACTTTCGTGAAATTACTATAAACTTTTTCATTAACCCATTTTAAAGCTGTTCAACACAGTTTTCAACCTGCGGTCTTAATTCAACCTATATTTTGTTGCCAACGTGGACAACGAGGTTAAGCTGAACAGTTTCAAATCTATATCTTACATACCAGGTGAAGACTAGCATCTGCAGCTTTAAAGACTAAAGGAAAGACTTAGGAATAAAGAAAACTCTTGATATGAACAGATTGCTATTCAGCACATGCAGAATCATTCTACTTGCAATAGGTATCTGTTGCCCCAAGTACTCAGTTTCACTGAAACAGTTCAAGCTGTAACAAAATGGAATGTACTCAGTTCCTTTTTTTTTTTTTTTTTTTAAGTGATTAACACACGCTAGTAAATGTTTGAAATGTACTTATAAGAATTCTGAAGAGACCTGTGATGATGTGCTCTTACAATAGCACACTGCCTCTGACAACTATCAGTATGCACCTAACAGGAAGCAGGCTTTACTGAGAAGATTGGTTGCAGCATATTAAGGACATCTTTTAAATAACCAGCAAGAAATAAGGATCAGGAAGTGTTAATCTTAACATCGAATCCGTAAGGAATCTTTGAGATGGAAGTTCTGCATTACTTCTTTGCACAGGAGTTACTTTCAATCTCTAATGCAATTTGTTTCATGTTTTCCAAGCTTATCCCACCTTACAAACTCTTACTAGTGCAGAGGTGTTGGAGGTGAGAAGCACTACACCTCCTACTGACAGATGCACCATCCCTCATTTGTGGCAGAACCATTTATCTTTGTATGGCTCATTTCAGTCAAGGAATGGGTTTACCCCAGAGTAAGTCTTCCTCTCCTGATGGCCACAATCTATCTAGGGAATTAATAAATGATTTTTCTCCCCTGTATAAATGTTTTCCTGAGAGTAAAGTTAATTTTCTGAATGGGGGAGGGAAAGCGAAAAGAGGGTACTCAACTCAAATAAAAGAGCTTGAGCAGATGATGGCAGCTACGGAGGGGAAAGTGTGTGTGTGTGAAAAACATCAGAGAAGCAGATCTCAACCTCCTTCTTCAGGAAACAATCCTGAAATGCATTTTATAACTGAGCAGTAATGTTTACTGACTGTTATTAACCACTGAGCCTCCATATCTCTGCATCCACCATCATTCCAAAATGACAGAGCTAACCTACAATCCAATTTTATAGAAATCCCTCACCACATAGCTTCCTAAAGTTTTTACCAGAACTGCACATCACAAAAATAGTAGAATTTCCATCACTGAAACACAGACAAACCATAATCCATTATGAAGACAGAACAGAGTGATGCCATCATGTCCTGCTCCCCAGACAGAAAATAAGGTGGCTAAATCCATGCTACTTGGGAAGGATACGGATCAGGCTGCAATATTCCTTGTTTGTTTTTCTAAGAGCACCAGCATCAATGATTGACGATGGAGCACTACTTCATTAGCACAGACTGAGACTCTTTTTCATGTGTGTTTCTATCAGCAGGTCAGAAGAAAACCAGTGATCATTTCTACTTCAGAAAGCCTGTAGGTTTCTGACATTTGGAATTATTTAAATCAAAGTAAGCTGGTGATGAAAACTTGGTTACATATATCATTCTCCAGAAGTTTGTTTCTTCAAGTCAGAGTGATGTTATAATACATTCATGCTTGTAAATTTTTCCACATTAAACCCACCTTGTTTCTGCAAAGGCTTATACTTCCCTTCTGTTTATTATTCCTACATTTCTGTCTTTTGGTTGGCTGTTTCAATGGAAGACATAATTCAGCATACTCTGTTTTGGAAACAAGCATTTTTCAAACCTCAACCAGGAATTCAATATTCTTCTGCTGATTTAACAGATTCTCCACTAAGCTTTCAGAAGCTAAGTTGACTCCCAAGGGCTTTTGAAGATCTTTTGCAATGTTAACACTATTCTTGTAAATACATCACTAAAAAGCACAGTCAACATATTAGCTAGGTAGAACACATTAAAGGTACCTTTTTTTTTTTTTTTTTTTTTACCCAACATGAATGCATTTTTCATTTAAGATATAGAAAATTCCCTTTTTAATGCTTCTCCTGAAAAGCACAAGTCAAGCATGACTTGTGGTTGCATTTGCACAATGAAACAAAAGAGCAAAACACTTTTAGATGTGCCAAGTGGCAGAAAGGGTAAGCATGAGCTAAGAACATCTGTCTGGAAACATGGGTCAGATTCAAAGGAAGGTACCCACCTGCGGGCTAGAGTGAGCAAGCTGAAAACTAGAGAAAGCAGACTGAGATTTCTAAGTAAAGAACACCAGAACACCAAGAAAATCCCCCTTCAATGCTGATTAAATACCACTTATCTTTCAAGGAAGTTACACGGAGCGTAACATTCATAATGTTGTTAAAATGCCATAATAGATGTTTAAGGACCTGGGATCACAGTATCTGCAAGAATTAAGAGGCTTGGAACACTGTATCATTTGTCAGAAGGAAGAAAAGAACTCACATCCCAAAGCAGAAGGGCAGAAATCAAGACTGACTGATGTGAACAATCCTGCTAAAGGCCCTCACACCTATACAAAGCCAGAAAGGTCTCTCTCTAGAAAACAGAAAAGATTTCTGCAAGTCTCCCACAAAAAAACCCCAAAACCAGAACTACAATGGCTTAGAAACAAGAGGAAGTTTTAAAATGAAAGTTTTCACTGGTCTGTGCTTAAAGATTATGTTGCAAAAGCTAGTGAAAAGGAATCAGAGTCAAAGCTTTATGCTACATACGGGTCTCATATCTTTCAGCATGCTTTTCCTATCGCGGTGTTTCATTTCTAGGAACAAGGTGGCTCCACACCATATCAACCCGTCTCCTTTGAATTTGCACTCACAGCCACTGCACTGGTGCCAGTATTTGTAGTAAGAATTTCACATCCTTCATTTCAGATGTCATCTGCAGATTGTCATTACAGATCTCCAGTCAAGTGTTGCATACAATTGCATACAATCTGAGATTGCACAGAGATGCGTTAAAATGTGTAAGTTGAAATCCTATGTTCCCACAGCTTTATTTAATAAAGCATCAGTTCACAGAGGCAAATGCCAAGAGAACCTGCCAAAGCAATGAGAAACTTCTGAAAGAAAGTAATTAGCATCATCCTTTAATTCAGTGCGACAAATGAGCTGTTCAGCAGTAATGCACAATCGACAGGATTTAACAAACTAGCCAGAAGAGAGAAGCAGCTCACTGGATGTTGCCACAGCTCTGCCTGGTGATTTGGGTTTGAAAAGCAACTTGGAAACAGGACCCAGGCTTTATGGTGAGAGCCCGAGGTGACCAGAGGACCAGTCAGCTTCCACTAGGGGCCAGTGCTACACAAAGGGAGCCTGGAGCGAGCTCAGCTCCCCTGGCCATGCCCGGAGCAGGCTGCCAGCAAGCACCCCCGAAAGCCTGCAGCACCCCATGCCAGAGCCCTGCTGAACGCAGCCAGGAGACACCCGAGCACAAAGGAGCCGCTAACCAGGGGGACAGCTGAGTCAAGTTATTTACTCTTCTGACACACTTGCATGCTTCCTGAGTTCACCACACAGGAGATAAAGTACAAATAATGTGGGAGGAGAACCCTTGTTTAAGAGCCAGCATGAGCCAGGAAATCAAAAGCTTGCGGAGAGCTGGTGTTTGTTGGCCATATGGCAGCAGCATTAGCAACAATTTATTTTAGGAGACGCAGTGAAGGGCTTGGCTCATGAACACTGAGTTAAGTCCATGCCCATGGTTTTGTAACATGACTGTATGCAGGGGATTTGCCTGGATTACACGAGTGCGCTGAGCATGGAGCTCGTGCAGAGCTGACTGCAAGATGCTCAGTTCTGTAAAGGAGAAAAGAAAGCAGTTAGATGTGATTTAAAAAAATAGCAATGGTGGAGCCAAAGAGATTCAGAAATGGAAAAAAGGAGGAAAGAAAAATCATGGCTGATGTTCTTGGCATTGAAAGGTCTCAGAAAAATAAAATTTGTGCTAATGCTAAGTATGTCATTGCATTTGCTATTAAGCTAAACAGTTCCAGTGGAGTTTAAAGGCATGACAAAAAACAGCTGGGTGCATGTATTGTGTACTCATTGAGTTTACATCTACTGGTGAGATTGAAGCCTTTGGAGTATTCCAAAGCCCAGAGGGATATTTTTCTATTTGCACTTCGATTTTGTTTGTAACTCCCAGCTGCAGGCAGAGAACTCCAAGGCAGCCTGTTAGCACCACAAACTTCATTACAAAGAGAGGCAGCTCTCACCATGAAGAGATCTGTTGATGTGAACAGAAAAATATTATCTGTTAAAGAAATTCAATTTAAAACACACAGACTTAAAAGAGGTTTTAAAAACTTTGGTGTCGTGTGACAGAGCCACTTCTACACTGGTGATTGCAGAAGAACCTGACTGAGCAGGTTGTACACGTGCTAAAAACATCATAGGGAAGTATTGTCTATTTTTTTGCAGTGAGAAGTCAGTATTTTTATTGTTAAGTCTGATTTCTTCATACTCTCCTAATCTGTGCATCACTCAAATTGTAAATTCTTTAGAGCAGCCACTATTGCTGTACAGCAGCAAGCACAAGGTTTTCAGAGATGGTTAGAAAAAGATGCTGTGAAACAATACAGCAATAAAATCAACCAAAATGGCCACTCACCCAAGCACAGCCTTGACAGTATTGCAGTTATTTGAATTGACAACTTTTGCCTTAAAAAGCAGGCTTCATTATGTGAGCAGAGACTTTGAAATAAGGCATATGCTTAAAGTCCAGCATGAATAAGCATTTTAAGGAGTTAAGTACAAGCAGTATTAAAAGCAATTGACTTAAGTTAAGCCAGTGTTTGCCAAGCTACAGGAGAGTGCTTTTCTACAAGAAAACACCTTTTATAAGAGTCTGAAAACTCAGGCTTTAAAGAGATGGAGGGTAAACCAGTAATAAGATGGGTTAAAAGACTCTCCTGCCTCAAACCTGGGCAGTGCTGGCTCCTAAACTCAACAGCTTAAAACCAGAGTAAACAAAACAAATACACCTAAGGAGTAAGTTCCATTAGAGATATGACTTCTATTAGAGATGTTTAATAAACAGTGAAACTCCAAAATTATTAACCCTTAATCAAAGTGAGACTACAAATGGTAACTTTTTGCCTAGACTCAGTGCCATTTCTACACGAATGAACAGCTAACAAAAGCAGCAATGGCTAACAGCAGGACACTGGGACTAGGAAGGTAACACATGGGCATACTCCAGCTGTTAACTTCTACTGCCCTGCCACGTGGCAGGGCAGGATTCACATACTTACTAGCCACTTCAGGGCTGTCTACCACCATCAACAGCACTTATTTCTGCATACAGTTGAACTAGACACCCCAGTCTTTAGAATTATATCCCATCCACTTCACAGCTCCTATCCATGGAAGGGTCAGTGGGAAGCATCTCATATACCAAGTTACACGTGTGCACACGCATTGTCAGTAACCAACTACTGTACTTTCTGCCTTGGCAGTAGGCACAGCTGATAGCAGCGTGCATCCTCCCCAGCATGAAGAAAGGCTAGTATTCAGCCTAGTATTAGCCTCTACAATCTTTTAACATCTTACCAAATTCTAAGGACTCAGAGGGAGGTTACTATGCACATCCTTAAATATTTGCGTTCCTTAACAATGGTACACCTAAAAATCCACAAGGGAAAGGACTCCAAGCACTCCCTGTCATTACAGTTAGCCAACAGTGGGTCCAAGTCATTAAGAAGGGCTAGGTTATCAAATGTACCATCATTACCGGATGCCTCAGTGACAGATTTTGATGAAGCTGTGGCTGAAACATGAGGTGACTGACGTACAGAAGTCAGAAAGACAGTATTAGTTAACTCAGGCTATGACAGAATGTTTTACCAGTGTGCTTCCACTACTAGAGGAGAATCTTCTGTAGCCAGTCCCAACAGTCTGTGGATAGACCATAGCCACTGATAAGCTGATGCCATGGACAAAACTACTTCCCAGAATGGAGAGCAAGGAAGAGCTTCAGCCCTGAAGTACAAGGCTTAAAACTAAAACACAAGAACGTAGTATTTGGACTTGGTTGAAACTCAAAGGAAGGGATGCCCTCCAGAGGGACTCGGACAGGCTTGAGAAGTGGGCCCGTCAAGTTCAAGGAGGCCAAGTGCAAGGTGCTGTACCTGGGTCAGGGCAACCCCAAGCATGAATACAGGCTGGCTATGTCCAAATTTCCTGACCATTGTTTGGAAATGTGTGTAAGCACACACAGGCATAAATCAGCTAGGAAGCAGCAGAAATTGGTATTTTAAGAAGTGTCAAGGCATCTTGCATGGACAATTACTTTGGAACTATCCACTCTGCATTTTTCCTTAATGGACCAACAGCACAGGAAAAGGCACACGTAGACTGTAAAAAGAGCTCTACAGGTTCATTATACTCTTTACAAATATGAGGCGTTCCACGATACTGGGGGGGGGAAGGTGTTACTGTTGCATGAGCTCTCTTTTGCTTTTCACAGAATCCTTTAGGTTGGAAGAGATATCTTGAGCTCACCTTGTCCAATCCTGCTGCTCATGCAGGGTCAGCTACAGCAGGCTGCCCAGGATGACACCCAGTTAGGGTTTGAATTCTGTCCTAGATGGAGATTCCACAAACTCTATGGCCAGTCTAGTTCCAGTGTCTGAACACCCGCAAATTTCAGTTTTCAGGAACTCCCACCCCCTCTTTCTTTTTGATGAATTCCAAAAGTAAAAATCATCATTTACTAGATACAGGAAACAGCTAAAGCTACTCACATTAATTCATTTCCACCTTGTACTTTTAGCCACCTCCCACAACAGACGATGAAGTTTCAAGCCTTTCCTTTTGGCAGACTAGTAATAAGGAGCATGCTGCAACTTTTGCTCATCAACATGCTGTACATAAAAGATATGAGGCATCCAGCCCAAATGGCTTTAAGCTGCTGAGGTATTTTACCCACAAAAGGTGAAGGCCCAAGCTGCCAAACCCCAAAATAGCACATATCCGCTTCGTATGTATCCTGGCAGCCAAAGAGCGGGTCAGATTCGCCAGGGCACTTTGCTCATTATGAATAAAATGCTTGACTGAATTTGAGCTACAACTCAACATGGCTTCAGTTATTTTAACCTGTGGCCAATCCCCACATGAATGTCCAAACTGCTTAGCCACAGAAATAACAAGCATAGCAAAGCAAGGTTCAAAGTGTTTTCTCTTTACATCTAAATCTAAGATAAATGTTATTCATGCCACACTGTGCAAATATAACTGCAAGGACTCCAGCTCTAAAAATAGAAGCGGTAGGAAAGTAAGAGCTAGTAACGAGTGTTATTACTGCTACCTTTGCCCAAGTGAAAAAACACTAACATGCTTTGCAGAGCTAGCTGATGATACTTTGCTCTGCAGCAATTAATTAGCCTCACAGAAGTTATCAACAGAACTCAGCACAAAAAAGCTTCAACTTGGTGTTGCTGTGATTATTACTTGAAACAAATACAAAACAGCAAATGGAGGAAATTCCTAAAGCAGAAGTTGTAATCTGTGGCAAAAGAGTTTATGGTAAGAGAATTTAGAATCATGTTCTGAAATAAAAGAAAATTTGCAAGTGGAGACCATCCAACATTCTCAACATATCAGACAGTACATTAAGTCTCGCACTCGGTATGTTCCACTTGCAAGCATTTAACCCCATCTTGGACTGGAGCTGTAATTTAGGTATTATAAGAATCAGAACTGTCTCTCCCATTCAAGATCCAAGCAGACATTTGTTCAACAAACACCATTGGCTCAGACACTTTTTTTTTTTTCCCCAGAGCACAGAACTGAGCCTGGGCATATCACATGACTGGGCAGGTTAGAAGAAATTACACTTTGGCTGGGACAGCAAGCAGTAGCTGTTGCCAGGAGGATCAATTAGCTAACAAGCTGCCTAATAGCACTGAACTCTTACTTACAAACTGACTACTTGGCAAGTTTTCAGAAAATGAACCTACCTCCCTGAGGCTACAGCAAGCAACCCATTCAAATACTGCCACTCCTTGAGGAAAAACCCTTTAATAATCCACACTTTTCTTACTGCTGGGTGAGAACTACAGCAATAGTCCTTGGGTGGTAAAGTACAAGAAATGGTGTCGATCACATGTGAAGTACACTAGATTTTCATCACCAGTTATTCCAGCTCTCCCTCAATAGTTTAAAAGAATTGAACCTGGAGCAAGAATTAAGTGCTGAAAAATTCCATGCACTATCCTGCTTTCTGATTTTTTTTTTTTCCCCTGTAGAGGTACACTTAACAGACATAAAAAGAAGCATAAGCTTTGTGACGAATGACAGGGAAATAGGTCATTTCCATAAACAACATATATTTATTTTCAACCAACATGGACTTGAAGTGTTTAAGTCACCCACTGCTACCAAAAAGCTGCAGCCTTGCCAGGGCCATGTAATTTATCACAACCAGATGGTGCACTGTCAATAAAGGACAGGCTGCTATCCTTCCAGGGCAGAATAATTACCTTCCCTTTGAACCAAGGACAATGTTTTCAATAAAAACGCAAAGCTGTTTAATGCAACTTCCAGTCTGTCAGACTCCTACTGTGCAGCTCCAGGATTCATTAGACTCACAGCAGTGAAGGAGACCACTTGTTAAAAACAGCACAAGTCTCTCCTGGGGGACACTGATGATATACAATTAATAACAAACTAACAAAACCTAAAGAGGCATAGTGAATCACCTTTAAAAGCTGTTTACACAGACTTTCTCCATCACAAGTTTGACAGGGAAGTTACATGTGCTGCATTAAACGGTCAATGACACAGACTGCAGCTTAAATAAACCACAGTAGATCATCACTGCCCTGGTATGTACCTCTTCTGGCTCTGCATTGTTGCATCTCAGAAGTATTCCCTCAGGAAGACTAGTAAGCAAGGGTCCTGAAACACAGAGAACTACAGGCTAGCTAGTAAAAAACTAGAGAAGGACCCAACAGCTTTCCACCTCCTCAGGACCAAACTACCACTACACTGATGTTCCTCTGACACATCTGGAAACACATTGCAATTATATTCAAGTAATTCAGAGAATTGGAACTTGAAAAATAATTAAAGTTATAGAACAAATAGTACCTTCACTCTGAGCAATGCAAGAGACTGGATGATTTTCATTACGTACTAAATCACCCCTAAAGCTCCAATCTCTCCCAAATAAAAAGCAATAATTATTTGAACAAAGCATTTTCTGCGTCTGCTTCGAAGCCAAGTTTTGACTTTGGCTCCCCCTTCTTTCAATGGTACATATTTAATGAAGTGGTTAAGAAACACATCCTCTTTTCACAACAGCAGAACATTTTGTTCATCTTGGAAAGCTAGAGAGAGTATCAGGCCTGGGAAAATAAAGATGAACCACAAGCCCAAGTATGACCATTTCCAGGAACTGCATACAACAGAATAGAATGGAAACGTTCATGTAGTTTTAATCCTAGGATGGCAACAAACAAAGCCTGTTGAAAGTGTTATCAAAAGATGGCTGAGCCTCATTTACTCGAGTGATCCTCTAACCAAGATCAAATCAACACATTTTTGTCTTTGTACAGCAGTTGCTTAAAGGATGTTACTCATATTGTATCTTATGTTACATATGAATTACAGCCTTAGAAGATGCACAAAAAAAAGCAAAATAGAGGAGGACAAAAATACTAAAGACTTGGAATACAATTCAGCTGGCTCGCATTTTTGCTTACCACATCCAGTAGCTGCAGTCTGTAGCTAATGGCTTACCACTCAAGGGACGATAAGTCATCAAAAAAGGGGGAAAAAGATAAAACACAACATCTGTCAGTCCTCTAAGCAGCAGTTATGTACCTGAACAAAGAACTTTACAGGGAAAAAATAAATTCTCTCCTGTGTGAACAGGCAAGGGGGGTTCAGAAAAGGGTGTCAAAAACAGGCTACATAGATATCATCAGCTGCTCGTTATGTTAGCATTTACACCAGGGCAGAACTGAATGAAGACTGTAGGATGCTCAGAACTTTTCTCTTGATCAACTTCCTTCTATAAATGACTGAAGAAGTGGTATCAGTTTCTCACTAATAATATATTAATCATGTAACTCTAAGGACACATCTGAACAGTTTTGCTGTGGGTTTTACTATGACTCCCTCTTGGTTTGCATTTTAGATTTCATAATTAATCTGCATTTTCTAAACCAGCAAACAAATTAACCCATATGATTAATTGAAAACCCCCCTGGTCCATCTTGCTACACAGGTAGATTGGTATTTGTATTGAGATGTCATCAAACACGGGAAAAAATATTGCACAATGCACAGTCAATTTTCTGACCTGTGTGCTGTGAGCTTCAGTACAGCCTTCAGGAGTTCAGATTTTTAAGGGCTCCAATAGTCTGCAAAACCATGGGTATGCAAATTGGAATTTTCAAAAATACAGGATATTTTCAGGATTGTGATTTAAAAAAAAGCAACAAAAAAAACCAGCTCATAATTTATTCTTGAAATTAGTAAATACATTCTTTCAAATCTCTCCCATTTAAAATATTGATCCAAAATAGGAACAACACAATTCTTTGGTATAGCCAAAAGACAGGGTTATTTGTAACTCAATATGGAAACATTTCAGCTGTCATAATACCAGGATAATTCCTATGCAAGTGGGGCATTTGAGACATGCCACATATTTGTCTCTGAAGCACGTGCATTTCTGTGCCCTTATATATGGTCCATCAGTCAATATGCAGCCCATAACCCAATCCCTGCTATCAATACAAGCTGACAGATGAAAGGATTGAGCAGAGCCCTGAAAAAAGGGACTTGGGGATACTGGTGGATGACAAGCTGGACATGAGCCAGCAGTGTGCCCTCGCAGACCAGAAAGCCAACCGCATCCTGGGCTCCTCCTTGCCAGCAGGGCAAGGAGGTGATCCTGCCCCTCTGCTCTGTGCTGGTGAGACCCCACCTGCAGTGCTGCATCCAGATGGGGAGTCCTCAGGACAGAAGGGACATGGACCTGTTGGAGTGTGTCCAGAGGAGGGCCACAAAAACGACCCAAGGGATGGAACACCTCCCCTGTGAGGACAGGCTGAGAGAGTTGGGGCTGTTCAGCCTGAAGAGAAGGCTCCGGGGAGACCTGATAGCGGCCTTTCAGTATCTAAAGGGGGTCTACAAGAAAGAAGGGGACAGACTCTTTAGCAGGGTCTGTTCTGTTAGGGCTAGCAGAAATGGTTTCAAATTGAGAGAGGGGAGATTTAGACTGGATATAAGGAAAAAAAGTTTTTTACCATAAGGGCAGTGAAGCGCTGGCACAGGTTGCCCAGAGAGGCAGTGGATGCCCCGTTCCCGGAGACCTTCAAGGTCAGGCTGGACAGGGCTCTGCGCAACCTGATCCAGCTGTAGGTGTCCCTGTTCACTGCAGGGGAGTTGGACTGGATGGCCTTTAAAGGTACTTCCACTGGACAGATTTTATGATTCTATAACATTTCCCTCCCCCCGTTTGTTCTTGCATTGCTGAAGAGATTATTAGCCCCCTGAAACTACCTACAGCTTTCCAACCGGACCATTTCTTTGTTCTGGAAGGCACCACACAGTCCTCTGGAGCTCACAACTAAAGACACACCAACAGCCTACTCTGGTTGTTAGCAACTCAGCAAAACGCACTTGTTTACATTTCTAAGTCTTTTTAAAAAAGATACAAAGTAGCACTGGATTTGTAGCAGTAACCTTCACACAGCTTAATACTTGAGCTACAGTGCTTTTTTGCTCTTGATTTTAAAAGCTGCCCTTTACTTCTATAGAGATAAGAAAGTAACACACAACAGGGATTATGGAGCCAGAAGCATCTCAGACTCCCTGTGTGGTAATTACAGGAAATTATTTGCTGACCTCAAGCAGTCTTTGAAGTCTGCATGAAAACCTAGGGAAGAAGGAAGAATTATTCAGCAGGACATGTGTTCCCCCAGGCCTGCCTCTGCAGCAAGTTCTGCTGGACTCATTCTTCTGCCAAAACCTCAAAATATCTGGACTAGCAAAAAATGTTCAAGGAAAGCAGTGAAACAGTCTTCACATATCAGTATTTTATCTTAGCCTAACATAAAACCTGTCATGAGGTAAGCATTGCTTTGCATAAGTCTGAATTACTTACCAGTTAGCATTGAGAAGACAAAAAGCTTCTGAAAGCTCAACACAATCTCATTCACGTTTACACAAGCTTTTACCTTATGTAAGATAGGATACAAACTAAGATGAATTGCTCACATTATTTATCAGCAGCAGCACGCTGATTTTAAAGGTAACAAATTTCCAAATGGTAGATACATATTGCCACAAGTAATCCATTTGAGTTAACTCAAATGAAGAAACACAACCTCTTATGTAAAGCCAACAACTTGTATTTATTCCAAGACTCAGTCTTAAGAGATAGGAGAGCATAAGTTAGTCTTGACATTTCTACAGCTATTAAATAATCCCCCCTCCCTTTTTTTTTTTTTTTTTAAAAAAAAAAAAGGACTCAGAAGTACATTCTGATGACAAGGTTGCTTTTACCACTAGGCTTCTTAATGACTACTAGAATTAAGTTTAGCCTGTATGTGCTACTTTATTTCAGTAGTAACTACAATGTTATACCAGGTCAAAGTCAGACACCCTAAACACAGCACTTTCACAAAGCGTTTTCCAACTTTCTTGAAATTCACCCCTTGGAGAAGAAAATACCCTATGTTCTTCACTTACATTCAGTGTTAAATCTTCATGAGAAATCCATCTAGACATAAGCAGGAGGATGTGATGTCTTTGTTGAAGGACGGATCTTGTCCAAGGCAAAGAAAAACAAAACAAACCATCGCCTGCTGTGAATGGCTGTCAGAAATGCACAAACTCCATTCCACATCAGGTAGAACTTGAGATAATGGCCTGATACAGCAGACCAAAAATTATCCATCAACGCTATTTTACCATTAAGGAAAAAAAAAGAAAAAAGAAGAAAAAGTAATAAGAAAGTGAGAGTACGCGTCCCTGCCTGTCCAAAGCAAAAATCAGTTAGTGTGAATACAAAACTATTTCATATGCAGAGGACTGCAAGGGCAGAACAACTCAGCTTCATGGCCCCATACCCCATTACACTTCTCTCCTCTGGTATGTTCAGAGCCCCGTAAGAGACCAGGCTCATGAAGGGGTCCAGCAGATCACCCTACCTCCATCTCCGTAAGACATCGTGTAGTTTTTCACAAAGAACTATTCCAGAAGCTGAATTTCTACTAGAAGCAGCTTCAGTTCAGTCCAGAATATCATAGCTAAATAGAGTCGCTACACAGACTGTGAGAGTGACAACAAAACCACACTGCCAACTCAGCTTCACTCTGATGCTAGCTGAAGGATATGCTAAGGAAGAGCAGCACTGTCTGCAGCAAGTACATTTTTCTTTGGCCAGGTGGATCTAGAAAGCAACTTGTAAAATGTAATTTGTAAGAGTAGTATTTTTCCCATGACTTTTTCATGTTTACATGTTCATGTTTAACTTCATTCTAGCTGAATCTGGTTCCACAGCTGTGACACGGATGAAATTCACTGCATCCTAATAATAATGATTTACAGACATCTTAATTTTGATGTTGAATATAAAATGCATTAGTCCAGATGGATCAATATCTTTAAATGATGAGATTAGGGCTATCACTCCAGAACAAAGAGATTAAGGGTGTGTTGCCTGGGCACAGTGTACAGTCAGATAACACGTAATTGCTAGAAGGATTTGTGGGATTGGTATTAACACTACTCATGCATTAGCACATGCCAGCTGTATATTCTCACAAATGCATAGTCATGCAAACAACATGCACAGTCACTGCTAAGACAGCTGTAAATACCCTGCTTGACAGCTCTTCTTGTGCCTTGCAGAGAAGAAAGGAAAAAACGTGTGCTGATCAGACTGTTCTTCTAAACTAGTCATGATGCCTCTATAGCAAAGAGGAGAAAAAAATGAAAAAAACTACACAGTTTCAGTAAAACTTAACTCCCAAGTTACCAGGGAAAAGAAAATTTTCAAGCTTGATTTTCTTTTTATTATGGGACCTTGAACACTGGAAATTAAAATGCGTATTTTTGCTCTTTACAGCTTGTGAATGAGACAAAGCATCAGTGAAGAACAGAGAATTGAGCATACTCAAACCTTTGTACCATACAAGCAATTTGCCAGGCCTTTATGACTGACTTGTAGTCACTGGAGAGAAAGAACATCGGGAACACATACAAACACCACATTTCTTTACAAGCTAAGGAATGTGCAAGCTTTGACAAAGCATGTTATATAAAGGATGTTTATAATGGGCTTCCATGGAGACAGTTCAGTAGCTCTACAACATAGCAACAACGAGTGCAAGCTATATTTACCATCTGGTTTCTGCAGACTATTTTTCTGCAATGGAAACCAATATCAAAGCTAATTATTCTTTAGGATTTTATACAGCAACATAAGAAGGCTGAAAAATGCTCCTTGCCTTTATAGTAAAAGAGAACATGATCAACAATATGGCCTCTTCATGGCTTTCTACCAGGATGTGTTGCAAACAACTTCATCACCTAGTTTAAACTAACATTACCAACTGCCTTTATGTGTTGGGAAGCATCACAAAGACACAGAACACCACACAGAACCAGATGGACCATCACCTCCAGGTGAATATCTGCCCTAAGAACAGCCAGTCAGCCCACTTCCACATCGTAAAACAACTAAAGAACAGCTTAAGTCGAAAAGGAAGGATATATCCAGTAGAGATAAAGCAGGTATTCAAGCTTAGGAGTGAGAAGAACAAAAATGACAGCATTCTAAGAAATACTTATGTTTCTCAGAGATAAGGGATGCCATCCAGAGGGACCTGGACAGGCTGGAAAAGTGGGCCCACGAGAACCTCATGAGGTTCAACAAGGCCAAGTGCAAGGTGTTGCACTTGGGTCGGGGCAATCCCAGGTGTGTGTACAGACTGGGAGAAGAACTCCTTGAGAGCAGCTCTGTGGAGAAGGACTTGGGTGTCGTGATCGATGAAAAGCTGGCCATGAGCCAGCAGTGCACTCTCACAGCCAGGAAGGCCAATGGCATCCTGGGCTGCATCAAGAGAGGGGTGGCCAGCAGGGAGAGGGAGGTGATCGTCCCCCTCTACTCTGCCCTTGGAAGGCCTCACCTGGAGTACTGTGTCCAGGCCTGGGGTCCCCAGTACAGAGGGGATGTGGAGCTGTTGGAGCAGGTCCAGAGGAGGGCCACCAAAATGAGCAGAGGGCTGGAGCACCTCTCCTATGAGGAAAGGTTGAGAGAGTTGGGATTGTTTAGCTTGGAAAAGAGAAGGCTCCGGGGAGACCTCATTGCGGCCTTCCAATACTTGAAAGGAGCTTACAGGCAGGAGGGGGACCGACTTTTTACACGGGTGGATAATGGTAGGACAAGGGAGAATGGACTAAAACTGAAAGAGGGGAGGTTTGGGTTGGACATCAGGAAGAAATTCTTCACTGAGTGAGCGGTGAGGCGCTGGAACAGGCTGCCCAGAGAAGCTGTGGATGCCCCATCCCTGGCTGTGTTCAAGGCCAGGCTGGATGGGTTCCTGGGCAGTTTGATCTAGTGAGCTAGTGGCTGGCAGCCCTGTCCATGGCAGGGGGGTTGGAACTAGATGATCTCTGAGGTCCCTTCCAACCCAAGCCATTCTATGATTTTATGATTCTCTACATATATTACAGCACTAGGAGTCTAGTAAGGCACTTTTTTTCCATCCAGGAGTATATAAAACAGCTGTACCACACACCACCACTTTTCCAAGAAAATGCGAAGGGCTGAAGTTTAGTAAGTCTGATCTACACAGGTAACAATATAAAGACAAAGGCACTCCACATCAGACATTATTATAGGAAAAACAGATGTGTATGGATTGTACAGGCCTCATTGTCCCATGTTAACCTACCCTCATACCTGAAGGGAAGTGGCTGAGTATTTACAACCTTAGGAAAAATCTTGCTGTGCTACAATCTCCCCAAAGTTCCTAACGGCAGCCTTCAACAACCAATCTCACTGAATACATCAAAAACTTGGTGTTACTCTATATACTTACCCCCTGCAACCACCCACCTCTCAGCAACTATTGCTCTACCTGCATCCCTTCTTAGGCCCACTCATCTCGGTGACTCTGTAGTTGCTGTGACAGAACTCAGAAGTTCATCAACTTCTGACCTTTTCCAGACGCAAAGGACAGAAGTCTCAAACATTGCTTTATCTGAGAGCACTGGACACCACTCGACACATGAACTTTGCAATTCAAGGTACACCTGTGCAAGCCTTCTAGGATATAGTTCAAACTTTACAGTAAGAACTTACACATAACTGGAGTGGCTCATTTATCCTGTTACAAATTTAACCCCAACTGGTCCTTATGCAAGTAATTTCAGCACCTCTCGTCTTTCAAATGCCCCTTTTCCTTCTTTAAGCAGTAAGACCACTGGCTGATGGTGAGGGCATCTCAAGTGGCTTGGTTGAGCTTAGACTTGGTAACATTTGAGAAACCAAGCTGCTGCCAAGGACTGCTTTTTTTTTTTTTGCTGAGGATTAACAGCAACAGACGTATGAACTCGAACATTGTGTTAACTTTCACAAAACTGAACTTGTAAAAGAATAATCAAGCTTCACTTTGCCCAGATCAACAGCAAAACAATTCTTCCCATTTTGAATTCTCAAGTTCCAGAACCGTGTTCAGGGAAATACTCCCAGTAGAATACAGTTTGTGGAGTTTTATGGTGAGAGTATTATTTAGTAAGAGTACTAACATTTAGTCTGTCAGGATATACTTATTCTGTATTAAGACACATCTCTCATGAGCATGTCCTACCATCCATAGACTAGACGTGACACTGAAAATGCTCATACTTGTGAACAATTATTTGGTAATGCTAGTAGCTGGACTTCGGACTTTAAGATACTAGCCTCTTCGTGGATTCCCCATTTGGTGGTATTAAAAAGTAGATTTAACTGCATCATTTTTTGAGTTTCACATTAAACCTGCATAGAACCATGATGCTATACAATATCCACAGGCCTTAATTTGTCCTTCCGAAACTCCAAGCCAGTTCAGTCAGATCAAGGAAATCAGAAACAATGAGGCAGCCATAAGAAATCATGCAGATAAACTGCAGCTAACTAGCAACAATCCTCTCCGTCATTCCTCCAACAGCTGATGGGAGAAACGGTGCAGCTGTATCAGACACTGCAGCACTACTCTTAACTATAAAATCAGATGAATAGCAAGTCCAACAAACATTATTCAACAACAGTCATTAGATTGATCACACTCCATGTCACCACATTAGAAGTTTCTAACAGCATAGTTCTTTAGCAGTCAGACCAATGCTTGAATTCCACCACAGTAAGGTTTAATATTCAGTGGAAGTGCTATGCCAGCCAGCTACAAACTGCCCAGTCAGAAATAGCCAGAAGTCAGTTTTGTCTATAAAAATACTTAAGTTATCATAGAATAGCTTGGGTTGGAAGGGACCTCAGAGATCATCTAGTTCCAACCCCCCTTCCGTGGACAGGGCTGCCAGCCACCCATTATCCACCTAGGCAAAAAGTCGGTCCCCCTCCTGCCTGTAAGCTCCTTTCAAGTATTGGAAGGCCGCAATGAGGTCTCCCCGGAGCCTTCTCTTTTCCAAGCTGAACAGTCCCAACTCCCTCAACCTTCCCTCATAGGAGAGGTGCTCCAGCCCTCTGCTCATTTTGGTGGCCCTCCTCTGGACCCGCTCCAACAGCTCCACATCTCTTCTGTGCTGGGGGCCCCAGGCCTGGGCGCAGTACTCCAGGTGAGGTCTTACAAGGGCAGAGTAGAGGGGGATGATCACCTCCCTCTCCCTGCTGGCCACCCCTCTCTTGATGCAGTCCAGGATGCCATTGGCCTTTCTGGCTGCAGGAGCACACTGCCTTGGCCATAGATAGGAAATCTTCAGAGCTGCTAGCCAACTTGAGCTTGAGTAGTGCGCATACTCTGTAATATTTTCCCCCATGCAGACAGCCTTGTACCTGCAACTTTTTCACTATGCAAAAACTGGGTAACAACCTGAGCATTAATACAAGTTTGTCTATGGCAGCAAGAAGCTGTACAGGTTGACTTACCTTCTTTTGACAAGCTATTTTGTCTTTATCTGAACCCTACAGTTGAAGATAGACTGCAACAGAACCTGAAATGATTTCATTTAAAGTTGTCTCAGAACACTTCACTGGCCCTCAAAACACATTAATTGGCATGCTTATTTTTTTTTCAGCTTGTTCCTCCCTTCAAAGATTATATCTGTACTATCCAGATATCTGGTAAGGCAGATCAGTGTTTAGGCTATGTAGCTACAGGATGACAGCTTGCACCTGAACAGAAATAGCATGAGCTGGAATGTTATGAGAACAAAGCAAGTGTACAGTTATAAAACTTTATGGGCTCTTGCACAAACATCACGACATTGATTGAAGCCCAAAAGAAGAGGCACTGAAGAATTCTCACATTCCAGTGCAAAACACAACAGGTACAACTCTGTTAATGTCTGTAAACAGTCTTCAAAGCACCAAAGGCTGAAGGATTTCTCCTTCTCAGCTCAGGTTAAAACAATTTTTCTGGAGGCTTGCCACGCACTGTGGGAGGGAGGTAAGGATGCAGCAACAAGCTGGATTTAAAAGATCCCCAGCTGGAAGCACAAATACAGAGAGTGATGTTTAAAACTGTCAGTCCCCTGGAGAGAAGCAGGAAACTCTCTTTATGACCCCCAGAGTATTTGTTTTTCCAACAGTTTCCCAGCTCAGCTTGAGATTCTCAAGGGCAGCAACAAAAAAAGTTTTCACTTTGCTCAAATTAGATTTGACTGGTCCCTGGGTTCCCAAGGTGATAATTTAACACCTCATTAACAAGTGCATTATTAGAGGAAATTCAAATGAACCGACTTTAATGCTAATTGAATGTTTTCAACCTCAGCCTGCACAAGGAGTATGTATTCACCCTTCGAGCCAAACAGCTGCCAGTGCTTTTATTTGTGTGTCTACTGCTATTAATGACAGGAGACAAATTTTATTTACAAATATTCTATAAATTACTTAAAATTCTATACCAAGTAATATGATGTGAGCTATCCCTTTGTTACTGCTTACATTTTACACTTGCATATACTTCTGGTTTACCTTTAGAAGGAAAAGGGGAATTTGTACAGAATGTCTGACTTGAAGAAACCTACTGATGAGGCAGCTGATTTACTTATTCAGGTCGTATACTCACTTGAGGGCCTGATCAACAACATGGAGGTTAAAATACTAATTGCAGTCTCTTCTCCCCTGGAACTTAGGCAGACTAGGCTTAGTTTGGTTTCCAGCATGGTTCTCCATGTGGATATTAACAGTACAGCAATGACCCAGCCTTCTGAACTGTTGTGTTGGCAGAGAACTCAGCCTAACTCAGCTGCACATCCTTACTCCTGTTGGCTATAATTGGTTTAGCTACCTCTTCTGATCTAACTTACTCAGTTTGCTGCATACAGCAATGGTAAGATTAGAAACCAACTCTTTTTAAGTTGTTAAAACTGACCAGATTTACTGCAATATTAAAGCTATGTAGGGTAACAAACTTTGTTTTCTATACAGTGCTGCAGCCAACGTTCACACAAATTTGTAGTGTTATCTTGTGCAAGGTCTCTCCACAACTCATTGTTTATATATTTTAGTTTGACACTGATTAGGTGTGGGATACTTGCCTCCTGAAAATGAGATGGATGACAGTAAACTTGTCATCAGCATCAACATGCATAGTTACTATTGTCAAGATAATGCCCATGGACATGGAAGGAAGTAGTTCACCTCTTTTACAAGCTATTAACCTGGGCACCTTTATTTCAAAGTTAAAGAACTCCTAGATTTAACGCTCACCTGCAGTTTTTTAATACACAGGACAGCAAACTGAATTTCATCTCTGAAGGAGGTTAACCGGTCCCTACACCTGTTTCATCTTGCATGTTTTGATTTGCCCATGTCTCAGTATGGTTACTTTAAGATATTTTCCCATTTGCCCCCAAGAAATGTTATCAGGGCAACAAACAGGCTGGGTCCTTAACACGAACAATAGAAGCAGAACCCCAGTTGTGCAGGAGCTAGAAAGAGCTAGTAATATAACTATAGTAATATAACACAAGGGGCAGAAAGGAGCCAACTGGATTCTCAGTCCTAGTAATTTTGTAACAGTAGAAAGTCCAGCTTTCAACTCAACAACTGAGTGTGAAAAATTCACCAAGGCAGGTTAAGTACTTAACACCATAAAAGCTAACAATGTCTCATGTATCAGGACAAGAACCTAACTGAGTCATTTCCAATTTAAAAAACCCAACCACCACCTGAATGGCAAAAATCTAGTGGCTCTACACTGCAAGTTTGCAGATCCCCATTCCAGGAATCATTTTATCATTTCTATGTATACTGATTGTGACCCCAAAACAGTTGCTTATTTTGTCTCTCTCTTTTTTTTTTTTTTTTAATTGCTACTATGGGTAAGAAAGTCCCTTTTTATCTGTAAAACCACCTGAACAGAGAGAACTGCTGACAAGCTTCTGCAACACTTACCTGTCTATGATTTAGCTGTAATGATATTGAATTGGAAAACCAACACCACAAATTCACTCCTGTGGAAAGAAGCCTCCTCCATCTCTTCTCACACCACTCTACCATACATCAATGCCAAATGCAATATGTGAGATACCCATGGGCATTGTCACTGGAGAGTTCCATGAAGACACTCAACGTGCCCAAGATATTCATCACTCTTGAGGACTGTTCTGTTGAAGTTCTCAGAGCGATCACAAGCTAAGCATGTTTTGTTCAAGATGACGTGATGGTCTTCAAGTCAGGAGTATGAGAAGTAATGCGAAGTAAAATAGGACAGATGTACAACACAACCTAATAGTGCAGAGGAGTTTCAGAAGCTGTACTGGAAGCACCATTACCAAGAGCCTGTAAAGAGGGCTCTGACATCACTTTTGGCTGTTTGAACTATTTTTTTTTGCAGTGTGGATGAAAGGGAAAGCAATATACTTGTATTCATGTATAAGTATGTTCCCATAACTGTTTTCAGAGAGACTGAGAGTCACTTACATGCATCAATAATACCTAGAATTAACAGGTTAGTTTGAACAGAAATCAAGACAAGATCACTGTCCCAGTCAGGCATTTTCTGACATTTGCAGGCTATTGGTCCTACGTTCTGTGAACAGTCATTCAGCTTTTCATAGCATCTGTATTTTGTCTGTGCTGCCTCTTACAAATACCCTACTTAGTCACTGGCAGCTTGCTAGAAAGATCTGAAAGTAAGTATTTTCTTTAGAGTTTTGTAAGGTTTTAGTAACTACAATGCCTTGTGCTGTAAGTTCAGAGCCTCCAGATGTTTCATTAGATTCAGATGTAGTCAAACACAGGAGATGAGAATAAACTTATTCTTGCAAATAATACACAAAAAAAATCTTTTGTCCTCAAAAACTAATTACTTCCTACCACTTACTCCTCAGCTACTGACCATCTCAGTCTAACACAACAATTTCCACACAGGTTTGATGTCATGGAGAATGGTTACTTTTACAAGTAGTATGTGGTGAGCAGAAACAGGCAGACAAAGAAGCCACAAAGACTGTTTTCAAGCAAGCATTCCTGAGGCCATTAAAAGAGTTAGTTGTGAATCAACACAGGGTCTGGAGCTAGCTGGCAGTCTACAGTTCTGATTCCAGCTCCAACTTCTGTGCATTTGGAAAAAT
Organism: Alectura lathami; assembly: GCA_013399715.1. Taxonomy (NCBI): domain Eukaryota; kingdom Metazoa; phylum Chordata; class Aves; order Galliformes; family Megapodiidae; genus Alectura; species Alectura lathami. The sequence continues at coordinate 13,287 of VXAV01009110.1, read as the reverse complement.
CATTGTCCTATCTCAGCTTACTGTCATCCACTAGTTCACCGTGACTAATTTAAAAGCAGTGAAGCTTTTGTAATACTTGGTTTATTCAGAGATGCTTACCAGTGACCCAGCTTAACACTATTTCCTCTACTTGTTCGCCTTCCACAGTTAACAACTCTCCCCAGCACTATTCTACTTCAGACTTACTGTGGTCAAACCAAACGCAGACAGTGCTCCTTCAGAGCCCCAAACATAATTCCACAGAATCAAAACAGACGTTTTTCAGCCAAAGCCCTTAAAACGAGGAAGAGACTTTGTCATGCTATCAGTAAGCAGCTGCTCAATTCACACAATTGCGCTTCAGCTACCTTCATCCAAAGAAAATGCCTATGAGGTACTACTATCTTTAAAGCCTCAAAGAAATTACAGAGCTTGGCTGGGAAACAGCACTGAGCAAAAAAATAACAGAAAACTCTTTCAGGCAGGGATCACCCTATGAGGAACTTATCCTAGCTGAAGGCTGAGCTAGACAATTAGACAGTAACACTTTCATAAGTACTGTAGCTGAGAAACCCTTTCTGAGTAGACAGGACTTGGGCTATCCAGTTGCACTTCTGCAAAAGCACTGAAATTCACACAGAATTCTGAAGTACAGAGGCGTCCTTGAAATGATACAGCTTTCAAACACCAAACCACTCTCTTTCTGGCAACAGAGAGAGCGGCTAGGAATTCTGGTACTCCTTCACACCAGACTAGCATATAGCTTGATGTGCATATTAAGCAACACAAAGGCATTTGAATTTAAGGCTATTTTTTGACAGATTGGTTCCTGATCTGGTTCTATTTTCAGTTTGGATGGGTCTTGCTGGCATAACGGCAGAAGAAGGGCAGAGTGGACCTTGCTTCAATTCTCACAGCTTGAGTGAATGTTACACTGTAGCCTCAGAAAGGGGCAAAGATGCTGTAAGTGACTTCTGCCTCAAATACACATTCCTTGCTTCCCACTTCACTAAGCAAAACAGATATTGGAAGAAACCTAAATCAATCAAGACTCCAGCAGACCACAAACTGTTGGCAGATCATTCGGTAAAAAGAGCTCAGTCACTTTTAAGAAGATGGCACGCCCCAGCACTTTGGCACAACTTGTCATGTAGTTTGAAGCTTGGTTTAATATCTTTTCTGAGGGCACTACTGGGGACAATTCTTGGAAGCTGCAGGCAACTCACATGGATCACTCAGAAGAACTCAGTGCTAGCACAGATACAAGCTGCTTCCTTGCTGTACTTGCCTCATGAATGACTGACTGCTCTACTGAGGAATCACCAACACCTATTGCTGACACTAACTCTTGTCTCAGATAATGTAAGCAAACAAAATGAACCGAATAATTCTTATTTGTCTAGCAATTTTTTTCATAGTAGGAAATCATCAGCCAGGTTAGTTGATCAGGTTACCCATGTTCAAAAGCAAATACAGTTCCTCAGTGTACACTACCACCTCGTGGCCAGATGCCTGAAACTCCTATAAGCGAACATACTCAAGCATTTGATTTCCATGAGCATGTGAACCAAAAGCCACAGAGATCCTCAGCAAACTATACTGCCATCCAGTGTAAGCTGCTTACAACATTTTAAGAACCTGTGAAGATGGAAAACTAACCTACATGCCAAGTGCTGTACGATTTCAGTTTCAAGGCAGTCTGCACTTATGATGTGTAAGCTATTTATTTCAGGCTATAACTCAAGAAAGCTGCCACTTATCAGGCAAATGAGCTGCATGAGTTTGACTTTTGGATTTTGCATGCATCGAGACTTGTACACATCTCCCCTTTCTTATTTCCATCATGAAAAAGGAACACTGAATCAAGATTGCTGATGTGCCTTCCCCCAGTGTACTAAGTCTAGAGATATGAAAACCACCTCTA
>VXAV01009108.1:135079-146383 GCA_013399715.1 Alectura lathami | reverse complement strand
AACGGGGGGGGGCCCCTGCAGCAGCCGCTTTTTTTTTGAGCTTTTTTTTTTTTTTCTTTTGTTTTTTTTTTTTTGTTGTTGTTTGTTTGTTTGTTTGTTTTCTAAACTGACAAAACACAATTCTGGGTCTGTCTGCTCTGAAAATAGACATGGGAGGCTCTGGCGAAGGATGGGGCTGGTTGGCTCCTATTTCTACAGGCTGCCCAGGGCGCAGCTCTAAAGTCTGGCGGATGGTCATGCGGGTTTATTGCGGCTCAGTGCATCTTTGTGTGATTTTTAAGCAGCCCAGCTTCAGGTCAGGGCAGGTTTCTCTCCCCACCTGCTCCAGTTGCCGTCTCGCCGTGCCAGCCAGGCAGCTATTCAGTGGCCATCTGCTCAATGTGGTCGCTGAGCAGCTTGTATTGCTCTGCAGAGGAGAGGGAAAGCAATGCTTGGACCATGCCAGAGCAGCTCAGTGAGGCTGGGGAAGGAGGCGTGCACCGCACCCCCCCACCCCTACCTTCATCCAGGTTGCCGATCGTCGCCTGCTTTTTCAGGAAGTCGCTGCAGAGCTTCTTGTTGAGGCCGAAGGCTAGCATGTTGTGAATGAAGGTGCTGGGGAAGGACAGAGGTGCTCTTGGCATGGGTGAGGCCCTTCCTCCCTCCCCACTCTCTTCCTCCTCACCCCCACCATCTTCCTCACAGCCCCTTGCGCCAGGTGATGCTCAGATGCGAGACCCTGCGCTGGGATGCTGCGGTGCCCAGATTTGCAAGGGAAGGGGCAGGAGCGAGCCCCAGGGAGAAGCACTGAGGATGTTCTGCCCATGCCCACCCGCCCCAAGCTGGGGGACATCCGCCCGGTGTCCCAGCACGCCTGGCAGTCCCCGCTCACCCCAGCTGCCCGAAGGTGATGTTCTCGTTGAAGCGCAGGCTGTCGTCCCGCTCCTCCTGCGTCATGTGGCACCACTTCTCCCTGCAAGGCACGAGTCCGTCTGGCACCACCGGCTCCTCAACAAGAGATGCCCCAGGAAAAATCTTCTCCAACCGAGGAACAGCCCCGATCTCTCACCTCACCTTTGGTGCCCTCATTTTGGCAAGGGAAGGACGAGCAGGAGGCTTGCAGCTCCTGGGGACGCCTGTCCCAGTGGGGGCTCTGCTGGAGCACCCCCACCTGCAGACACCTCCTCCCCTCCTGCAGGGGGGCCTCCAGCTCCAAGCTGCCCCCCAAACACACCCACCCCTCTCCAGCAGTGCAGGAGGGCTCTCATTCCCCTCCCCACCCCCAAACCATTCAGCAGCCAAAGCCAAGTCCCCAGCTCACAGCACTGCCCTCGAGGACGCCCCAGCTCCGCTCTGGCTCCCTGGCAATGCAACCGGAGCACAGCCTTCAAGGAAGGGGGCTTTAAGCTCCAGATATTTTCAACCAGCTCTAGGTGGAGGCAGGTGTCCCACCAGTGGGTCTTTGGATGGGAAGTCATGCTGAGGGGGACAGGAGTGTCACCGGGGTGGTGCGCAATGCTCAGGCAGCGCCAGCTCAGTGCATGCACGTTGGGGAAAGGGCAGCTCCAGGATGAAGCCAGCCCCCTTCCGAGAGCTCAGCTGAGCCACAGCCAGGGGTAAGAGGAAAGGCAAGGAGAAACAGGGACAGGTAGAAGAAATACATATATATGTGGAGGAGAAGGAAGAGGAGAAGAGCAGGAGCACACGCCGAGCAGGACAGCGTGCAGTGCCAGCAGGGAGCAGAGGGCTCTCTGGCAGTGAGCTCAGGGAGGTTAGCTCAGACCCAGCGAGCTTTTTGTTGCTGAAACTGAAAAAGGATGAGAGCTTCACACAGCTGAACCTGCCACAAAGACCAGCCCAGCCCTGGCGTGGGAAAGCTGCGGAGCTGAGCCTGCGTCACAAGGGGCGAGCTGCGTGGGTTTGTATGGCTCTGGAAACTTGTATGATCTGTTTTAAGGGACTGTTTTTTTTAAAAAAAAAAAAAAAGCAATTTCTCCTGGATAAGGCTAACAATAGCAAATAAAAAATCCAACTCTGGAGGCTGAAAAGAAAGGAGAAAACTCAATTTAAGGGTCTTTGACATCTGGAAGCAAAACTTCACACGTCTCACTGGCCCACTTACAGAAGAAGCGCATCTGTAATGATTTTTCCTGTGTTTTTCCCACATTTTCAAGGGAGGAAAGGAAAAAAATATTATCAAAATGCACAAGAAAAATTCACCATGCTTCTGACTGGTTGTTCAGGAGTTGCAAGTGGGGAGCTGGGCTGCAGCTCTGCTCAGACCTTTGGGTCTCTGTACAGGCAGAGCAGGGGTGGACACAGGGCTCCTTTCCTGCAGGCTGATGCTCCATCCAGCAAAACGAAGTTAACCAGCTCCCACTGCACGCCTTAGCCTGAGTGAGTTATGGGCAAGCCTCAAAGAGCCCTCACCTCTTGTCGGTGCCAGCACTTGGAGGGGTTTGCTCCACGGCCAGACATCCCATGCTCCTGCAGCAGGGAGCACGCCTCGATCCCAGCACCCACAGACTGGTTTTGTGCTTTGCGTTTGCCACTGCAACATGCAGCCCCTGCTTGCAATTTGCATTTTATATAGGGATGGCAGCATAACGATGCATTTGGAAAAAAAAAAAAAAAATAGAAAAGAAAAAAAAGGACCAGATCTTCCCAACTGCAAAAGCTCTTTCCACCTTCACTCTGCAAAGCAGCAACCCGCAGCAAGCAGAAAGGACAGGAGAGGGTGATGCTTTCTCCACAGAGACCCAGTTCATGCCCAAAGCCTGCCTGGGACACAGCCCCATTCCCCAGCAGCTGGGTGTCCCACACCCGCTGCAACGTCACAGCTTGGGACGNAAAAAAAAAAAAAAAATAGAAAAGAAAAAAAAGGACCAGATCTTCCCAACTGCAAAAGCTCTTTCCACCTTCACTCTGCAAAGCAGCAACCCGCAGCAAGCAGAAAGGACAGGAGAGGGTGATGCTTTCTCCACAGAGACCCAGTTCATGCCCAAAGCCTGCCTGGGCCACAGCCCCATTCCCCAGCAGCTGGGTGTCCCGCACCCGCTGCAACGTCACAGCTTGGGATGGGCTGAGAATTCCTTTTAAAAGGCAGCGCCAAGGAGCAGTGTATCAAATTGCGGGAGCTCTGCGTGATGCACAAATCTCATGCACCCGCTGCTGCCCGGTGCAGGAAGGCACCCTGAAACGTGCTGCCCCCGGGCAGGATTTGGGCCTGAAGGGAGCCACGGCCCCTGCAAGGTGACGTGAGGAAGAAATGCGGACAGACACACACCTCTTCTCCTCTTCCTCCCCAGCGTTCCCTCTGGAGCGGCAGCAGAAACAGGGACGACAAGAGTCGCGCGTGTGACAGATCATGCAAGAGAGGTGGACGGAGGGAAAAGGGGAGAAGAACAGATGGAAGAAGGTTGTCAGAGGCAGAGAGAGGGAAAAAGAGAGAGAAAAAGAGGAGTTTAGTGCCGTTGCCTTCCCCCCTCCCCTGCCTGCCCTCCCTCCCGGGGGCAGGCAACACTTCCCACAGGGAAGGGCACCAAGCCACCGCAGCGCCCTGCGGACCCTGCTGGGGCCGAGCACCAGACCCGGCCTTGCCGACACACCCCGCAGGACACAGCCCCCTGTGCTCCCCCTCTGCAGGGCATGGGGTGGACCCCCCACCCCGAGAAGCTCCGTCATTAGCAGGGCTCGGTCCTGCAGAGCAGGCAGGCTCAGCCATCAGCGTAATTGGGAACGGCACTCGGAGCAGAGAGCAGCTGCCGGTGGCGTATGTCCTTGCGAGACATTTGCTGCTGCTAATTTGGGGCTTAATCAAAGCAAATGTGGTTATGGTGGCATTACCGCTCGATAGCATCTTTCCCTGGTTTGCTTGGGAAAAAAAAAAAAAAAAAAGGGAAAAGCAATAAAGGAGAAAGAAGGGATGGGTCTGGCAGCACCTCCGAGCGTGCACAAGGACTGTCACGGCTTGTCTTTGGGTTCTGGGGAAGGTGCAGGAGAGCTGGCTGCTCCGGGGGGGGCAACGGCTGCTCGGAAAGGGGCTGCCAAAATGCTGGGTGCTCAGCGTCCCCGTGCACGGCCACCAGCACCCTCTGGGGACAGCAGGGACCCGGGGCGTCCCCTCCCTCCTGTTGCTCGAGATCCCATTGCAAACTAAACCCAACAGGTTGGGTTTTCTGTGCATGCCTCCAGGGCTTTGTTTGGGGAAGAATGATGCTAAATGAGCAGGAAAAACTTCACGTTCTGACCTTAAGAGGGAGCGGGGTCCTACCTGGTGGTGGGGGAGCGCTTCCTGCGCTCGCAGTGCACAGCGTCAAAGAAGGCGGCGTTCCAGAAGCGCAGGTTGTGCCTGCAGGGAGGGGACAAGGCCATCGGAGGTGGTCACCCCACATTTCCCCCTGCGTGATCCCCCCCCAACCCTCACACTTTAGGGGCTGGGAGGTGAGTCAGTAAATCCGACAAATTGGGTCTGTTTTGGGTAAATAGGGGCTCCTGCTTCAGTTGCATCAAAATTTGAGTGCAGGTAGGAAATCTTGCTGCTACGTGAGGTGGGACCTGTGCTGCCCCATCGCCCAGCCACGCTCCCAGCCCCGCGCACCGAGCCCGCTCGCCACGGCTTTACCAGATGGGCTGCTGCTTGAGATGCATGTACAGGTAGACCTTCTCTCCTTTCTTTTCCTCCTCCGGGCTCTGCAGGGAAACTGTGGGGACAAGCAGAAACACACTGAGCTGTTGTTGCTCCAAAACCATGAGGAGGCTCCTCTGCGGCACAGGGAGCTCACGGGGGACAGCGTCAGCCCTGCTGCTCCTCCCCACCCCGCAGCTCCAGCACCGCTTCCAACCCTCGCTCCTTCCCCGGGGCTGCCTTCACCATGCTGCAACCAGCAATGCTGGCTCCACTCACCCGTCTTCTTCAGCTTCTCCTTTGGTTTGTCTTCACCTTCGCTGTGGCACAGAAATCAGTGTCAGCTCCCAGAAGCACCCTGACAGCCTGAACAGCAATGCCCTGGCCCCTCAGCGAGGGCAGTCTCATTTGAAAGACCCCCTGCTCCCGCCCCACCATCCCCAGGGCCAGAGAGGTGCCCAGGAGACACCTGTGGTGTCCATCCCGGCTGGACCCATACAGAGACAGTGCAGAAGGCCACAGAGCAGTGGCAACACCTCCTGGAACCTTGCAGCTCCATCCCCAAGGGACATGGGACTCCCAGAACATGAGATGCCCAAAGTATGAAGCATGGGACTGGACCAGAAACCATTTTCTTGTGGCCATCATAATCCCCCCCTCACCGTGTCCCTATGCCCAGGTGACTTCTGGCTTGGTCACCTTACGGCACACTCCCCAGCCCTCCCTGCCCGACCAAAGGAGCAGTACCCACTCGCTCTTTTTGGCTGTAGGACCCTTCAGCTTGGTCTCCAGGCCCCCGAAGAAGCCCTTGACGTTCTCGGTCTTGGCCGAGGTGTTCTTCAGCAGCCGCTCCGCGATGTCCTTCTTCTCCGCCAGCCAACTGTTGGCCGACTTCAGGTACGAGTCGATGCTGCCTGTGGGCTTCTCCTTGGCCTCCAGGGGCAGCGCGTGGGTTTTGCCTGTGGGGAACACTGTAGGAGCTCAGCCAGCCCCATGGCCTTGGGTGCTGCCAGCTCCAGGGACTGGCTCCAAAAAATGCTACGAGATGCACTGCAAAGACCAGGAACCACGTAGCAACCCTTCCCATCCCAGTTCCCCAAGGTTATTCTTGTAGGTTTTCATCCTCCACCCATTTTGGGTAGGAAATCCAGCTTTCCACAGAGGAGTGACCTCCGCGCACCAGGCAGAGAGGTGTCTAAGCTGGGGGATGCACGATCCCAGTGCTGGGGAACACCTGGAGATCACCGCGCACAAACACCCCCGGCAAGAAGCAAGGACAATCCAGCCCGGCGAGGTTAGCACAGCTCTGGGGCCACGGAGGCTCTTTTCTGATCGGTGTCAGAGTCAGCCAGGTTAAACCCAGCTCAGGAGCCCACCCACCACCCTCCCCACGCTCAACACCTGAAACCAGAGCACCCCACCAGCACAAGCAGTGCCGGAGGTGCAGGTGCCCCTTACCAATGTAGTAGTAGGTGAAACACATGGTCATGAGGTTCTTGGCAGGGCTGAAGTCATCCATCTGGTGACACCTGGAAGGAGGGAAGACCCAATGAAGTCACCACGCTGGCAACCAAAGCGCCTTGCTTGCTTGCTGCCGCAGCTCTGGTTATGGGGGGCCGCAGCGAAACCAAACCCCTCCGAAACTTACTCAAACAGCACCAGGGCGAAGGACTGCATCAGGCGGTAGAAGGTCTGCTCCGACACGCACTTGGAGTTGCAGCGCTGCAGGCACAAGCCCAGGGTTTGAGTTAGCGGGGCTCTGCGGGGCTGCGCGAGAAGCTGCAGCCCCCTTGGGAATGGGGCAGGGAGCACGGCCGGGCCCGGGCACAGCGGTCCGTGCCTCTGCTTGGTTCTTCTAGGGAGCAGGATGTCTGCGAGCACTGACTGTGTTTTACTTTAAATAAAACACAGGACTTCTCTCCCGCACCGCATGTGTAACTACCCTGAGATGCACTTATTCCCTTCTGCATCCCTCTGCACCGATGGTCCTCCCTTTCCACTAATTCCTGCAATCCAAAAGTGCTGCTCTCGGGCATCGCCAGCTTCCCCCAGCCTCAGCCTTCTGCCCAGGCTGCCCGCAGGGCCCTTACCTGGGCGCTCACGTATCTGGCGAACCACTCCCTGCCCTTCCCATTGTCGCCACTGCAGAGCTCCCCGAACCTGGCCTTCTCCTCCTGGTCCAGATCCTCTCTGAAACAGAGGAAAAGGGAAATAAAACAGTGTTAATAAACACCCAGGGTGTGCCTGGCACCCCCAGCGTGGCATGGTGACAGCTCTGCTCCTGCCCAGCAGCATCCGGGGCGATGCAAGGGGGTGGTGCAGCAGCATCCATTTTGTCCTCCTCCCGCTCCCACTGCTTCGTTCCTCTCTGGCAAGAGGGGAGCCAAAAGCGGGAGGGAGAAGGGAAAAGCAACAGCAGCCAGAGCAGAAACTGAGCTGCAGCGACAGGCGCTGAGCCCCAGAGCCAGCCCTGCTGCCGCTCATCGCACTCAGACTGCTCCATCCCACCCGATGCATCGATGCGCACGGCGGAGCCGGGGGCATTTCTCCTCTCCCTCACCCCCCGGTGAAGATCTTCTCCACGTAGTGCCGCATGAAGTCCCGGCGCTCGGCTGTCGCCTCGTCCCTGGCCGACTCGGTGCTCTGGCCGGAGGAGAAGGACTCGCCGGAGGAGGATGAGTGGCGGCGGCCCCAGCGCGCGGGCGAGCCGCCCATGTCGTTCTCGCTGTCGGCCGACTCGGTGGCATCGCTCTCCTCCGCCACCACGTCCTCCGGGTGCCCGTTGTCGCTGGGGACAGGCGGAGGAGAGGGCTCCGAGGGGGCATGGGCGGGCGTTTCAGTGTCAAAGTCAATGAGGTTCCCTACGGGCACATCCAGGGGGGCTTCCATGGCTCTTTGGCGGTGGGGGGGGGCTGGCGGCTCGCTGGGTGTTCGTCCTCTCGTCCCTCACCGTGGTGTTGGGCCCATCCCCGAGGAGGAGCCTGGGAGGAGGGGCTGGCTAGGACAGGCGAGTCCTTGTGCAGGGGGACGGGTTACCGCAGGGCATCTGGAAGACAGGGGAAGGACAGGAGTGACACCGGGGCACCGTGTATGGTGTCCCCAGGGTGCCCATCAGCAGCTGCACGGGACGGGAGATGGGGGCACCGGGTGGACAGAGCTGGCTGCTCTCCATCAGCCACATAAATAAGCAAACCCACGCAGTATGCCCCTCTGCTTTCTGCACCCTTTGAGAGGGTTTCTCATCCTTTAGCCCACAAAAGAGACAATTTGAGCCCGAGCTCCACGTGCCACATTTGGGATGTGACACCTGATGGGTGTATCTGGGCTGGTTGCGATCCTTCCTGAGCCTCATCCCTGGAGAAGCATCCTTCTCCCCATGGCCCCATTGGGTCAGCAGGATATTGGGAGTGCTGGGATCCACAGCACAGTGAGGGAGGCACAACACATCACCCTGGCTGGGTAAGGCCCTGCTACCAGTCCCTGGGGCCAGGAAAACCAAACCCCCTGCTCCCCACCCTCCCCGGCATTGACACCGGTGTCCCCGTGCGCTCACCTGTACCCAGGTCCCAGGAAGAGCCACAGGGACACTGCTGCAGCCAGCAAGCTGCCAGGAGCACCGTGCAGCACAGCGTCTGAGAGGCTGCAGCACAGGAGGGACTGGGGAAAAATCCCAGCTGGCCACCTGCCTGCTGCAGGGCTCCATCCCCCAGCCCAGCCCAGCCCCCTGCAACGCCCTTTCTGCACAGATGGAGCCCAGAGGTCCTGCAGAGCCCTCGGGTCAGGGCTCAGAGCTGCCAAGTCACAGCGCTGGCAGCCACAGGCTCGTCCCCGAGCGCTCCAGGCTGTGCCATAGCTGGAGGCAAGCCAGGACGCACACCACGGACCTACAGGCAACCGTGCTATGCAGCACGGGCCTCCTCCTGCAGCTGTGCCTTGCTCTTCCTCCAGCACCATCCAGGCAGAGGGCTGCCCCCAAGCCCTGCCACACATACCCAGCAGGCAAGTGGCATCACCCAGGGGCTCACACTGCTGCAAAACCACTGCTGTTGGAAAGAAATTAAAAAAAAAAAAAAAAAAAAAAAAAAAGGGGGGGGGGGGGCGGCCTTGGAGCCATGCACAGAAAGGCAGCTCCGAGAGCTGCCCCTCTTTCAGCAGAGAAAAGGATGTCTGGGTGCCAGGAGGCATCCCAAGGCACTGTCTGCTCCGCTGTTGGAGCTTTCTGGAGGAGAACGAAAAGCAGGAGCTTTCTCGAGAGACTTCGGGATGCCAGAACGAGTAAAAGCAGCCAGGCGGAGGTTAATGCCTTGCTCTGGCTGCAAGAGCCAGCCAGGGAAATGGGAACGGGAGAGGAGACGGCGAAATTCATTAGTGCTGGAGCTGAAAGAGCCTCTTGGCATTTTAACTGAGGCCTTAACAAACTCAGCACTGCGCTAAACTTAACCTGAACTGTAACAAGGTGGAAAGCTCATGACTTCTCACCCACGCTGTTCTGGGAGCATTTCACTGCCAGGCAGCCGTGCTCACAGCCCTTGCACCCGCTGCATCCTGCATCCAGCGAGGCCCTCGTGCACTGCAAGTTTGGGAAAGGGCTGCTTTTGCTACACAGAAGCGCTGGGGGAGAGATGAACGATTTGCGACATGTCACACTGCACGGACTCCCTGCTCCCCATGGCACACCCTGGTCCCAGCACATCCTTTCTGGGGGTCAGGAGCACCTGACCCAGGTTTGCAGTCGAATCCCTTCACCCTTGCAAAGCCTGCTGAAATGACACACGAGGAGAAACAAAATAAACGCCAAACCCCAGCCAAGCCCTCACCCGTTGGATGCTGTGCAGCAGGACCCCGGTAACTCTCACATGGGATGCACCTCGGGATCCCAGCTCTGCGATGGAAACCCACGGCGAAGCATCCCACCCACACCCCAGCCTTGCTGCCTGCCTGCAGGGCTCAGCCCCTGCCCGTTTGTCCGCAGGGCTGCATGGCAAGGTGCCCAGCTCGGCTGATCCTCATTAGCAGCTCAGCTGTGAGTGGCATCCTGCATAACGACAGCCCCTGGACCCACACTCGCATCCCCATCAGGGCCTGCTAAAAACTCCAACGTTCAGAAAACTCGGAAGCTATGAGTGCATTGCTGCAGCCCCCCTGCTCCCTGGGTGCTGGGATGGCTCAGAAGTCCTTAAGGACACCAAGCCCATCTCCCTGTCCTGGAGACGCTGCCCCAGGGAAGGGGAAAGACAGAGTTAAACTTCTGGCAGGACTCAGCTGTGCATTTCTCAGCGCTGGCACTTCTCCACGCTGCAGCCCATCAGGGATCCGTGCCAGCCTCACCTCCGGGCCACAGCTTGCGGCACCCACCTGGCAGCTACACGGGGTGTCCCAAAAGTGCACAAAGGCAGCGCGGGCACAAAGCTGCGCTCCTGCCAAGGCAAGCTCCCTGCACCGCAGGGGAACGGCCTGTTTGCTCCGGGGGAACTGGTCGGTCCTGTCCCCGCAGCTCTCGCTGACCCCCCCGCAGCTCCGAGCAAACAGCAGCACGGCGGGGTGACCTCCGTCTGGTGCCAGGATCCTGCAAAATGCCATAAAGCTGGGGGTCCTGCCCCCAGCCCTCCCCTGAAGGAGTATTTAAACACGCAAACCTCCTTGCTCAAACAGCCCTGGGAACTACAGAAGCTGAACTCCCCTGCTCCAAGTGTCACCATTGCTGTGCCAGCATCAAGGACACGTTCTGTTTTATCAGGGTTTAACCCAGCTGCGGCCTTGCTGACTGCTCTGCTGGCCCAAACACACGCAACATAGCTGGCCCTTTTGCTGAGAAGTTCCAGCCCTTGCAACTCAAGGAAAGCGAGCCACAGCCATTCGGACGAGCGTGCCCCTGGTGCTGCGTTGTGAAATGCCCCCGTGCTCAGCACAGGGCTGAGAACGCACACACTCAGTGCACGCCAGCACCACGCTGCCGAGCTGGGGGGGCACAGGGAGCCCCCTCCTCAGGGGATACGAGTGCCACGTGTCCTTTCCACGCTGTGGATTTCCCCCGGGCAGAGCATCGCCTGCGCTGACCCACGCGGGCCACTGTGCAAAGCCCAACCACCCGAGCTGCTGCAGGTGGACCCGCAGCCCAGCGAGCTCTCAGCTTCCCCTGCTTCGCAAAAAGCTCTTCACCCCTGCTGCCACCAGACGGCAGCTCCCCTTTTGCCTGGGCTTCAGAAGGGAATCAAACGCCTGTCGAGCAGCCCTGCGCTGCCTAAGAGCAGCTTTTGCGCCGAGCAGCCGCTTCTCCTTCAACCCACCAGCAGCACCCCCCCAGACATCCCCAGGGAGCCCCGACACGGAGCCATGTATCCCACAGTTCCCATCTCCATCCGCTCTCCCGGCAGAATTTCCCCCGGAGGCACGGGAGGCCGGGGTATAATGTAGAAAGGAGCCCTCCGAAAGGCACGGGGGGGGGGCCGGGGGCGGGATTCCCCTGCCACAAACAGGCTCAGCCCCCGCACATCAGGGCTTCGGGGTTGAGGATGCGCGGCAGCACGGTGCTGATGGAGCCCGGGCGGGGGGAACGCACCCCGCTGATGGGCAGAGCTTACAGAGAGGGACAAATCCGGTTGTCACCTCGCAGCGTGCGATGAATAGGGCGGATTAACCCCGAGCGCGCTGCCCCACCGAGGCCTGTCCTTGCGCGGGGTCACGGCAGAGCCGTCCCC
>VXAV01009108.1:98705-134783 GCA_013399715.1 Alectura lathami | reverse complement strand
GCCTGCCGTGGGCACCCTGCGTGCCCCCGCACCCAGGTCCCCCGCTGCTCCCCCTCCCACAGCCCAACCTAAATGTTATGCAGAATTCCTCCCCGTCCAAGAGGAATTTCCCAGCCTTTTCCACCACCTTTAGGGTTTTTTTTTTAAGGCCCCCTCCCATCACTAAAAGCGCTGAGGATTGCGCATTACCTGCGCTGGTCCTCCAGCTCTGGGAAAAAAAAAAAAAAAAAAAAAAAAAATAAAATAAAATAAAATAGAACGCAAGGGAGGCTGGCTGCTGCCTTGAGCAAAATAGCTCTGGTGGGAGATGGGGTCAGAGATAGGGTCCACCAGCAACACAAGACCCTGGCGAGGGATGTCCCCGACAGGATGTTACCTAGGATTGGGTGGGAATTTTGGGATGCCCACACCAACGAGGGGAGCAGCCTTCGTTGCAAAGGGAGCCCACAGAGGAGGCCGCAACCCCTCCACCTCTGACACTTTTCAGCCCTGCCAAAAGCACCCCACCACCTGCCTGCATTCACTCCATGCACCTCCTGCAAACAGGGGTGCTTTAGGGGAGCTACAGCCCCCCAGCTCCTGCAGGGCTGCATGAGCACGAGCCCAGCCATGCCCACCCACAGCCACATGCCCCAAGGCATGGAGCTGGGAGCTCCCGTGCCTCCAGAGCATCCAGGGTCCTGCTTACAACCCCCAGCTCCTGCATCACCCCCAGCCAAACCCAAAGCAGAGCCCCCATTCGTATTTCCACAGCAGTGTCCCTTGCGGGCAGGGAGGTGAGGATCACCGACCCAACGCATCCCAGAGTGCTGGCATGCATGTGGGGAGCAAGACCCATGCCTGGAGATGCCAGCAGCCAGGAACTCATGGAAATACCGCAGGGAGCTGCAGCATCCCCTGCCCCAGCACGTGGCCAAACCCTTGGAAAAAAATCAAAAGCCTCCCCACGGCTTTTCAGGCCCTTTGGGTGGGGGGAGTGTGACTCCCCTGCCACTGAGCATTTTGTCGGGGAGCTCAGATGTCACCAATTAGCAGCAAGCAGCTCCACGCCCCACCGGCCCCACATGCAGGGGATGCTGCTGCCCCTGCGCCAAAGCCCAGGCTCAGCAGAAATCCGAGAGCAGCGCTAATTGGCGGTCTGCTGAGGATGATTATTGTAATTAACTCACACGTCAGAAATTGCGAGTGACATGTAGAAACACATCCCGGGTGCTGAGTTTTTTATGTAACAGGATCGGGAGGGTTTTACTGCCTTCCCTTTGCCTGCTTGTAGGGATCCCCTGGGCACCCACAAGCCCCAGGGGACACCAGGAGCCCAGCTGCAGCCTTGGCACATGCAGCACTGCTCTGCCCATGGGTTTGGGTGCAGATGCATTGCTTCACCCCCGCATTTTGCAGACAAAGGCTCTGGGGGTGGCTGTGGCTGTCATACACCGTAAATGCCCTATTTTCCTCCCCCAAGCAGATTGCAGGAGCAAGGGGAAGCACCTCTTTCATGGAAGGCATTATTGGGCAATTTTTACTTCACACCCTCGAGCAAAACGCAGCCCAGGAGAGCAGGGCTGCGCACAAAGCACAGGGGAAGGTGGTGACAGCTCCGGAAAGCAGCCAAGGTTTCGGAGGCAGGAGGGTGTGATGCAAAATCCTGCTGCGGGGAACAGAGACAGAGCAAGCACAAGAGGAATGCCAGCGAGCCCTGGGCAGCGTGCTGGCCCCGAAAACATCTGCATGGCCAGCAGGCTCCAAAAAAAAGCCCAAAAGCTGGCCCTGCAAGCACGAAAACCCTGTGGGGCCAGGCACTGAGCTGAGCCCCATAGAAGAGGGGCAGCTCTTCTGTTGGGGCCATGTGTGCATCCAGGCAGGGACCTGATCCTACAAAAGCATGTGGCGTGGGACAGCACTGCACAACCAGACATTATTTTGTGTTAAAAAGACCCACAGCACCGTGCAGCCACATTGCACTCGCCCTCCAAGACGGCACAGACTCAGGGATTTGGTCCAGATCTGCAGGATGAGGAAGACGCCAGGGTCCCAGCGCATACCCAGCCGTGTCCCCCCGTGCTTTCCCACAGCCCAGCAGTGGCCCTGTCCCCTCTGTCCCCAGGAGCATCCAGCACCTCCCACCCCAGCGTGACCACACAACATGACAGCGTGTTGCAACACCCTGCATGCCACCGTGCGTGGCTGCCAACGCCCCCAGGAGCCGCCCTTCCAGACGGGCCCTGGGCAAATCCCTCCTAATCCAATCTCTGTCAGCAGCGTTGAGCCGGACCCTCCCGTGCTGAACGCCCCCATTTTGCACAATGGTTGGGAAAATCCTCTTGTTTCCTTGTTCCTGGCTGAATCACCCACGCAGAGGTCTCCGGAGCTTCCTGCTCCTGGCAGGGGCTTGCAGAAGCACGAGCATCGCAGTGTGCTCCTCTGCTGAGTCGTGGGGGTGGAAACAGGGCGCTGGCACCAAAACTGAGTGAGCTGAGAGGTGCTGCTGGTCCCTGCTGGGCAGAAGACAGCAACACTTCTGCCACAACATTTTCCTTTGCTGGGTGCTTATGTGCTTTTAAATATAGGGTGTTTCTCCATAAATATAGGGCCTGCAGCCCCTGCAATTTGGTGCACTGCACGCACTCCCTGCTGCTTGCTTTGGGATCTTCAGCAACCTGAGGGCTGCAAAGGGCACTACAACATCACCAGCTGCCTCCTACCTCCGCGTGGAGCAACACAGAGCTCACATCAGGCTGTCAGAGTTGTGTGCATCCTCAGCACTTGCAGAGAAAGGAAAAAATAGATGCATCCAAACTCAGTGCTTGCAGAGCAAAAAGCCCTCACGTGTCCCCCTGGGTCTTCTCGGTTACCGAACATCTGCCGCAGCACGTGCACCGGGAGAGCCCAGCGCCAAGCCAGGTGCAGGCGAGGCAGGACAAAGGTGTTAGAATCCCCCCTGTAATCTCTGCAGTCAGAGGGGCCCTGCCATGCTGGAGCAGAGCAGCCGGAGCTATTTCTGTTGCCTTCCTGCGGGGACGCAGATGGCCGAGCTGCCAAGCTCACTGCAGGGAAACCGGAGACCGCGCACGCACCGCGTTCACACGGCTGCAATGCAACAGCCTGCGACGTCCCTGCTGCCGTGCCGCACCTGCAGCTGAAACAGCAGCCCCGAGTGAACCTGCTGCACTGCACTGCAGGGAGCCCAGCGAGGCTGGGGCCCTCCTGCCCGTCCCTGCTGGCCGGGATGGACAAGGAGCAAACACGGGGCTGCAGGAGCGCAGAGCGCAAAGGTCGGCGTTCAGCGCCCTGCTATCGAGGTGTGACGGCAGCAGGGCGGCTCCTGGCAGCAGGACACGCCTCAGCTTGTGCAGACCCAGGCACTGGGACGTGCCACGGGCACCGCGTGTCCCTTAGGAGGTGCTGGCGGAGGGGAAGGCACAGCAAGCTCGCGCAGGCGGCTCGAGGCCAGCGGTGCGGATGCGAAGGGCACAGCGCGCTGGCGGAGCACCAAGAGCTGTTTTCCTGCTTTTATTTCAAAACCTCAAAGGCAATTTCCTGAGCAGCCTGCATCACCCTTCCCCTGCTGAGCACCCCCACGCGGGCATTGCCCCCCTGCAGAGCTCCCTCCGTCCTCTCTCCCCAGCGGGCTGAATCCAGCGACCTCCCCAGACAGCCCCGTGCAAGGCAGCAGCAAGCGAGCAGCGGTGGAGGGGGCTCCCAGCACGTGGCACTTCAGTAGCAATATTTCCCCACAAACAAAGCCCAGCTGCACGCTGAATGCAAGTGCCCACAGATGCGGGATCTCCCATGCACCGTTTGTGTGAAAATGGACACGTGTTTTTCCCTGTGTTTCCCATCTGAAAGGAACGCAGGAGGCCCTGGCTTCAGCACAAGGCACAGACAATCCTCTGGATTTTGGATACAGAACAAAACCAAAAAAAAAATAAAAAAGCAAAACAGGAAATTGCTCCATCCGCAGGGAACTGCATCCCTGATTGTTTTGCATTAAAAGCTTCCAAACTCATGAGCACTATAACCAAGAAGGAGAGAAAAGCAATCAAATCAACTCGAGGAGCCACAAAAGGCAGCTTCGCCCTGAGCTCCTGCGGCCCTCTGCGACGTGGGGTGGGGATGGGGCCCAGGACAGCTGCCACCTTTCAGACCTTGTGTCCGGCTTTGGGGGTGGCCAGCGCCAAGCAGCGCCAGCAGCACCCAGGTGACTGCTTCCTACCATGCCCCAAACTGACACAAACCAAACTCATTTTACAGCGAGCCACCAAAGCTGCATCCCTGCTAACAACCATCGCGCTCTCCCGAAGCACCGTGCCAGGACCGTTTCTGTTCCCGTTCCACCAGGCAGCACGGTCAGCTCTGTTTGTGTTAAGCTCTCTCACATGCCGGGTAACAGCCCAACAAGGAATTTATAACTGCAGCCTTCTGAGGCAGTCATTGTCGCTGGAGCCACCCGTTAAAACGGAGAGCGGCACAGCAAAGCTTCCCGTGCTGTGACGAGTCACGGAGGGGGAACAGAGGGCTCCACACCCACCCCGCAGGAGCACTGGGGGCAGCTCTGTGTCACCGACAGCCCAGGGGGTGGCACCCCTGGGGCTGCTTCAGCCTCAGCCCCACTCAGGGATTTGCTTTTTACCTCCAGTCCGCGCACAGCAGCTCCCCGGGCTGCTCCTTCCAGCGGGCAGAGAGCGGCGTCCGCGTGTCCCGGCGCGCTCGCTCCCGGGGCCTCCCATTACAGGGACGGTTCTGCCGGCGTGTGCCTCTGCAGTGAGTAGCTCAAGAAATAATAAAAGAGAAGACAAACAAGGTGAGCCGGTGATGACGCTGCTGCCGGTGTTTTTCCGTCCCCGCAGGTGCAACCCCGCTGCAAGGCACTGCTGGGAGCTCCTGAACGCTTTGCAAACACCAAGTGCCACCCCTGTGCCACCCCAAGGGGGTGACTGCCAGCAAAACCGGCCGTGCCCTCTGAGGAGGGGATTCACCCCTTCCTCGCAGCTCCCCGAGCTGTGGCCAGGACCCACAGCACCGATTTCCCCCCCAGAATCCAGATGTGATGCCTCACCGCTCCCTCCCTCTGCTTCACCACCATGCAGTGCCCCCATCCCCATCTCCCACGGCAGCACAAAGCGCTTCCAAACCAGTTCAGGGGGGAGAAAACGCTAATAATAATAATAATAAATAGGCAGCTTTATTTCTCCCTGACATTTAATAACCTTTATGGTCTGCTCAGCAGCAGTTTCCCATCCCCAGAGCCGGGAGCGCGGCTGATCGCAGGCTGCTGCGGTTCATTTTCAGCCTTGCTGCGAGCACCGAGCTCACACGAGCGGGGCCGGGGCTGCAGCAGCATCCTCATCGCACGCCGCCGTTACCAGGCGAGGGGAGAGCCTGTGACAATTCGCGGGAGGCAAAAGGAGGAATTAATGGTGCTGCAATTCCCACTGCCTCTGCCATTAGGAAAAGAAAACGCAGCCGAGCGGCCTCGCTCCGATGCACAACATGATTTGGTCTCGGTTTAATATCCTTTCGGAGGAGCTGGGGAAATTCTGGTTTTGTCAGCAGCGCTGCAGGGCACTGGAAGGCAAAGGAAGGGATTTGCAGTAACTTTACACAAAGGCAAAAATAATCCAACAGTGCTGCGAGCGACAGGCCGAGGCAACCAGCCTCTGAGCGTACAGCTGCTGTCACCCTGCTAATGAAACAGCTGGAATCCACGCAACAGCTGGCTCCCCCAGCACGAGCCTGCTGCAGAGGTGGCAGCAAGGTTTTGGGGCAGGGAAGCCCAGGCTGAGCTGGGGTTCAGCCTGCAGGGGCCTTCCAGCATGACATCCCCGAGTGTTTGCGACCCAGACCTGGTGGTCCCGTGCTGGATCGCAGCAAAACCATGGGGCTGGGATGAGGAGGAGATGAAATCCGCGTGCTCCAGAGCACAGGCAAACCACGGCTGCTTATCAGCGCGTCAGCAGCCTCGAGGCTATTGCAGGGCCCCGTGAGGAGCCTTATTCCCCTGTGCTCACATTAGGGTTGCTATTTTCAGCCCCTCCGTGCCGTGCCGCTGTCGGTGCTTGGAAGCCACCCAGAGCCCTGCAGAGAGAGTCCCTCCCATCTGTCAAACTCACGCTAAACTCATGGTAAAACCGAGGCTTTTTTTGTTAAAGCCGCACGTTCCTTGCTGCTCATCCTGCTTGGATATTTCCCACCTGAAATTCCGTATTTCCTGGCAGAGGTGCCCTGCAGACAGCCGCCCTGCGTGCATCTCCACCAACAGCCTGGGGAAACAGGGAAATGTGGTGCAGAGGGCGTTCGGGTAGGGAGGGGGCAAACGTGTCTGCCCAAGGCTGGAGGACGCTGCAGGCTCCGATCTGGGGCTGTGTCCAGGCAGGGCTGCAGGCGTCGGCATCCATCCTGCTCGGAGCCACCAAAGGGCACCTGCAAAAAAAGCAGAGCGGGCCTGATAATTGCACCCGTAGAACAGCAGGATCTGTAATTGAGGGTGAAATTACTTTCAGGGTACATTTCAGCGCTGGAAGCAGCATGACGAACGAGCTCAGCCCCTTCCTGGTTGACTCAGCTAATCCTCCAGACGCAGGCAGACAGATCTGATGGCATCATCTCTCCCTGGGCTCTGTAAACACCAAGGCCAAGCCGTGGCAGCCGTAGGAGACAGACACAGAGCTGCTGCCCGCTGAGCGCAACCTGCCCTTGTTTCTGGGAGCGCTGCAGCGGAGCCGAGCGCTCCAGCGCCAGCCGGGGAGCATGGACTGTGTCGGCTTGGCCACCGGCAGCGGCCAAGGAGCTGCTCAGCGCTGCAGCTCGCCCCGCTTGAAGCCCTCCCTGCAGAACATTCTCCGCGTCCTCCCTCCTTGAGGCCGTTCGTGCAGGGAAGATTATACTCGGGCTTTGTCTGTGATTCCACCTTTTGCATGTGAAACAAGCCAGCTGCAGGCGGGGAAGCACTTGCAAAAGGAGGTGGGATCCCCCTGCGTGCAGCCTCTTGCAGGGCACCCAGCAGCGCACGAGGTCCCTCTTCCACGGTCGCGTTCCCCGTTCCCGGTCAGCGCGTCCCACTCCCCCGCAGCAGGCTCTGTACCGGGCAGAAACAGGCTGTGCCCTGCAGGCCCTGCTGTGCAATTAGAGAAAACAAAGGGGGAGAAGGGAACTGCACCGCCTGGCTCCGCGCTGGCTGCCTGCTCGCAGCCAGCTTTTCCCCGTGGCTGCTGTAGCTGCTGCTTGTTTTGGAGAGGAAAAGTCTCCCTGATTGCCTCCAGCTGCCCTCGTGTCAGGCAGCTCGAGGGCCAATTTGGCACCTTCTCCCCCAGTAAATCTGCACAAGCCAAGATGCGGTTGTGGACGAAATAAATGCGCTACGCGCGCCTCAGGGAAGGGCCCCTGTGAGTCTCAATTTCCCATTTACAGCCCCTAAAGGCAGCGAGCGAGACATTCAGAAGGGAGCACAAATTGTGGCTGAGGTCTCATCCTTCCAAGGTTGCAGAAGATTAAATTTCCACCTTATCTATCCGAGCAGCTCACAGCACTCTTAAATCAAATGGCTCAGGCGCAGCAATCAAGTGCATCAGCTGCCATCCGTCCCCTCCTCATTTGTTTTTAATTAGCAGCAACATGCAGGGGGCTGAGCTGGGCAGTGCTGGTACAGTGACAGCAGAGCTCCCTCCTCCACGGGATTAGAGGGCACCCTCAAATATCACACATTGCTCCTGATGTGCCAGGAGCAACGGTGGGGTGAAGGCATGCGAGCAGGTAACGAGGTCACTGCAAAAGGGACAGCTCAGGTGTGAAGGCAAGGAGATGGGATGGAGGGATGCACGGTCAGAGGTAAGCTGCCAGGGAATAATTCCTGGAGACGAGGTGAGGGATGAGGAGGTGAGAAAATAGGAAAAAGCTTCAGGGAGAAGCCAGCCCCAGAGCAAAACACTGCAAGGAGAGGTGAGGCACGAAGGCTGAGGGAGGGAGGAGGGTGACTTTAAATATAAATTTAGAGCACTTCACAGCCTGCCTGGCTCAGAGGTGACACAAAATGTTCACAGTGGGCTTGTGTCTTCCCCAGGTACCAGAGTGACAGACCGAGATAGCTGATGGGGAAGGGGTGGTGGCACACGCAGCAAGCAGGCCGGTGGGCGAGCAGGGAAGGTGGGCGGCAGGACAGAGCACGTGGCAGTGCAGCGGGAAGCAGGCATCTGCCCTCCTGCAGCTTGCTGGGGCTGCGGGGAGGGAAATGCATCAGGCTGGCAGAAGTGCTGCTTCCTGAATAATTCAGGAGAGCTGATGGCTGGTGGCAGCAGGCTCCAGCCACCTCCCTGACCTTCACCATCAGTATTTTGTTTCCCCTTGGGCTGTGCTCCTGGAGGACTTCATCACCTGTCTCAACTCTTCTCATTCAGTTTTGCTACAGAGAATCCACTGTCCTCCACCATGCCATCACCAGGCATCCTACAGGAGCAGTAGTTGGCAAACCTGCATACTGGGGTCCCCAGGTGCCCCTGCCCTCCTGCCAGCCCCACAGCCCATGGCACTGCTGCAGGAGGCTGGTGTTGAGCAGCTGGGTGTGCCTGGATCCCAGGGGCAGCCCAGAGGTTTCCTGGGGTTCACCCAAACCTGGAGATGCCCAGGATGGGTTCCGAGTCCCATAGGTGTCCACGTATCAGGATGATTGGACACAGGGATGTCCATGTCCTGGGGGTACCAGTTTCAAGCAGTCCAGTGCCTCGTGATTGCTGTGTCCCAGGGTATTTGGGGCCCTGATCCCGGGGCTGCCCAGATCCCAGGGTGTCAGGTCCCTGGATGCCAGGCCCAGAGGTGTTCAGAATCCCAGGGTGCCTGGTCCCGGGATGCCAGATCCCTGGATGCCAGCTTCAGGGCAGGTCCCGGGGGTACCAGGTCGTACCCGGGGTCGGCTCCCTGCGGACGGCAGCGCGGAGCCGGTCTTATGGCGCCCCCTGGCGGAGGCGCCGCGCCACAACTCCGCAGCGGCAGCGCGGGGGCGCCGAGCCCACGGCCAGGGTGGGGGGGGACGAGGGCAGGCCGTGGCCTCCAGCCCCGGACCCAAAGCCAAGCCTATGTCGGGATCCGGCTCCAGCGCTGACCCCGCAGCTCTGGCACACAAGTTAATTAGCGCACGAATGCGTCAGCGGGGATGGCGGAGTGCGAGCAAAAGGCTGACAGCTCCGAGGAGCCAAAGAAAGATCGCACATGTCTTTAATTAGCCGTGCAGAGCTTGCCACTAATTAACCTTTTGCATTAGGAAGAGGAGGGAAAAAAGCAGAGCCCTGCTGGGAAGCTGGGTGAGCAAACACGCACTGAATTACTCTTCGTCCTCCCAGCAGCCTGGAGCGATGCAGAGGAGAGGGCAGCACCATGTTCGGTGGGATGAATAGTCCCCATTTAGGTTTCTCCAGGCCTCTGGAACAAGAAAATAGCAGCCCTTGGAATGAGGATTAATACAAGCATGGTTTCTCCCTCTTTCCCCAATCCCCAGCCCCAGCATGGTGACTCTCAGACCCTATCCCAGTCCATGCAAGTGAGAGTGTGGGTCTGTCCCCTTGGTCCCCTCTGCACCATGAGATGGCATGCGATGCTCCCCTCTGCCACCAGTACAAGGGCTGGGGGTGAAGCAGGTGCTGGTGAGCAGCCAGACGATGGAAAATTCAACCCCTTCCATCAGCACTGCATTAAGGCCTCGCTTCCATCAGATTCCTGAAGGAACAGGGAAATCGGGACTGAAAGAGTGTTTCACACTGATGCTCCAGGTCGGTTTGCACAGTGCCTGGACCAAACCACTCCTGGCTGCCGGGCAGGTCTGGCAGCACACATCTCCCAACAGCCAAAGCAGAAGCCAGGCAGCTGGTAGAAGCATCGTGTGGAGGAGGAACAGTGAAGCCTGAGGCTGTTTTCATGTCCCGGCCCCGTGCCCTCCTGGCCCCGGGGTGAGGGCTCCAGCTGCTGCCTGGCATTGGGCTCACTCAGGAAACTGATTTTCAGGGATGTAGCTGCAGCATTACAAGGGAGAGCCACCTGTCTGGAACAAACACATCTGACTCCTCATTAAGGCAATAAAGCCTTAATGGTTTTAGAAACAAGCCAAGTAGGAAGAACAAGCATCACCACAAAGGCAGAGGGAGCAGAGACAGCCCCAAGAGGAGAATGACAGAGACCAGCTGCAAACACCAGCGTGGGATGTCCCCGTCAGAGCAACTGTCCTCCCAAAGAGGCGAAAACACGCCTCAGCCAGCTCCTAGCTGCAGGCACAGCCCTCTGCCTGCCCTGTGGCCAACAGCCCATCACCAGCAGAGCCTCACCCCTCACAGACAGCTCATCCATCACCAGGCCTGGGGCAGGGACCCAGCTGCTGAGGGGCATCACTGGGGGGTCACAGGTGCCTCCCTGGTCCCCAGCCAAGGGGCTGCGGGAAAGCACCCGAGCCAGGCTCAGCCCTGCCTGCCCCCAGCAGGCGAAAGCTGCCCAGCATCTCTCCAGGAGGTGCTGAGCTGCCCAGCACCAAGTGCTCAAATCTCTGAGCTTCTTTGGAAGGAGAGGGAGGATTTCAAGACAGCATTTGGGAGCTGCATGGGGCTGGCATTCAGAAATACTGCCACTTATGGAACTACATTTGTGCTCCTCGAAGGCCAAACATATGGTAGGAGTTACTGTGTGCTTATTAGACATGTTTTACTGTTTTCCTCTGCTAAGGCTTGAAAGACTGTGTGATTGTGTATAGGACACTTCACGCAGAGGATGGGGTCAGATGTGCCTTCAGAAAATTAACAGATGGCATAAGAGGAAGGTATCAATAGGAAAACAGAAATGGAAGAGGTCACATTCACAGCTGGCTGCACTCAAGGACCTGTAACAGCGCACTGCAGCCTTAACTAGTGACATGAAGAAGGCAGAGCCAGCTCCAGATTAAAAGCTCATGTGTGAACTCTGAGCTGATAGTTCAGTGCTCCGTTTGCAAGATTTGCTCGCAGAAGGAACGATCTGCCAAGAAACTTCCTGGCAGAACCGAGTTGTGTAGCTGGAAGCTCAACACCCACACGGGAAAAGCTGCCGACAGCAGCACTGGATCCCCCAGATCCACACCGGATGGGGGGCTCCTCCGCACATCTGCACACAACCAGGACCTGCAGCATGAGGACAAACAACTCCTCAGTGGCAGCTGAGCCCAAGCCACAATGACAAGTCCAAATTTTCAACATAATCACTCTTCTGGAAAGGCAGTGAGAGCTGGGCGTTGCATGTGCCTCAGGACAGGAGCTGTGTGGTAGAGGCAGGGGGAAGAACAGAAAACGGGGACTAGGGAAGGGGTGAGGTGGGGTGCCCCGTGCGCTGGAGGTCAGTTCAGCTGCTCGCCCGATACCTGAACAAGGGAAAACTAATTCTCATCACGAGGTGGAAGACAGGGTGCTGCACATGGAAGGGTGCAACTCATCCAACACTCCTGCTTGGAACAAAACAAAAGAAGCAAAACAGAAATCAGTTCACAAAACCTTATTTTTTATTATTTGAAATTGGAAAAGGCTCCTTGGGTAGTAATGATCAGGTGTAAAAGTAATACACAAATCCCGCTCAGCTTTCGGATGCCTGCGATGAAGTAGGCAAAGTGCTGCGAAGCCACGTCTGGCTGTTACCCAGCCCACTGCTCCACAGCCCCCTCACAAAAGGGCAGGCAGAGCCCCGTCCCTCAGAGGGGGGAGCAGGCAGAGCAGGCCTGTTGTTGGAACTGCAGGTACCTTGCGGCATGAAACTGAGGTGCTGGATGTCCAACGGCATTTCAGAAAGAAAACCTCACCTCGCCCCTCTGCTCTACAGCCTGCACGAAGCAGGGTTCTGCTGCTCCGCTGCCATTTTCAGTAAGAGCCACTTTAGAGAGACTTATTGACACTCAGAGCCTGCTGGAGATGCCCACGGGTCCACCAGTGTCATGCTAAAGTGGTGAGTGCAAAATACACGCGCAGGGTACACCTGCTCAGGAGAAGCAGGGGTATCAGTCAATGAAAAAAGTGCAGATTGCTTTAATTAAGCTGAT
Source organism: Alectura lathami (assembly GCA_013399715.1). NCBI lineage: Eukaryota > Metazoa > Chordata > Aves > Galliformes > Megapodiidae > Alectura > Alectura lathami. The sequence continues at coordinate 122,752 of VXAV01009108.1, read as the reverse complement.
GAACACAGTTGATCCGAGTGCTCTTTTTCTTGAAAATTAGAAAGACTGCAACCCACTCAAAAAAACCACGCTCGTGGATTTTAATTCAGCACAAACCAAGTCAGTGGCACTCACGTGTTGGTACCTTACCTTCCACCCCACAGCCCTACCACAGCCCTCAGGCACGTCACGTCACTGTCCGACTGGAAGCCACGCCGCCCGCCGGCCCTGCGGCGTGGAGGCCAGCACGCAGTCCCTTGGCAGCTGAACACAGCGGAAAATTGTTGGCCACGTGAGCAACCAGCTACAAGACAGAGCTAACACACCATCATTTCCTAAACTAGCAAGCTGAGATTACACAACCCGTTTCCACACGACACCCAACACTCCCATTAACTTCCACTAGTTTTTAATTAATAAAAAGCAATAAAAAGTCATCCTTTGACAGTAAACACTGAGCCAGCTGCAGCTTTTTCCTGTGGTTTACACCTCCAAGCTTACACATGAAGTCGCTCTCTCCCCAGTGCAAGTTCCTTCCTCCAGTGCCACCCCACCTCTGCCACCCCACCGCAGAGGAGTCACAGGATCACAGAGCACCCCGCGCTGGAGGGGACCCCCGAGGGTCAGAGCCCAACGCCTGGCTCCACACGGCACCACCCAACATCCAGACCCGCTCACTCCAGATCAGGGTCACCGTGGAAGGAAGCTGGTAGCCGAAGTTACAAGCGGTTCTGTCCTTCCTCCTCCTCCAAAACAAACGCCTGACAAGCCTGCGCAGACTGAAATAGGTCTCCTACAACCACAGCGCTTGCTCACAGCGCATTTATAGCTATGAAATCAGGCCCAACACAAACAAACAGGCTGGACGAGGATCTTTGATGCTTCTGCTTTCCAGCTGGCCAAACCCATGTGTTTTGACAACACGGGGTGTAATCTAGGAGCACGGCACAGCTCAAGCACGAAGCCACTTGCTTAATGTTCCTAAACCGGAGTTAACTGAACACTGTGGCTATTGGGGCAGCGCTGCTCTGCAACCTAATGGCAAGCGCTTTGTTTATTCCAAAACACTTCCACCACGAGGGCATTCCTACCCCTGACAAGTTGTTTTCCATCTCCCCCAGCATCTGGAATCAGGATATAAAGCCAGCTGAAGCCAGGTTTCTCCACAGAGTGAACAGGACACGGCACGTCTGCAGCAGACATTTATCACCACCTGCCAGGCACCGCCACACGACGTCCCCGTCAACAACTCAGAAATATCCCAAAGAGCTGCACAGCAAGGGGTCAGGGAACAGGGGTGCAGTGAGCCCTGCTGGCAGGGGGGGGCACAGCCTGCACCACCCTCTGGGCTGCCAGCACTGCTCCCCACAGGCACCGCGCCGCAGGCACGACACCCCGCCTGTTTTAGCCGCTCAGCTGGAGGTGCCACAACACATCAGCTCCTCCTCTTGTTCGCTCCCCTGCCCCAAAGGCTTCAGAGGTTTGGGTTAGAACTCCCCGTGGCCTCATTCTGCTTTTGGAACCAGATGCAAAAGGCCCCAGCGAGGCGCAGGAGCACCTGCAGCACTCGCACCAGCCCCTCCAGATTCACCGCCCTGCCGGCTTTCCTCAAAGCAACAGCAGGGGGAATTTGCTTCTGAAACGCCACAGAAGCCTGCCAGCTTTGAGGAACAGAAGGTGAAAAGAGAAGGAAAAGGAGGAACATTAATACTGAATTTACTATTTTCACTGCCTTTGCTCTAGACAGAATAAAGCCACAGCAGTTTCGCCTTTCATCGGGACTAGCACACACTGACATTTTGAGGCCAACCAGGTACACCATAAATACACTTCTTCAAAGGCAGAGCTGACGGGTGGAAGATTCCTGCAGCACGTTCAGCCTCTGCAAAGCAGGGGAGACCCTTACCGCTGCCACTGAAAAGGCTCAGAAGTGACAAGCGACGGGCGGAGGAGCCGCCCCAGGCAGGGAAACGGCAGACACACAACACGTGCCAGCAGCCAGGCAGCAGGTCCTTGTGCAAGCAGCACAACAGGCCTGCAGCGAGCAGAACTCTCCTGCCATCTGCTGCCCGAAGCTGCCCAGCAGCCTCCAGGTATCAAGGGGAACTGGAGCTGCAGGTTACAACTTCCGAAAGCACCCTGAGACGGCGGTGAATCTCACCTGCCTCTCCTCCACAGGTTCAGCCAACCCAACGCCGCAAGGTGCAGGGAAGAGAGCAGCTGCAGCCAGTGTCTGTGCTGCGGGGACAGTGACTCAGGGCTCAGGCCAACTGCTTGCAGCGCATTCAGTACAGGCTGGGTCTTCAGTCTTAAAAAGGCAAAAGCCATTAAGACAGCTATGTAATTTTATTATTATTTTTTTTAATCAGGTGAGTGGGGATTTTGAAGGAAGAAGGAATGCACAAACCAGAACCATAGACACATTTGCAGTTGAAGCAGAGATGGTTTTAGGGACAAGTGATTAGAACAGCTGCCCAAGGGGACCCCTCTCATCCCTTTAGGCTGTGTTAGGGAGAACACAAAGCAGAGCTCCACGACAAGCTAGCCACCCAGACGCCAAACACACCCCTCATGTCTTTAGGTGTCCCAGAAATCTGCATAATCAAGCTGGAAGCTTCTGTCTGCTAGATTAAGCACAGGCTTTTCATCTGCACACTGCTCAGCAGCCACTGCACAAGGCTGAGATGCCCAATTTTAGCTTCAGCTCACCCCTCTGCCCACACGCCAAGGCTCTCAGGGCTGCCACCCTGCCACTCTCCCTCCAGCAGCTCTCTTGGCCCTGCGCGGTGCTGGGGTGAGATCCAAGTCAGCTCTTCCCTCTGCTGACACCAACAGGAGCACCCCTAACAGGCTGCTCAGAAACTATTTATTAGAGCTTAGTCACCAGAATGGTACTAGCACTTCAGATCCTCACCTCTAACACAGAGGCAGGTTTTCCACCAGGCAGCAGCGAGCAAAGCAAAAAGTGCCCCAAATCACCTTGAGGTTCCCAGAGGCTTGTGAAACTATATCCAAAGAGACAGGAATTAATCCTGTGACTGACACGACCTTCTGCTCAGAATCTCTGCTGGAGGCTTGGTTCTCACACAGCTTGAGGGAACGCGCAAGAGCCAGAAATGGCAGAAAGCCCTTGTGAGAGTGAGAATCAAAAGCTGCTCGCAGCCAGCAGAACCAGGCAGGGCCTGAAACCGCTCCCTCTGAGAGGGCCTGAATCCTCCCAGCACAACACATTTACAAACCAAAACCCACAGACGATGTGAAGGCAGCGTTTTGTTGGACAAACTGATCCAGCTGGCAGCGGGAAGAGAACTGCAGACTTCACCACCACAGCCAGAGAGGAACTGCAACAAAGGACACGTTTCACTCGCAGCCAAGACCTTCCTCACACTCTGCTCCCCTTCTCCACACAAAGACCCAGATGATCTCCTCCTACAGACAGAGGGCTAACAATAACATGTGCTGATGCAAACGCTGAGATGGTTTATAGCACAACTCACAGCTCAGACTACCACTGGCCAGGGTTTTCCTAGGGCATGTTGCAGCACAGGGCTGTCTGGGGGGAATCTGGCTCCCTCGCCAGCAGCCCACAGTGGCATCATGGAAAGAAATTAAGCCCAGGAGCTTTCTGTGCAAGCAGCAATCATCTGGGATGAAATAAGTGTGACTAGAAAGGGAACAGCAGGGCCCTGTGAGTGGAGCAACAGCACCAACCTGTCAGCACCAACCGTAAAAAGCGCCAGAACCAGCCACAGCAACGTCAGAACTCCTCACACTTAAAAGATCTGAAGTGAACCTTTCAGATACAAAACAATTCTCAATGCAACACCTTCTGCAGTTTACACTCGCTTCCAGTTCTGCACCCAGCTCCTGTAAGAAACAAGAATCATCTCCGTGCTCAGGGAGATGCCCAGACCCTGAGCCCCAGGGACAGCACAGCCACCAAGCTCCCGAAGCCAGGGCATCACTACACACACTGCCACGCACAGTGGGAACCCTCCCCTCGCTGCCAAACCGAGGGGATTTCTCACAAGGAAGCGACCCACTCTAACCACTCAGCCAAGGATGCAGGTACGTTACACCAGCCTCTCTTGATGATGCTGCACCCACGGAAAGGCTTCTGGAGAGCAGGATGTGCTGCCACTGCTGATGCAATTGATCACTAAGCAGCCAGCCAGCCTGCAGCAGGGCACTGCACAGATTCTCAGGCAGGCAAAGCAGCTCTCCCAGGAGGACAGACTAGAGCACAGCTAAGGCTTAAATGAATCCCCTCCCTGAAGGGCAGCTCGTTCCATGGGAGACTGCCCACCGCAGAGGGTTTGTGTCCATCCAGTCCATTAGGTGTTCTCTGACCCAATTCTGAAACTCTGCTACTTTTGTTCCAGTACATTCTTTTTGCAATAAGAAAGCTCTGCGCCCTCCTCTGCAGGATCCCTTCAGCTGTTCAAAGCTATGTTACAGACTGGGCACCAAGGACTGCCAGGGAGCAGTGTGGGGAAGCAGGGAGGAAGGGGCACTCATGGATATTTTAACAGGGATGTGTACATTTGGGGTAAAAAGGCTGTATTAAAAGTGCATGCTTCTTTTTTCAGAGGTACCAAGAGCAAGGAATCCCCATCCTACCCTCGGCTGGGGAGTGCAGCAGCCTTTGCAATCCCTAGCCCTGTCCATCACCAACCACCCATCAAGTAGCCAGCGACTGAATATTCTTCAGCATTTCATCGAAAGCCTCGCGGGAAGGCGCTTCGGCGTTCTGAAAGGAGACCTTGATCCTGCTGTAGAGGCTGAAGGACTTCAGCTCCAGCCAGATGAACCCAAAGCGGTCGTCGTCAAAGAGAACAAAAACACCCGGCGTTCGCTCGGGGCTGGTGAAGCCGTGGCCAGCAATCAGCCCGGTCCCGTAGTAGCTGCAAGGGGAGAGGAACAGCACAAGAGATGTGGGAGCAGCCAGAACCACCCAGCATTTAATGATAATAATTAAAAGTACGATCAAGCCACTGCCAGACATGCTGCCAGGTGCTGCAGGAGCTGGGGGTTTTACACTCAGCTCTCATCACGCAGCTGACACCGTTTTAAGAACAGAAAGGCTTCCATTGCTGTGTAAATTTATCTGTGCTTTTGGCTTCTAATCAGCACCTGCAAACCAAGGATTGGCCCAGCACTCCAGATGAGATTTACTTCTGCGACTCAAAGGTCAACCCAGGCCCGGAAAAGCCTCACAGAAAGGGAAATACATGTGGTGAGGGTGACCAGAGAGGCAAACGTTGTGACAAGCACAGGGGAAAGGACAGAAAATCCAGGAAAAAAATAAAATAAAATAAATCTAACAGGAGCTGGGGAGGAGTAAAGGTCAGTCTAACCTCGAAGCAAGCAGCAGGTGGAGCAGGGTTTTATTCAAACACAGCTTGCTGGTGACAGCAGGGGCCTTCTGGGATTAACCAGCTATCGGTAGGCTTTTCCGTGAGCACAGATGTTTGGCTGAAGGTCACCTGCCAAAGCCTCAGCTTTGGGGCTCTTTTTGCACACCTCATTTAGCGTGCTGCTTCACTGACTCCAGGCCCCACTCCACAAGGCTCTCTGTGTGCTTGCACCCACTGCTCACAGTGCACAGCACCTTCCAGAGTTGGTGCCAAGGCACCGGATGCCAGGGAGGGGTGGGAGGGAGCGGTGTTCCCACAGCCAAGGAACACAACTGACACACAGGAACAGGAAGCAGCTCAAATAGATCTCTAAATACACGAGCTGGGCAGCTCCTGGAGGGAATAAAAGGCAAAACACAGGAGAGGTGCTAGCTTTAGAGGTGACAGGTTAAAAATCTAATAAGGAAGCAGGATTGCAGACGGCAGCACGGTTAAAAAGAGGGAGATCAAACAAGAGCGCAGGAAATAGGGCAGCAGAGGAAAAAAGCCTGAGCACAAGGGGCTGGGAGATCAGCGTGCAGGCAAAGGGCAAACAAACAGCACATGCCTCAAAGATGACTCTTTCCATTTCAGAAAGTTAAATGGCACAAGTAGGCTACAAAACCACCAGTCCCCCTTACCAAATGCGACAGGTCCGGGGGTAGTCCTCATTCCTCGATATGACTCCCATGGGTAGCACAAAGGGCTGCGAGGCTGGGGCCTTGGCCTGGGTTGCCTGCTCTGCCTCAGCTGCAGTCTCTTCCCCCTCGGCACCTTCTCCTCCCTGTGGCTGTGCAGCAGGAGAGGAGGCAGCCTGCTGGGAGCGGTCCTCTTCCTCCTGCCGGTGTTCCTCCTCCTGCTCCTCCCGACGCACCTGCTCCTGGACCTCGAGGACGATGCGAGAGAGCTCACTGAAATCGCGAAGGTTCTCAACGTCGGGGAGGTGCAGGGGGTGAGCCAGGTCGATCTCCACAGTCTGCTGCCCAGCTGGGATGTTGGGATCTCCCTAGGAATGAAGAAGCAACAGCGTGGCTGCAGGGCAGAATGCTGTGTCTGGCTTCTACAGAGCTCACCCAATTCCACAGCCACCCAGTTGGTGACAGAAGACAGCAGACTATGTTCGTTGTTCCCTGAACTGTCTACACCTCCCAGAAACAGAATTCTACATCAAATACTACAAACCTGTACTTGAAAGGAGGAAAGAAAAGTCAAAACTGCATCTGCATTTTGTCAGAAGCCCTCCCTGCACAGGGGAGGGAGCTCACTAGCTCATCAGGGAAGAGCTGCCTGTATTTGGTCCTTCCTCCTCAGGCACACAAGTGATCCCCAGTGACCTGCTACCAGCTGCTCACAGAAAGCAGCTGATAGAGACCGAAAAGGGAGGAAGGGCCAGGCAACACCATGAAAAAACTTTTCAGAGCAGGTGCTAGCCACACTGGCACACATTCAGATTCACCAATACCACCAACATCCATGGGGAACAGGCTTTGGGGTGGCAACACCTGATCACCTTCCAGAGACCCCTCTCCTGCAGATCCATGGCATCAACCAAAGAATAATTTAACAAGCAGCTGAGAGAAAGGAAAATACACTCACGGTGATTTTAGTCCCCTTAGCTTTCCTCCCGTGAAAGCTCAACATGACAATCTCCAGCCCGTGGCTCCCGTACGTTCCCTTGAAGAGACCTGGCTTTATAAGGTCGTCAGGGCTGCTAGGAGGGAGGTAGATGCGTCGGTATGTCAAGCAGTTGCTGTGCCAAAGAGAAAGGTCAGAGGTTAAGAGGACCCCTGGACATGAAGAATGTGTTTGCAGTCTGCTCAAGGCAGCTTTGGGTCATTGTCAAGCCCGAGGCGGGATCTGTGTTTTCAGCACTACCAAGAAGCTTCTCAGATCTCCCGACCGGTCACGAGCGGTGCTCCCCAGGGTCGGTGCTGGGGCCAGTCCTGTTTAACATCTTTACTAATGAGCTGGATGGGGGGATTGAGCACACCCTCAGTAAATTTGCAGATGACACCAAGTCGGGAGGAAGCGTTGATCTGCCTGAGGGTAGGAAGGCCCTACAGGGGGACCTGGACAGGTTGGATCGATGAGGCCAAGTGCTGGGCCCTGCACTTTGGTCACAACAACCCCAAGCAACACCGCAGGCTTGGGGCAAAGTGGCTGGAAAGCTGTGCGGAGGAAAAGGACCTGGGGGTGCTAGTTGACAGCCGGCTGAACAGGAGCCAGCAGTGTGCCCAGGTGGCCAAGAAGGCCAACACCATCCTGGCTTGTGCCAGAAACAGTGCAGCCAGCAGGAGAAGGGAGGGGATCGGCCCCCTGCGGTTGGTACTGGTGAGGCTGCACCTCGAGTGCTGTGCTCAGCTCTGGGCCCCTCACTACAAGGACATCGAGGCCCTGGAGCGTGCCCAGAGAAGGGCAACAAAGCTGGTGCAGGGCCTGGAGCACAAGGTTTATGGGGAGGGCTGAGGGAGCTGGGGCTGTTCAGGCTGGAGAGGAGGAGGCTCAGGGCAGAGCTCATGGCTCTCTGCAACTCCCTGAAAGGAGCCTGCAGCGGGGAGGGGGTCGGCCTCTTCTCCCAGGTAACAGCAACAGGACAAGGAGTAACGGCCTCAAGCTGTGCCAGGGGAGGTTCAGGTTGGCTTCTAGGAAAAACTTCTCAGAAAGAGTGGTCAGGCATTGGGACAGGCTGCCCAGGGAGGTGTGGAGTCCCCGTCCCTGGAGGTGTTCAAGAGACGTGTAGATGTGGCACTCGGGGACATGGTTTGTGGGCATGGTGGTGGTGGGCTGACAGTTGGACCAGATGATCCCAGAGGGCTCTTCCAACCTTTACGATTCTACTCTGTGAAATGCAAACACCCCCTTCCCTCCACTTGCCTCCACCAGTCCTATTAGCACACCAGGATGTTTCTGCAGCAAGGCCACAGCAACCCTCAGAAATGCTCCTTGGCATTTCTGAAGAACCTAAGAGCAAAGCATGTTTAAACATCTGCTGCAGCAAGGTGGCTGCAATTAGAATTTTGGAGTGACAGTTAAAAAGAAGTTGTTCTCAGGGACTGTGTAATTTCTGCCTAGTGCACTACAAAGCATATTGTTCACTTACATGGATAACAAGCAGTCCCCTGGGATCACGGATATTCGCTCTGTCTTCAAATTAAACACTGTCAGATGGCTCAAAACAATCTTACTGTGCCTAGCTATTTTAAAGAACTTGGAACCTTATTATTACTGCTTTCATTACATCTCATCTCTCTGAACAAACAGAAAGGACTGTGCTTCACCATATCTCTGCACAGAGCCCGCAGAGGCAGAACCTAAACAAAGCAACAGTCCTCTGGCTGTTAAAGGTCATTGCAAGCATCCCATTTTCAGAAGAAATGTTCTCATGTGGTCCTGCAGTTGCAGCAGCCTCAATACCTAGAAAGAGCTGGTGCCCTTACTCGTATTGGCTGGTGTAGATGAACTTCATCAAGATGAGCTCTTGCATGTGTTCATGGAAGATGTCTTCCAGAGTCCGACCCCACTCTTCCCGCAGCCACGTCCGGAATTCCTGTAGGAAGACAGAGGTGTGCCATGTGCAACAGGGACGGCACCCCAGCACGACTCTGCCACATCAGCGCAGCTCTCCAGCTGAGCCACAGGGAGGGAACACACTGACAGCAGATTGTGGATGGATTTGGGAACAAGCAGATGTTGCTACTTGGAAAAATGCTTAACACACAGTCATCATGATAACTGCCCTACACCTGCGAGGCTCTGCGCAATACAGATATGCTTCCCTTCAAGGAAATCTCAGTCAGAACCAGTATGTCTCCTCAGAATAAAAGCATAAGCATCGCTTGTCACTGCAAAGCAGCTGACCTACTGTTTGTGTCCTGACTTACCTGCAGCAACCCATCTGTGTGCCCATAAACCCACTCCTGTCCCCTGTCCTGGCATGTTAAACATGAAGGGGAAGCTTCTGAAACACGCTGCAGATTTAGGAGGTTAAATCCTGCTGATATAACACTGATGCACCTAAATCCGAAGGGTCCTTTGAAAAAATCTCCCAAAGTGCCTCCGCACCAGCCCTGACAAGTTAACACCCTAACATGAGTTAGCGTGCTAGCTGCTTACACTGAGGTAGCAGCTCCCAAGCCATACTCCTAACCTGCTTTATCTTCTGACGTCAGATCCCCCAATTACCATAATGCCACGCATACTTAACACAGTGCTTTGAAAGTATTAAAGCATTTCCCATCAGCTACAGAACCAGAAAACACTTAAGGAAACCTTTCACCCAGCTGTTTCCCATTAGTATGCAGACACCTTGAAGCATATGTTAGAAGCAACTGAAGTATCAGATTTGTCATGTGCAGCTAGCTGGGCTCCTGGCAGCCAACATCACTACCTGGAAGAGCTATCAGCTGAAGGTTCCCATCCTGACAGTTACACCTGCAACTTAAAACACAGTTTGAGGAAGGAATCTGCCTGGCGGGGTCTACCTTACACAGCCACAGGATAAACAAACAAACGAAGCTTTTAATGCCTCAACGAAGCAGACAAGCAGCAGAAAGGTGCCCCGCTGACAAGCCAGCGTCCAAATGCAGCTGGTACTCAAGGTTGGGCCTGCGCCTGAAAGATCTTTGTTATACAGACAGCAGCACCACAGAGATCAATGCCTGGTGAGCGCAGCGCAGCATACAATGCACACTGCTGTCTTCCTTCAGACAGGCCTGCTACCAAACAGAAACACCATCGCAGCACAGGTGCTCAGGATCTAACGGCCCAGTACTGGGGGAAAACAGCGCCTCACCAGGGAACTGCCTAAACCAGTTCTCTGCTCAACAGGATGGCCACAACAGTCTGCTCTAACACCCTGCTACACACGGAAGGAAGGCAAGGTCTCCACCCAGGCATTCTGCAGCTGTAATGCTGAGCTGATCCCATACACCTAAAACCACACCTTGGTACACACAGAAAAGGCTCCCCAGGATCCTGCAGCTCTTCACGTGTGGCCACTTTAAGGTTTGATTCAAGGCACGAATCAATTCCACTCACTCAGAAAAGATCAGAGTCAATGAGCCTCAGGCTACCAGCCTGGGTTTTCAAGTGTGTTCGGATACACAGATCCCAGTATTAGCTAAGAGCTTGGATAAATCAGCAGTGCTTTATCTTCAGACAAAGGACATACAAGCAGCCTAAAGCTGGGCTCTTGGTAAAGCACTCTTACCTCCTGCCTTCCCCCTGACATCCGGTGGTGATCCGTCTGGTTGCATTTTGTGGAGAACTCGTCCTTCTTCACAATCTGTAATTACCACGAGGGAGAATTTAACAGGTTACAGATCTGATGAGAGATGCCTAGGATGATGGCACTGAGACTGCTTAGAGTAAATGCCTTACACAAGCGTTACTGAGTTTGGCACAGGAGAGGTATCATTAAGTGATACCAAGCGCATCAGCTATAGAATAGAGAAATAAAAGCAATAAAAATCCAATGCACTCTAATGAAAGACCTTAGTTTCATGCTGCTTCTCTATTTGAGTCTGCAATTTAAAAGGAAAAGGAAACTGCCTCTCAAGAAGCTTTCCAAAGCATTCCATGTACTGAACGGATGATGCTAAGTCGCCTTCCTACGGTCTCACCTCACCACTATAAAACCAAACAGGCCTGTGTGTCTGCCTGGACTCATTCAGCAGCTGAACAAGGCCGCTTTATGCCACTTTATGCATCCTCTGTCCCAGCCTGAACGCATATTGGTGGCTCCAGTCTTAACAAAATAGAGTACGACAGCCTTGCTGCACAGGGAACAGCCCACAGAACTTGTAAGACACATCACGAGGGTACAGCTGGCATCCACATAGAAAACAAGGTGGTGAGGGCCACACCCTTTTTAAAAACACGTATTTTTTTTGTTGAATCTACTTCTAGAGCCGAGGCACACGGACACACACGCTGCCCCTAGGAGTGCTGAAGGAGCTCACCTGGATGTGCCCGTTATGAGGTCCCTTATGACCATACATACACTCCACTGTTGCAGATTTCCTCTCCATCAGATGAATCCTGAAGAGAGGTTTGAACCTCATCGGATCATCAACATGAGGGTCATGAGGCGGCAGGTACATCCACCCGATGATGAACAAACCATCTACCTGCAGAGCGAAGGGAAACAGAGCACACAATGTCACTCCCCATGGAGTTCACAGCAAACATCTCTGGGGCCTGTTCTATGAGAGCTGGAGAACAGCTTGCTGCCTTTCCAGACTGCTCTCCAGCAATTAAGCCAGACCATATGCACTCCCAGCACACCCCTGGTGAAGAGGAAGAGGGGTTTCTTTACGAGGTTTTCTGCACCACCGGAAAACCATCAGGGCTTTATTACTGCAAAGGACTTTGTGACGGATGCGCAGTGCACAGGATGCAGAGGGAGAGACTGCACTGAAGAGACCACACAGCAAGTCAAGCTCTAATTAGTTTGAGAGCTCATGCTGGCAGATACTCACACAGAGGAGTTCTGCTTCTTGTGGTTATCTGTGCCTTTTGGATGAGGAATTATTTGGCTCTATTACTCATAGACAGCACAGGAAGCAACAATCCCCTCTGCTGAGAAGTGCCAGTGCCAGCCCTCTTCCTGCACGCCTAACAGAATCCTTCCCCTCTGGCCCTACAACTCCAGAGAAAGGATGTTTTCTGAACAGAGGTTTGAGATAAGAGCAGAGCAGTGCCACAGAGGCACGCTTGTTTTTATAAGGTCACAATATTAGGTAAGCATCAGTGCACTTGGATGCACTCTTACATCAGATCATGAAACAGAACATTGCAAAACTCCAAGGACAGAGCTGCACTGGCCTTAGCCATTTGTCACAGGTCAGCCTGTCACCTGCTGAGCCTTGGTGCAAAGGCTGCAGGCAAGCTTCTTGCCCAGCCTCAGTAGCACAGAGGCATGTGTTGTTCATTAACTGCTCTCCCCGGCAGCGCAAGAGCTGGCAGACCCCACGAGTCTTGCATCAGTACATCTGATGCATTATTTTAGGCACTGCTGGTTAAAAGGATGGCAAAATACAGGATGGAGAGGTGCATGAACACAAGTGCAAAACCCACTGCAAGATGTTCAGATGCAGGCAAAGGCTAAACAAGTTGGCCAGTGCTAACACCCCTGCTGCACTCAAAGCACAAGACTCCTGGGCCAGCCGCAGGAATATCAGCGTTAGACTCCAAATGAAGCCTTGCCCTGAAACATTCCTCACGTCTTCGTGTGTGCTCCCGTTGCTATTCGGAGTGCAGCTAAGAAACAGAAGGACTGTCTGGGGAAAGGTGGCAATGATGAGAAGATCCCAACAGCAACCTCCGGGTACCAATCACGCGCTTGAGCGCTGGCTGTTCAGACTTCTCAGTACCATGCAGATGGCAAAGAGGTCCAGAAAGTGGCACACAAAGACGCCCACCAGTCCTCCACCCCACAGCCAGGTACTCACCACCACGTTCAGCAGTCCCCCATAGGGCCCGATGTCCGGCTGCCACAACCCCAAGATGTGTCGGTATCGGTGCAGCACTGGGGAACAGGGAGACACTGAAGTGAGCATATCAAGCTGAGGATTTGGGATTTGTGGAAAAAAAAAAAAAAAAGGAAAAGAAAGACTACCACCAAACTGCACACAACACTGACCAACACCACCCACAACAGTATTCGGTAAGGAAGTGAATGCTGGCTACACCCAGCCACAGCGAGGCAGGTTTGTCTTGTTCTCTGAAGCTCTGCTCCACTGCAGGGGCAGGATTTCGTGTCCAGGACTTCACACAACCAGATACCTCAGCAGGAACTCTCGGAACGCTTTTTCAACACGATGCAAATCACACGACATACCCAGAGCTAAAAACAAATAAAACATCTGCCGCTTCCAGCTACGAAAACTGTACTTAATGCCTTGTACTGCAAAGCAACAGAACATAAGGACATAAAGGCAGTAAGGAACAGGGAAATTTGAATATTTTGAAGCAATTTCCCCTCCTTGCAGAAACAAACGTCTCCAGAGCTAAGCATCCTTCTTCAAAACAGCCACGGAGAGAGCAGGGGCGAAGCGCAGACCATGCCAACTCCGGAGATCTGCTGGGGTTATGGGTTCAGTAGCCGCAGAACTCTAAGCAAGCTGCTACATTCAGCAGTGCCCAAAAGCTGCTTCCAAGACCCTCTCCAAGCCTGCTGCAGCATATGAGGCTTCTGTTTCCCATCTCAGAGCTAGGGGCACTTTCAATCACCCCAAAAGCGAAGGACAAACACGAAAACCTGCAGTGAACACGAGGTAGTGCCTCCTAGAGAACTCTCTTAACAAAAGCCTGCTACCTGCCCCCACTCCCAACAATCACAGCCACGAATTCTGTCCATATAATCTTCTCACGTGACCAGTTACCTCCACATGGACGATGCACACAATGTGGCATTTCGTGTGGGAACAACAGAATGCAGATTATTTCTAAGTGTGTGGCAAGAAAATACCATGCTTGCCTTACAACGATGTCCATGGCCAACTCAGAAAGCCACAACAATCCCTTTTAACTGACAAAAACAGCTTGAATAATGGCTTTTTACATTCTTATATACAGGAGTAACTGAGCTTCGGTGCCGCTTTGTTCCTTTAACTACACGGGACAGCAAGAACTGCAGGGGTGTTTTTATTACACCGAAGCAGAGAACTTCCACAGTGGGTTAGGACACCAGGGAGGGTTGTCCAGAGCTGCTGCCAGCTGGCCTGGAGGAGCCTTCTTCCAGTGCAGCAAACAATTCTGGACTGGTGGCCTGGTTTCACTCAGCAGACCAAGTGCAGCACAAACAGCACCGAGGCGAGGAAGCAAACCACACTGCCAGCCTCCTTGTCTCAGTGCAGTAATTACGTACGAGTAAATGGTGTGTGCAGACGCCATTCCACCTGCCACGGCCTGCCTTCTCCACCCTGTCTGCCACTGAGCTGATTAAAAAAAAAAAAAAAAGCTGTGTTTTACTATTTTTAGGACAGAAAACTTGATGCTAAGCTATCCAAGAGTGAGGAGGATTTCCATCCTCCTCCAGCAGCCCAGCTTGGAGCTGCAGCTACAGCTGATGGAAGTTCCAACAGCAGGGAAGTGTCTGCTTGGCAAGGCCAGCCCTTCTGCTGCAACCGTTGTGCCTGCCCAGGTCAGCAGCCAGCTCCAGCAGGGGCACAGCTCAGCACGAGCTTCAGGAAACGTGGCTGAGTCACACGCAGCAGCCCCACCGCCTGCAAACCTGGGGTGGCAGAGGAGGGAGGAGGCCAAAAAAGCTGTTTGGCCTCTAGAAGAATCCTTCCTACTGGATTGCAGCCTCTGTACTACTGAGGACAGCTTTCTGGGCCCACAGAAGTCTCCAGGTGAGCTGTCTGGGAAACTGGCTACCTCTGAAAGCCGAGCAGGACTCCAGCCAACGTTCCCTTCCAACACTCAGGGCAAGGGAACCTTAGCAGACACTTCTCTTCCTTATTTGCTCAGGGTGCTGTGGACTCCTCCACCTCCTCCTGCTCTTTCAGAGAAGAGGCCCAAACAAGTCTCACAGCGAACGCTTGGAGTTATATTCCAGGCCTGGAGTCCACTGATTTTTCCTGCTACAGTGTTTCTGGGCTCCGGCTATATCCACTGCAGAGAAAACAGGCAACGGCATCATAAACCACACTGGCTGTTCCCCAAGTAACACATCATGCAGAAAAGAGCCTTGAGTCTTCAGAAGTTTGGCGCTGCAGCTGAAGAATTTGTGATTTTGAGAACAGCACAAGATGCCATTTCAGAGCCACCACAAACTGCACGTTAGAGCAAGCACCCAGGTAGCAATCAGCAAAATCTAAAACTTCCTACTGATTCCCGCAGTAGCGCTGTCGCTGCTTGTCTGCTGTGCCTCACAATAAAGACCCCATCATCACGGTCTGCTGTGGATCTTCCCTGTGTGGCACGTGCTCAACCGTCTCCTCCAGCACAGGCAAGTCTGCAGCACCCGCTCTGCTCATTAGCACGTGTGGAGAACTCCATTCCCAAGCACCAGTGAATTAGTAACCTGAGTTTGCAAAGTGACCTTATTACCCTTCCCCTAAGGAGATTCAGAGACAGCTCAACGCTCCCGCTGAACACCAAGCAGGACAGGCCTCCCTCGTTGATCTCATCAGCTCAGCACCCCCTCAACTCCTGCAGAGGACTGAGCATCAGACCAAAATGTTTTCCTACTCTTCCCTCAATGCAGAGGCAAAGAACAGCTGACCCAAAGCAGCCTGACTGCGAAACGCCAGAGTGCTTCCTAAAGAAGGGGGTGCTTGCTGGAAGGATTCACTGTGCAGGGAAGGGCTGTGGATCTGAACGCAGCTCATCTGGACCGAGACGAGGCTTTTTGCCAGTCCAGAGCCTGTTCAGGTTTGCTTTTGGGAGTCCTGACCACTTCTTTCTAAAAAAAGGGCAATACACAAAAAGCAAAGTGCTCCTCTACTGCAGATGTTCTTCACAGACCCTTCTCTCTGGGCCTAGTGAGGGCATTTTTTTTAACTTACAGCATCTCAGAAGAAGAGCAGCAGACCTCACCGTATACCCTACTCTTATCATCCCTCTGAAGAGTCACACAGAAGAACCGACTAACAACACTCTCCACTGTCCCCAAATCCACCCCAAAGTAATTTGCTGAAAGCAACGTCACACTCCATGCAGCATCTTGTGTGTGCCCAGTGCAGGAAGCGCCAGCCAGCAGGAGGTACGTACGGCAGGTGTAAACATCTCTGTACTCCATGTGCTCGTAGTCGGGAAGGATTTTCATAAAACGCCCCGACTTCACCCGTGGGTTTATACCTGAACAGACACAGCAGGGTAAGTACCAGAGAACTCGGCTCCACTGCAAGCAACCTTAGGATGAATCAGGACCAACTCCCTTTTGACCTGACTGCCAGCTGCGGTGCACCGCGTTGTTTCCTTCAGCCCCAGCCTCAGGCACACCCAGCTGGCAGGATGACTTGCACAGGATTTGGGATGTTCGAGATTCCCCCAGACAACATTTACAGATGGCATCCAGGGAAGGAAAGGCGGTCCCCCTCAGACTCTGTAGTGTGACAGTAATGAGACACCACTGTCTCAGGACACGGATGGTAGGATTAACCCACGTCTTGGACTAGGTGTGCTCTCTACCACTTCAGCTCAGTTCCCAGCTTCCCACCCCACTTCCTGCAGAAGCACATTCAGTGGGCAGAAAAGCTTCCGTGAGTTCTGCCAACGGCCCAAATAAACTCTTCTGCAATTAAGGACGCTTACAGGACAGCAGAGAAAATGGGGTCACACCACCAGGAAACTGTTCCAAACCCATAAATTGTTTGCAACGGGGCAAACCGTTAAATCTGAGGAGGAGAGCTAGGACAGCACACCCTCAAAAGCCAAAACAGGCTCCAAGCACTCTGACTAGGGCTTGGCTAACCGTGGCCAGCAGCCATGCCAGTTAGGACTGCTGAACGGGTAAGGGCACAGGCCATCCTCAGTGCAGTGACGCCTGTCACAGAGACAGTCCTTCCACGTCAAGGGCAGCTCCTCACCAGTGCATGCTGTGGATGCAGAAACTGCTTTGGTGCAAGGGAAGACTGGAAAAATGCTTCTACAAGTCTGCTGAGGGTTATTAAATCAACAAGTCTCCTCAGGCTCTGGAAATCCCTAAAGTGAAAACAGTCAGAAGCTGGGAGAGTGCTTAAAGCATCACGTTTGCCCTCTTCTCAGTCTTTGCCAGGTGCACAGCCACTGCTGGGGGATACAGAATGGCGCGGGGGGCTCCAGTGCTGACCAGACGGCTGGAAGAGCTGGCTCAGCACCACCCGGCCCTCCCACCCTGACAAGTAAAACAGTTCCATTCCATGTGCACAAACATGAGTCAGTGGGTGACCAAGAAATTTTGCCTGTGGATGCTCAGGAAGTCTAATGAAGATGGGATTAAAACCTAAAAGGCCTTCCTCCCCAGCATGAAGATCAATGCTTGAGGTCGTCACTGCCCCACGGCTCAGCAGATAAGAAGTTAAGACAGGTTGTTGGCTCCACAAAGCCTACAGAGGCCTTTCATGATTGCAGCTTGGGGCAGTTGTTGCTTTTGCTGCGTAAACCATGCCAGAAGCCATGGTTCACGTGCCACAGGTTCAGTCTTGCTCTCTACCCATAGGACCACAAGTCCTTACAAAATGCGCGGCGGTGGAACCAAGAGAGCACAGCCTGACAGCGCTGATACAGGAGCTCCTGGGGGCTGAGCTGAGCTCCCAGAGCAAGCCCTCAGCTTCTGACTGCAAAGGGCAGGATTTGGTGACAGTGGTCCCTAGCCCCCACCACGGGTCCTGGCCTCCGCTTGGTCCCTAGCCCCCACCTGGTCCCTAGCCCATCCTGTTTTCTCCTCTCGGCCCCCCAAACTGTAAGACAGATGTGCCTTCTGCAGGAGAGGAGCACACTGGATCTGAGGTCCCACTCCCACAGCCGTCCCTAAATACACTGACACCTCGGCAGAGGCCAGCCCCGCCATGCCCTCCTCCTCCAGGAGCAGTCCAAAGGACTTTACCAACAACTCTTTCCTGCTGCCAGCATTATAAGGGCATCCTCTCGCTGAGATCAGCCCCAGCTTGGTTTCTTCACGTTTACTGGCAGCCTCCAGCTATGAAAAATATGAGTTAATTCCTTAGCAAGAGCTGAAATACATGAAACAGACGGGAAAGGATGAAAAATCTTCATTATGCTCTATAGGATACCTAAATTCCATGCTCTTTTCCTTCTAAAGAATTGGGGGACATCAACATCCCAAGTCTTGGCACCTGCTTAGTATTAAATAAAATCCCAAATGCGGCAACTTCACAGACGTCCTTGCCAGTAGAAAACAAGCCTGAATAACTTACACTGCCAAAGTTTAATATTCAACACTTTTGAAGCTGGTGCTAAGCAAGGACACCCAGATCTGTACCAGCTGCACCACTTACGTTTGGCATAAACATCTCGGCAGGACACTCCTGTGATCTCCAGCTTCCGGAGGTTTTCACAGACTCCATATTCTGCAACGACACAGACAACAACGTCAGCCTTGGCACAAAGGTGCTGGCTGCCCAGGGTCCTGGTATCCGCCGTTGGAGCAAAAAGGAGATGTTATTAGGGGCATTCCTGCAAGCCGTGCCACCAGACCGAGAATCTTACTGCTCTTCTGCAGAGAAGATGGAGAAATAGAGGGGATTTCACTGCAGTTTGGGACTGGGAAGCCAACATAAGGAACAGACAAACATAATGACGTTATAGAGGCTTACATCTAGACTGGAAAGGGTGTGAAATGTGGAAGACATACTCATTATAGCTTCGAATGCATGCCCATTTAGATCAAATCATGATCGTGTCTAGTAATTATTTACTCCCACTGAGGTATGCAGCAGAGAAAACCGCTTATTAGGATCCTAAAGAAAAGGTCACAGGCTTTAACAAGAATGAGATGGAGACATAAAACAGGCATCAGCATGAACAAATACGGTTACTCTTGAAAGCAGATCAGATTGAGATGGGCCTGCTGTACGCTCAAATGCCTCTGACTGCTTACAGAACACTCTGAAAACAAAGCAACCCCGAGACCTTAAAGGCTGCTTTGAAGCAGAAAATGAGATCATCTCATTCTCAGGAAGTCAACACTGAACTTCCAAGAAACCCTAAAGAAAAACAAAAGCAAGCACTAACATCTCAGTGCAAGAAACCCTCAGGAAACCAGAAGGAGGAAATGGGAGGAGGGAGATCCCAAAAAATCATCAGCAACAAAACCCAGCCTGCTGCAGCGATCCCGTTAGATCTCAGCATGGAAACCTGTCCTCCTCGACATCAAAGGCAGCCACACTGCAGAGCAGACCGCAGCCTCCCTCAGCAGTTCCAAACGCTGCAGAGGTGTGTCAGCGGAGACCCCCGTCAAACCCCGAAAGGCGGAACTTCCCAGCCCCGCTCCCTCGAGCTAACAGCCCACCAGGGCTGCCAAGCACTGCTGCCTGATGCTGGCAACCTGCTGCAAACTGAGAATTCAGTTTTCAGCTACCAGCAAAGCAGAAGTGTCCCTGAATGAATTCAAGCTCACTCAGTCTATAAATACCACCCCCGTGGCACACACAGACCCGATGATAAAGCAACCACAAGGCTTACTGTCAGCCTGCCTACGGGGAATGCACCTTCTGCGCAGCAGTGCTTTCGGTAAAAGCAAGTTCAATAAAGGTGAGAGCAGGCAGAAGGTACAAGTGCACTGCCCTTCATTAAGGGATGCAAAAGCCCGTGGCAAATTCCTGCTGACTTCCAGAGCTAAAGCCAGAGGAAGCTCTGTGTGCACCAAGCACAAGGTGGGCTGAGGAAGCACAGCGAGGCAGAGCGCTGGCAGACGAGCTTGCAGGGAAGTACATCCAGCGCAGCACAAACAAGCTATTAGTGCTGGGCTACAGCCAGCCGACCCTGCACAGCCCTGCCGCCGATCTGTGAAACCAGAGCTCTGCTGGCGGCTGGAAATTCGGACCCAGCCCGCAGGTCACCCCATGTCCCTGCTGCCAGGCTTAGGGAGGCTTTCAGCTGCACCTCCGTGGGTATGTCTGGTGACTGCATCAAAGGGAGGGAGGGAACGGTATGTTTCCTCAGCTGATCAGACAGTCAGAGATCTTTTAAGATGACAGGAACAGCAGGGTTATAGCCTGCTGTTTGCAAATGGCCAGCTCTTTCCATGTCAACAAACAGTCACCTGGCCCCAGAACCAGCCAGAGGCAGGCTCAGCGCAGCAGACCTTGCTGCTGGGTTGCGTTCAGTGTCACTGAAGGTGTTTGTACTGCCCCAGGAAGGGAGGGGATGGGCAGAGCATCCTGCCCAAACGGCATTTCTCCCCGTTGCCAACAGCAAGAAAAAAAATATGTCATTTGAGTGTGCTTTAGCATTTGCCATTTTATGGTACCTAGTCCTCACTCTGTTTGGTTCAGCAAACCTGACCCAGTCAGCCCCTGCCCCATGGCTTTACTCTGGGTGAGCGCACCACTTCTGACTCACGAGCTGCTGGCATCACGGTAACTGCTTGATGGGAAACACATCTCATGGCTCTCAGTGCCTAGAAAAATTGTGAAGATCATAAGCAAGAACACTGGTAATTTCTTTTTAATGCAGAAGACAAGAGGGACATAAAATTAACAGTAAGTAGAGCTTGAAGAGATGGTTACAGAAAAACTGATGAGGTTTTCTTTATAAGGAATAGAAAGCCTTCTCTCAGAAAGTTCTGAAAGTCTCCTGCTTCCTCAGAAATGCCACTTCAGTGCAGTTAAGACGATCTTAAGGGAACATATCTCAGTGCTGCAGCTCACCCAGTAAAGTATTTTTAGGAGTTAATAGCCACAGAAATTCACACATGAAATTTATACGGTTAGAAACTGGCTGCTTAATCCTGCTTCAAAAGTAAGGACGGAAATTGGTTTAGAAGCTCTTACCTGACTAGCTGCAAAGCCTGCTTTATTAGGTTCGTAAGGAGTGCTCAGAAATCCTACCAAACAGGGTGACACAGTGCTGTTTCCATGGTCACATGCATTAGGATTTAAATGCCTTGGAATTGCAGCCCCAGCCTGAACCGAGCTGCTCCAACACACCTGCAAGTGCAGGCTGCTCCCTGCCCTGCTCTAGCAGCGGGCTCCAAGCCTCACGGTCCCCCTCTCTCCCTACAAGCAGCCATGTCACACACCTCCCTGTGGCCTTCCTCTTCCTCCTTGCTCACCTTCCCCCACGCCCCGTGCCGCTCCGTACCATGCCCTGTGCACTTCCCACGGCAAAGAGTCCTCCCAGCAGCTGCGATATAATCTTCTGGAAACGGGAGATGTTTTCACTATCTTTCAAAAAAAATAAAAGAAAAATCAAAGATCAAACCTCTGCTTTTTGTCTCTCTTAGCATGGCAAGGCCAGAAAGCTGCTCCAAGCAGCTTCTGTGGATGTCTGCAGCTCAGAGGGCATCACCACCACTGCTAGGATTTAACTGTGCCCTGGCTAATCAAGTCCTCTAATCAGTCCTGGCTAAATGCATGCCTACAAGGCTGTGCCGAGAACAGGAGGCACAGAAACTTACGGGATTATTTCAGACCCCATGAAAATGAGAGATTCTCAGGTCAGCATCTCTGAAATACCAGTGGACAGATTTGGAACAGGCTGCTTGTTTCCAAAGGCCGGACGGCAGACTGAAATGCACATGATACTTTCCCCAACACTCCTCCCAGGGGAAGGCTTGCAGTTACCACTGACATGCTCTGCAGGCACAGAGGAGGAGCTGACCAAAAGGAGTTCTGACCTGCAACAAGTGAAAGCATTCCTGGAAGCCCTGAAGCAAGACGATGGGCAGCTTCAGATGTACAGCTCGCAAACTCTCCTAACAAGGACCCCCTGAGGAATGGCTGCGACCAGCACACACCTGCCAACAGCAAACTGCTGGCTTTTAGACAGCGCCTTGACAAAGATCATGGTCAGAGATGAAAAACGTTCACCAAGGTTCACCAAAGGAGCACACCATACGATGCTTCAGACTCGCACAGAGGGAGCCCAGCGCCCTGTGGCAGGTCAAAGCCACGTTCTCGTTCACTAAGGCTACAAGAGATGGCTCCCGCTGTGGGAGCAGCTGCACACCAAGCTCCTGCACAGCTTCTCCAGAGCTTGTAAGGGCTGAATTCCACCCAACAACCCCCTCACTAGCATATAAACCAAACTTCTCACGCTTACCCAGGATGCCTGCAGCACCTTGGCTGACACTTTTCAGCAGGTCTCAAAGCTAATGAAGACTTTTTTTTTTTTTAAAACAACAAAAGCCTTCTTGTGCACCTTCCACACCTGGTTACGCCAGACATCTGGTCTGCTTCCAGGTGTTCTGCTGCACCTGTGCTGCTGTAAGATGGAAGTGGTCACCATTCAGAATGGACTACCAGCTGTCAAGCAAGGCTGGCCGAGCCATGAGCAAGGGTGAAAGTGCCCTAACTCAGCTCCCACTGCAAAGATCAGCCTTCTCCTATTTACAGAAAGCAAGAGGAAGACACCAGCCCTCAAGGGACAGGGTGCCCCACGAGACTCAGGCAACAGCCAGGCTTGCCCTAACACCCAGCGCTGCCCCTGCCCAAAAGGGAGGCAGAAACTGGTTACCACGAAGCACTGCAACAGTCAGCATCCCCCAGGGAAGAGCTGTCCTGTTTAACGTCAGGATCACCTTTCTTGCCTCTCTTCAATGGTTTTGCATACAGAACTGATACACAGTCAAAGCTGACCAGTGACTCCCTCAAAGTGTTCAGCCGTGGGACACCGTTGGTGTTTCCTTCATTTCAGGTAAGCCTTTGAACTGTTTTATCCACGGGCAAGAAAATCCCAGGAGCAGTCATGAATTTAATAAACAGATTTCCCTCTCAGGCTTAATTTCAGTGATTCCTTCACACGGAGAGACAAGTCTATATTTAAAAATTACATGCCTTGCTACATGAACATTTTGCCAGTTTAATCTGTCAAAATAATTAGCACATTACTGGTGAAGTTTTGCAAACCACTCGTGCAATAGACAAACCTGCGGAGAGCAGATGACTACGGCACTAGAACACAAGGAAAGAATGAATGCTATTTTATTAGCCTGTCTCCAAACACAGCGTTAGGTTACTGGGACCACCCCCTGCTGAGCGAAGAAATGAGAATGCTTTGGTACACATCTCCCAGGCGCAGCCTTTGTACTGTCCAAGGGTTCTTGGATTGTGCTGATAAAGCATGAATTCATTCCTGCAAGGTTTAATGCACTGAACACATCCCACTGCCTAGAGCAGACAGCCATCCCAGCACACCTACGCTGTTCATCCTCATGACCTCCCTGGTGTTTAAAAAAAAAAAAAAAAAAAAAAAAAAGACAACAACAAAACACAAGACTTCATGAGCTGGCAGGATCACACTATGAAGGGAGATGGATGAGCACAGCAAGACAGCACTCGGAGGGTGAGACAGCTGCTGGATTAACAGACAGGGGACAGAGGTAAAGAGGAGGAGTAAAAACTGCAGCCTGACAGCACTGGGCCGCACCAGCACGGACCGAGGCGCTGCTGGAACACATGCCCCTGCTCTTTGCAATACTGCAGCACAGTGCCCCTGCAACAGACATTCCCCAGGGAATGCACATGCCCCTTGGAGCCTGGGGCAGCATTTCCTGAGGCAGGACAGGAGCAGTGACACCCTGCAGCCTACCTCTGGCCCCCAGCAGCCTCCCCACTCCCCTTTTACGTGCCATGCCTCCGCAGTCCCCCACATCCCAGGACTCCCAGCTGCACACCCTTCTTCCCCAGTGCAGTGACTGATCATTCCCTATCCCC
Organism: Alectura lathami; assembly: GCA_013399715.1. NCBI lineage: Eukaryota > Metazoa > Chordata > Aves > Galliformes > Megapodiidae > Alectura > Alectura lathami. The sequence continues at coordinate 99,051 of VXAV01009108.1, read as the reverse complement.
ACTACCCAAAATTCTCCCATCTGCAGAATTCCTGCAGAGAATTGTCGGTTGAAGGCACCATCTGCCAGGCGCTGGGTCTATCCCCACCCCTTCCCTACAGCTGCCATCCCACAGAGCCCCCCAGTTCGAATCCCTCTGCCAGAGCTGCCCACGCACCCCCGGGCCCACCAGGGCCCTGCTCACCGGGTCCCTGCACCCTCGAGCCCCAGACCTTCTCCCTGCAGCCCCTGCAACCCCAGGATCCACCTCCTGCCCAGTCTCTGCAGGGTTTCCCCTGCTCCCCCCCCACCTTGCACCCCCAGTCTCCCCAGGGTTCGCCCTGCTCCCCCCTCACCTTGCACCCCCA
>VXAV01009108.1:36410-90071 GCA_013399715.1 Alectura lathami | reverse complement strand
GCTCCGGCTGACAGCGGAGTGTGTGTGTGCGTGTGTGTGTGTGTGTGTGGGGGGGGGGTGTATTCCTCCTGTCTCTGCGTAGTTATTCGGGAGTAGCGGGGCGTCGAAAAGAGCTGTGTAATGGTGGCCGGGGAGGTGAGGCTGGTCTCTTTCTGGAGAGGACAGCCCTGGCAGAGCGCTGCCCTCCGAGCCTGGGGTGGAACCAGAGAAACCAGGGAGCCCTGGCGCTGCTCGCGTGTGTCGGCGAGGCAGGCTCAAACCCTCCCAGGGTAACAAGAACCGGCAGCCCAACCTATTTCTGTGTGAGCTATGAAATCTGCGCACGTAAAAGGGAGTTGATGGAAGTAATTGATCCAAATTTTCTTTTCCTTCTACCTTTGGGCTGAGGTCATGCTGCTTAAGAGAGCTCGCTGTCCTCCCCGCCCTTGCCGTCGCTGTTCTGTCAGACACGGGCTGTTCTCTGCCTTGACGCTGGTGGAAGTTCGGTCTGACCAAGCCTGTGCTTAAGGTGCCCCCTTTCCTGGAGTCTTCCAAAACTGTTGTTGACCCACTGCCTGTCTGTCAGCAGCCTCCGTGGCAGGTATTAAGTTCAACTAGGATGGCAGCCAAGCAGTTGCCACTGCAACTGATGTCGTCAGAGAGCGGTGTTTATCTGTGGCTGACTGAGGCCTGATTTTGAACATGCCACACACAACAATCTCAATGATTTGCCTAGCTCCAGGTTTTTGTTTCCCCTGCTTCAGGGAGCTATGCTGAATAACATTGCCGTGACCAAACCTGCTTCAGCTGGAAAGTTAGCCAGACTCCTCTGCGCTTGCTGAGTTGCTGGTTGGTCTCATTTGCTCCTGGTGTCTCTTGTGTTTCTGGTTATTTTAAAAAGGGTTTTAATAGCTAGTATCTCTGCCCTTGAAGTGTTGACTTGAACATGGCTTTGCTGTACGGGGCCCAGAGCAGCGGGAAGCGCGTGGGGGTGGTCCTGCAGGTTGCTGGTCCTGCAGGTTCCTGGTCTTGCAGGTTCCTGTCCTGCAGCCTGCGGAAGGCTTCGCATATTAGCTGCCTTAGTCCAGCTTGATTCACGTCCAGCTTAAAACCGTGATTCACGTGAGCTGCATTCCTTGCTGGGCTCGTAAAAGGCGCACGGATGCGCTCGATGCACGCAGACTTCATGTGGGTGACGGAGGGCTGGGTGACGGGGCGTGCGTTAGCATCCCAGCCGTGAGCGGGGCTGGCAGCGCTCCTCTGAGCTCTTCCTCTCCCGTGAGCAGCACCCCTCCCTAGCTACGTGTCTGCCAACGCTGCGGTCAGGCCATGAGGCAGCACTAAACCTTCACCCTGAGAAGCGTTTGTGAGGTGGGGATGGCCTGGAAAGCCCCAGCCTGCTGAGAAGAGCCGTAGAGGTTAACATTGAGTTCCGAAAAACATTGAGATCCGAAAGCAGGCAGGGTCGAAGCAGATGCAACTGCCTCTGTTTACTCTGGCTCCGAGGCGCACTTTAGCCTGGTTTACAGTATCTGTACTATTAATATTTATGTCTGAGGAGAGGTGAACTTTATCCTGCAAACTGGATAGCAGTGAAATGTCTAGGTACACGGGAATCCACCAACAGCTTCTGCAACAATGTCTGCAGCATAATCAAAACAGAAAGCTGTAATTCGGTAACACAAGAACGTGCGGTGTAAGCCGATGCTGCCAGGCCTCAGCTAGGCTTAGGTCTCAAATTTTAATTGTTGACAACTTCCTCCTCTGGGATCTCGGCGAAATAACACAGGATATTTGGTCATTAGCCTGGGTGGTGTAATTTGATGCCATTCGTTTGTGAGGTTAAATGTCTGCTTCAGTGGGCAGAAGACGAGGTGGGGCGTGGGGTCTGGCCCCCGTGGCTCTTTGGGGGAGTCTCAGCCAGCATGCGAGCGGTAGTTGTCATCTTGGCTTCAAGAGCAAGGTGTCACCTGTCAGGAGGGTGTTTGATGGTGCTGTCCTGTTGGAAAACCGCTTTGCCTGAGCTTACTTCTGTGCCTTTTACAAACGTGCAGGTCCTCTCTTCCATGCTGGGGAAGTAAAGTGACAGCAGCGTTGAGTGCAGGTGTATGAACAGCCATTTTTTAATCTCTTGCAGAGCAAAGAGTTGAAGATGTACGACTGATTCGAGATCAGCACCCTACTAAAATACCAGTAAGTCTCATTCTTAGCACTTAGCTTCTGCTCTCATGGTTGTTGTTTTTTTTTTTTTTAAATGTTTTTTTACTGGTTAGAGACCTGTAAAAGAGCTGTCCTCCTATGCCCAAATTACAATCTGGCTGCTCAGGGTCACTAAGCCTGGATTTCAGGAGCGCTCTAGAGCTGGCAACCAGCAGTTAGCGTGCTGTAGCAAGGTGCTGGCTGGGGCCTGGAGGAAATGGAGCTTCCTGTGCTGCCGGTTGCAGCTTCAAAGAAAGCCACGCCCAGGCTGAGCCCTGGGATTCTCCAGGGTTCAGCTCTTCTCAGCTCAGAAGTGGATGTATTTTTCTTCCCTGAAAGAAGAGTCTGCAGAGGCTAGCCAGGAAAAGAGCACAGTGATTCAGAGGCAGGCGTGGCTTTCATCACAAATCTGTGCTGAGAAAGACAGAAGCACCTGTCTGCAGAGAAATGGGCCTTGGCCTGGGAGTCTCCAGGGGTGTTACCTGTTGTCAAAGCGTTCCATCTGGAGCTGAGTCACCTCAGAGAGGAGATCTGCCCTCACTTCTTCACTTGCCTTTATCTAGTCAGCTCCAAATGCTGCTTAAACTTTTATTTTCGTTTATTCATGGCATCCTCAAGGTTAGAGCTGCAAACAAAACATCCTAGGAAACAAAAGGGAGGGATCGCAGAATCCCAGAATGGTTGAGGCGGCAGGGACCTCTGGGTCCATCTGGTCCAAGCCCTGCCCCAGAGGGACGCCCAGAGCAGGACACCCAGCTCCGGTCTGTGCCCATTGCTTCTTGTCCTGGTACTGGGGACTGCTGACAGAGGAGCCTGGCTCCGTGCTCCTTGCACCCTCCATGCGGGTATTCACAGACACCGCTGGGCGGAGCTGGGAGGTTTGTAGGAGCTGCTGGGAGGCAGATGGGAGAAGGTGGTCAGAAGCCTTAACTTCGGTTCTCAGCGATGAGCTGATGCTCACAGGAGAGTTTCCACTCAGAGGGAACAAGCTGCTTGCAAACTGCAGTCCTAGCGCAAGCTTGCGAACAGAAGTAGTCGCTGCCTTCATGCGAAGCAGGCTGCGAGGTTCTCAGCTTCACCTTAGCTTTCAGCTGCTTCATCTTGAAGCCACTGCTGCTGTTTTGCTGTGCTGCTTGGCATGGGAACAAGTAATACTTCACAGCTGAGATTTTCTGACTTTTCTGGAAGCTGCAGTTTTCCCAAAGGGCCCTCTCGCAACAAATCTCTTTCCTGACGGAAGATTGCTTTTTCATCCACCTTTCACAGATCACTTAGCAGTAGTCCCCCAGCTCTGTGGCCACAGATTGAAACCATTGATTTATAGCAGAGCTCTCCCTGGAAGCCGTCCACGGAGATATTAGCAGGAAAAATACAGCAGCTTGCTCCGGGTGCGGCAAGGCAGTCTGGCCACCACAGCACGGCCCCGCTTGGGATCCCCAGGGCTGGCTCTGGGTGCCAGTCCGTGCTCTAAGTGCAGTCGTTGCCTCCTACCACCATTAGCAGTTCTGGCTGGGTTCAGGTGGCAGTGGTAGATGGCTCCCATACTGGTGCCATCCCCCTCAGCGTGATCCCTTGTCTATGGCCCACCTCCTTAAAAGCAGCGCGTTTCTTTTTTCCTCCAGAATTAGCCAGCATTTATTTTAAGAGCATTTTTCCCTGATGTAATTAAGCTGGCTTAGTGTCTCTTCACCTGTGCAACTTCTGAATGTCAACACAGCCAGACCCCGTGAGCGTGGCAGCGCTCCAGGGCCCCTCCAAGTGAATGGTGTCACGTAGCCACCGCTCGTTTTAGAAACAACACAGCCTGCAAGGCTGTGGAAACAGGGGTGCACAGTCCTGAGATCACTCCCTCAGAGCAGGAACCATGGCCAGCTGCTGGGCAAATCCAGGATTTCCTCACGAGATTTACAAAGCAGACTTTGTTCACAAATGAAGTGAGATGGAGTTTAGCATATCTTCTCATGCTTTGCTGTGTTTAAAGTGGGGAGGGGGAACTGAGGGCACCAGGTACTGTTTCTGTCTCTTCACCTTCTGCTCCGTTCTTTTGTTTCTCTCTAGGTGATCATTGAAAGGTACAAGGGGGAGAAGCAGCTCCCAGTTTTGGATAAGACCAAGTTCCTGGTGCCAGATCACGTCAACATGAGCGAGCTAATCAAAATCATCAGGTAGTGTGCTGTGGCTTCAGTGTGCGCTGCGACAACAGCGTGCAACCCACCTGGTGTACGAGTCTGGGAACCCTTTAGGTGGAAAATTGATCTAAAAGTGCTTGTATCGTCACTAGGACAAATTCACGAGAACATGTGCTTCCTTTGGCTTTGCTGTGAAAAAGCTCTGGGGAGGGTTGAGCTGTTAAGTCTGTTTTTGAGAGAGCTAACCATTTCCCAGACACGTAGGACGGAGTGTGGGGCCACCAGTCCCTGTCTCACATGGGTGCTTCTGGCCCAGGGTGCTTCCTGCCTGGCTGTTTTGGGATGCCTTCTGCCTGGGAGTCCCTCTCTGGAGTGCCTGCCTCTCCCACCACTGGAGGGGGAGTTTGGGCTCATAGCCAGATCTCTGAGCTGCTGCTTAGGGCTGACGTTGGCGTCCTTTGATCACGAAATGAGGTTACCCTCAATGGCAGCGCTGAGGCCTGAAAAACATGTGCTCAGAGGAGCGCGTCCCCACGCAGCTATTTGCACGGGCTGTGGTCTGAGTATTGCTCCGCGCTGGTGCTTGGCTTTTGCTTACAAGAAAGCGCAGAGGGGAAGTAACTACAGGGTGGAAGTTGTGTGGCCTAAAATTGTGGTCAGAGATCCTGCTAGAGGGCACTTTTCTGGCTTAATGTCCAGCAGGAACAGTTGATCAGTAAGAGCTCTTGAGCTGTAAACTTGGGAGTTAGCAGCACACCAGAGTTTGTTTTTCAGTGGTGTGGCAGGGAGCTGGTTCTTGGAGGGCAGGAGCTGTAAAAGCTGAGTGTTGTCCCACGTGTCCAAACAACTCCCTGCCCTGCCCTGGAGGCTTCTTGGGCAAATCCCAGCTCTTGCACGGGTAAGGAAGAGAGATGGGGTTTGGAAGCAGGAGCCAGACTCCTCAGGTGATCGAGAATTCCTAGTGGAGGCCCTGGGCAAGAAGGTTAACAGCAAGGTGCAGGGTTTTCCCCACCTCTTTCCTTTGTTAATAGGTGACTTAGTGCTAGCTGGCCTTGGTGCTCAGCCAGCTCCCCACGTGCACAGCAGAAGCAGCGTGCCACGCTGGCCGTCCCCAGCCTCAGAGCGCTGCTGCGCGCTCTGTCAGCTGCACGTTGAGCATGTGAGCAGAGCACGTTTGGGGGGGGGTCCCTGCAGGGCTGTGCCGGCGAGGCTGAGGAAATCCTTGTTGCCACCGCTGCTGCCACCCCTCAGCAGCCAGCAGAAGCCGCAGGGTGCTCCAGAGGTTAAACTGGGCTTGGCAGGTGAATTTAATGCAGCTTTGGGGCGGGCAGGGCTGCTTCGGGTGGGGACATCTCCCTGCTGTGGGTGGCGGAGGACTTTGTTTCCCCCTCTGTCCCCGAGCCTCCGTTAAGGCATGTGGCAACGCGTAGTCACCTCTGTGCACTCCCTCCTGCCTCCCCGACCTCCCACAGGCGACGCCTGCAGCTGAACTCCAACCAGGCCTTCTTCCTGCTGGTGAACGGGCACAGCATGGTGAGCGTCTCCACGCCCATCTCCGAGGTGTACGAGAGCGAGAAGGACGAGGACGGCTTCCTCTACATGGTGTACGCCTCGCAGGAGACCTTCGGGGCGCAGCCTTCTGCCTAGGACACACAGGCGGCTTCTAGCCTAGGATCCGGGTTACCCTTGGCCATCACCCCCACTCCTCCCCACACACACCCCAGGGAAAGAAACGGATGTCACCTCCGCTCGCAGTACCTTAGCATAGTCTTGCTTTAGCAGGTGTCTTATCTTACCTTGCCTTGTTTGTGACTATTAAACAGTACAGGCGAGCACCTCCAGCTTTGAAACCTGCTGTAACGTTCCACACAGGCACATTTACACTTCTGGACTTTACGAATGGAACCCGGTTGTGCATGTGACGATGGCAGATAAAGGGACACCCGGCTGACTGTAACGAGCAAACAGGCACCAGTGAGGAGCTAAAGTGTTTCAGGTGACAGTTTTCTGGAGAATCTCCCCATGATTCCTTAAAGCTTTTTTTTCTCTTTTTTTTTCCTTTTAATAGGAACGCCTCTAATGAGAGCAAATATATTTTAGCGTCCCCCAAGCAGAGCTCTGCCTTCTGCAGCTCGGTGAGATTTGTGTCGGTGCTGCCGTGCACTCAGGCAGGTGCTGGGCCTGAGCTGGGGGAGCACAGCTCTTTGTCTGCTCTTCTTTTGGCATCGCTGACTTAGGCACGGTGCCAGATTCTGAAATACCTGCACCAAACATCACAGCTTTATCATAGCTTTAGGAAGTGTTAACTGTACGAGACACACCTGGACAGCTAACACTGACATAACCTCCAGTCTGTCATCAGTTCCCAAGGCCTGTGTGCTCAGTGAAACACTGCTGTTCGTGTGGGCTCGCTTCCACAAGATCACCCCCGCTAGCTGCAGGGTTGCCGTTCCCCTGCCTGGCAGAGTGCTGGGAGGCGACGGGAGCTGCTGCCAGCGCAGGGGGCTGCAGAGAAGCGAGCGGTGCCCGCAGCGCGGGGCGCTGCCCGCCCTCCCTCGGTGCTTTGTTTTACACCCCTCCACCCTGACCGCGGGACCGGGACACGCTGCTGGAGCCGCGAGCCCACGCTGCCTGACCTGTCCCTCGTTTTGCATGTTACCCCGGTGGGGTCAGGGGCCCGCTGTTAGCAGCGCCTCAGGCCAGGAGCTGCTGTGAGATCGGACGAACAAATCCTTTGTTTTCCACCAAATCCTTGGTTTTCCACCGCTGACGTCTCCTGCCGCTTGCATGGGGTTTGGAGAACCTTGGTGGCACTGCTCTCCCGGGCAGGGGGCAGCCCGTGCAGAGGAGAGGCATCTGGTGGGAGCTGTGTTTTTCCTCTGGAGTCGTTGTCACGTGAAGTGTAGCAGGATGAGATTCCTCTTGTACAGTGTGTGTCTGTGAACTAACTACATCTGTTACTGGAAGCTAACTTACTCTAACGGGGGAAAAGAAGCAATACTACTGCGTCTTGGCACTCTAGCTCAGCAAGGTGTACAATTTGTACCTACCTACACCTCTCTGCATGCATCTTGTTCACAAGGCTTACTTCAGATTTTTTAATGTTCTTTGTGTTTTTACTCCAGCGTAAACTTTTAAATGCAGCTTGTTCTATGTTTAGTTTTGTTTGTGTAAGAAATGGTTTAACTCATAACTGACAACCATACTTGTAATTACAACGTGATTGACTGATATTCCTGTACAAATGTTGCTTTTTTAAAATTAATACAGTGCTGATATGGATGGATTACATCCCTACTTGACTACGGCTTGCGTGGTTATTTGTAGACAGCTTCGTGAACGCCTGCCTGCGGGGAGGGGCACGAGGCCTGATCCCACCCGTGCCAGGACGCACGAGGGGTGCGCCAGGCCCTGGTGGCAATGCTGCCCTGAAAGCTCTTCGCACGGCTCAGCAGCAGCAACCCAGAGGTGGGAGGGACTGCCCTCAGGGAGGAGGAACTGCAGCTGGAGCGGCCCCGAGAAGCAGTTCTGGGGAGCACCCACACGAGCATGTGTCTGTACCCACGTTTTCTGTTCCTGCTCTCCCAACATCTCTGCGAGCGCAGACCCTGCCGGAGCAGCTCGGCCCGGAGCTGCCTCGACCAGGAGAGAACTGTGAGCGTGGGGAGACAGCAGAAGTTCCTGGTGGGGATAAAAAAAAAGACCCTGGAAACTGCCAGGAGCCCGCAGGAGATGAAGCCCTTTAAGGAAGAAAAAAAAAAAAAACAACAAAGGGAATCTGTTTAACTCTTTATTTTCCATACATTAAATTTACTCAGATAAAAACATTCTAAAAATGTACAATTTTACTTTTAACAAAGTATAATAAAACATAAAAATCCCAATACCAGAATACTGGACATTTACAATTCAAAATCAAATTAGCTGAATATTAAATATTTACAAAACTATTTAAAATATTTATAAAGTTACATGCACAATTTGTAATACTAGAATTGACCGAAGTAAAAGAAATGGCTCAAACGGGAGCAGGAGTTTCCTTCATTCCTAGTGGAAAGTTATGTCCGAGAGAAGCTGTTAATCTGCACTTGGAAACACGCGGGACTGGCTTTCTGCATCAGTACCAACACGCTTCTTGCTTGTGTAGGGAAAATCTGAGAAGTTCCAAGGGTTACCACAGCAGGTGGAGGGCGGGGAGCGGCGAGGGGCCCGCGGCCTCAGCCAGCACAGGCGTCCGTCCCCCAGAGCCTCGCTGGTGCTCGCCTGCATCCGTCGCGCCCCACAGGCGTCCTGGGCTACCCCAACCCCGCGGCCCTGAGTGTCGGCGACCTCCAAGAAACTTTCCTGGATCTGCTGACACTAAAAGCAGACAGCCCACACGCAGGGGGTTGGGGTGATGTCATGGGTATTTTTGGGGAGGATGTCGCTGTGCCAAATACCGCTGAGGTTGCTGGAGCGCCTTCCCCTTGAAGCCTGCCAGCGAGAAGCAGCATGAAACTGACTTTTGGGTAAAGGTCTAGTGTTAAAATACGACTATTGGAAGTCTGTCACTTCATTTCCTATGATTAAACGACCGTGGTGTGCCCACAACTGAGAACGTTCCACAAAAAGTAAACGCTGTTTGAAGGGAAAACACTACGGAAATCCGCGGCCAATGCCTTGCCTGCTGCAGTGAGTCCTCAGGCTTGGTTGCTCTCCTGCTGCAGCACCGAGCATGGCATTTATTGATGCTTAACGTGGAGCCTGCCAGCGCAAGGAGGTTGTGGAAATGCCACCCTACCGGCACTCCCACCGCCAGCGCTCCCAGTAGGAAAACACTCCTGAAAAGGCGCTGCGGCCGCTCGCTCCCCCAGAGCGAGGACTCATCGCCAGCTTCTCTGTGCCCCTGCAGGGAGGTGGCTTGGGATTCCCTTCTGCCTTACACTTAGAAATCATCTCTGTTCCACAGTGAAATCCATTTTGAGAACTAATTCTTTTTATACTTGTAGGACAAAGGTAGGAATAAATAGCATACTTTGAAATCTTTCAATATATAAAAATAGGTTTTACGAACCGGTTCTTTCGGCCGGTGAAGCTGGAACCACTATTCTACGATGAGCTGCCTTACCTTGCAGGGGGTGGGGGATGGATCTGGCCCTTTTAAAAACTGACCAAGGATTGTTTTCTGGAACTAAAGTGCTCTGTTCGGACTTACCAGCTTTGGTTGCTCTTGGTACAAAGCGGGCAGCGCTCACTGGCCGGCCTGCCGCCGCGGCTCGCTCGGGCTGAGGGGCGGCTCTGTGGCTGGTGCTGGCCCACCACGCGCTGCTTTAAGGTGCTCAAGGCTTCTGAATCTGAACTTCCTCTAAAACCAGACTTCACCACTTGAAAACCTCACCTCGAAGTATACGTAAGCCACTGGAAGAAACATCAGCCTCAACTTCACACAAAGGAAACAATCCCAAAGAACGCTCTGAGGGCAGGAATGAAACAGGGTGCTGGAGACAGGTTCAGCTCTGCAGTCCTTCTGTTACGGTTCGACTGATGAGCGTTAGACAAGACCACGTTCCCAGCCTCGGGCGTTAAACAAACGCAACCAGTACAGAAAATACGTAACTTTTTTTTTGCTGTTGATTTTTTGATACTTTGAGAGGGTTTTTAACACTTGCATGTGTGTTGAAACACAGTTTATTTAAACACAACTCAGTTTTAAAATATTGTTTTAAAAAAAGTGAAAAAAATGTTAAGGTTTGGCTTTCAGCACATGTTCCAGGCCACTGGAGAGACCCTCAAAGCTGTAAAGAGTAAACATCGCCAGCGAGAACGGCACGTCTCCTTCAGCGTAATGCAGCGTGACGGGTTGTTCCTACCATTGTCTCGAGCTCATTAAGGCAAAGTAAATTGCATTGTCAGTTTTCATCACCTTAGTGTTGTCGGCCTGAAGGCTGTTCCTCAGAACACACGTAACCTCCGAATGCAGGCGGAGCCAGCAGCAGCGTCCCGGCAGCGCGCCGGGCTCAGAACGCCCCGATCTGATCGTTTTTCGTTGCATAGGGATAAGGGATCACCTTTCTGGTTCGTTTCTAAACCAAACGTTACGCAAATCGAGACTCTGGCGGCCGCGGTGCCTCCTGGGGGTGCTCCGTTAGCATCTTTTAGCATCCCTCAGCCCCGCCAGCAGCGGCGGTGAGGCTGGGGACTGCCAGCTCCTGCGCTACCCTCGCGCCGGGGTGGCACTGCTGGGGCTCGAGCTGCTCGGGGCACCTCAGCGCCACCTCAAACCCTCCTGCGCGGACGGGACCGCCCTCGCCTCCCAGCCAAAGCCACTCTGAGTTTAAACTGGTGAAGAAACGCCTCCAAGCGTAATCAAGGCTTCGGACTTCAGAGGTGTCTCCCAACCCGCAGGAAGCAGCTACCCCTGCGTCAGACGCAGGCCCCACCCGTCTAATGGTGCCGAATTCCTGGGCTGAGCCAGGAGGGTCAGCGTCTCCTTTCAGGGAGACAGGACCAAACCGTCTCCCGTTAGCATTCAGGATGCGTCTGGCTTCCTCTCAAGCCCTAGTTTAGATTTGTCACCCACGAATGATGCGTGCCAAGCAGCTAACACCGAAGCTAGCCATCTACAACCTACGGCAACGAAGGAGGCTGACAGTCAGTCCTTCGAAGTCTTGATAAGAATGAAGTTTGCTACCTTTCGCGTGTCTGACTTCTACCACTTCTGAATCCTGCAGCAAAAGCCTTGCGGTAGGAGCCAAAGGGGTTTTTTTTAATATAAAGCAAAAGCTTACAAACTCTGCTGCCAGAGTTCTCTTTTAGGATGGTTTAAAATTCATTTACAAAAGCAGAATAATAAGGTTTCTGTGAAAGAGACCTATATACACTAACAGGACGCAAAGGTTGTTCCGCGTATCGCAGGAAAACATCCTTGAAGCCTTTATGACCCTGGAGTCTCTGGGACTTGGACCCTTGGAAACAGCTTATTCCTCTGCTGGGAACCCAGCACTACCTGGCAATAAGCGAGACAACGAAGCACAAGTTTGTTTCCAGAAGGAACCGAAACTGCCGCGTGCGTTCTTTTGGAAGGGAAGGGAGAGACTGCCTTGAGACCGTTACTGGGGAGGTAAGTCCCGTAGCCTGCTGGTGCCAGTTCTTCGACGTTGGAACTTCTTTGCCTCTTGCACTGGTCTCAGAGTGACACTGTCTGCTGAAAGTGCAGAAAGCTTGAAGAGTTTTACATTCTTCTGTAGTGCAATCCTTAAAAATCCCAGAGATTAGTGCCTGATCACTTTTGAAAAAAAGTAGACATTTTACCTAGCCCAGGGGTGCCAAAGTCCTTCTGGCCAGCGGCCGCTCCTGCCTCCCGCTCCTGTAGCTGCCCTGGAGTTCGAGCTCACCTTAGCAAGTCCACGCACGGCAACAGTCCCCAGCTAGAAGGTCGTAGGACGTTGAACTCGCAGCAGAAAACGCAGCTGGCCAGCTCCACCGTCCCTCCAGCAGCACCGCTCCCACGACACGGCGTCTCGAGTTCCAACAGCGAGATCCAAGCTTGGATTTGGCAATCAAAAACGGGTTCGATGCACCCCTAAGCTAGATTTTCTACCTAGTCTAATAAAGTAAAGCACCTTTGGATTAAAAAATACATTAAGCTTAACAGCAACTGGACGTCTCAGTCTTGTATTTCAGTCTCCTTATATCTCCATGGCTTAACAGCATTTTCTTGCCAGATAAAATATCAGTCTGTGGAGTCAAGGCTTTCGGAGGGAGGAGCGTATTTCAGCCTAAAAGTACCTGGGGGAGAGGAAACGGAAGAATTAAAGCAACAGGGAGCTTCTCACACCAGTTTCTTATTAGAACAAGCTGCTTCTTCCGAGCCATGTAAGGCAATATTCCAGCCTGACAGCAGCCTGCAGCACCGCCGTGAAGCTGCACAAGAGACCAGCGAGCACTAGTCTGCAGCTGACAGAAATCAAAGTCAAAGCACAGTTTCACCCTGTGAAACTTAGGGCTCAGGGCTGGCGAAAATTAGTTTGGGATGTTTAAGCGGCAATCTGGTTCATGCAATGAAATCCAGCCTCGAAGGCAGCAGACTGCGTTTCTGAAATCCTCATTTAGGACTGCCCGCATCAGGGCCGCTTCTGTTTCCGTCCCATTGTCAAAACATCAGCTGCAGAAACTCCACTCATTAATTACATTTTAGCCCTGCTGAAAACTGCTGCCTCCAACTCAGTCACTTGCTGATTAATAAATGCTGGAGGTCTCATCTGCACAAATACAGACACGCTACAGACGGACGGGACGCGGGACGCAGCGCTTCAACGCTCTCTGCTCCAGGCAAAAGTGCACGTTTCATTTTTAAGTTCATACGGCATGCAAACGATTTCAAAACAAGCATCGGCCAACAGAACAAGGAAAAATGGGGCTGCAAAGCGTGCTGGGTTAAGCAACATTTCTCCCTCTGTTGTTTCCTGCCCCGAATTAGGGATTTCAGGCCTCTCCTGGAGAAGCCCCTGTGTAACCGCGTGAGCATCGTGCCCTACAGCACAAGCAGAGCAGCAAACTCCAACAAAGGACCTTCAAGAGGGTTTGAAGAGTAATCCTCCATTTATGTAACTGGTTTGGGAGGAAGGGAAGGAGGCAACAGCTATGCTCAGCCCTGCAAACTTCCAGGGGAGCCTGAAACCATAACCCAAGGTGCCCTGGATTACAAGGGGTAAGCAGCAACTACTCCACTGAGGTCCGTCCACAGGAAACTCCCTCCCTCTCTGTGCGTTTCACCACTTCAAACAGAGCTCAAACGCACCAGCTTCCAAGAACAAGACTTCTTTTATGCGAGCAAGCGAAGAACAAACGATTTGGCACTGCCACCACGCTCGCCCCTGCCCTGTGGGCACGCAGGGACAAGCCCCGTCCCCTGCCAGCCCCACGCCCGCCGTTACCTTGTCGGTTGAAGTCCATCGGAGGCTGCTTGCAGTCCTGAGCTCTGTGACCACTGGCCCCACAGTTGTAACAGGAGAGATTCCCGTTTTTTTTGTGACTTGAGCCATTGCTGTTTCCCATCATCCCCTGTGCCTGGTAGACCCCCGCCGTCCCTGCCATAAAGTTCTGCATCGGCGGCACCGCGAACGTCGACTGCCCCATGACGGAGTCGGGAGCGATGCCGCTGCTGTAGGCGGTGTGGACCACGGGGAAGGTCGTGCTGCTGTTGTACTGCTGCGTGTTGATGTAGCCGTTGCTGCACAGAGGGCTGAAGGGCAGAAATGGGAAAGTAAACATGGAAGGTCCTGAAAAGGGGTGCTGGAAGTAGTTGGCGTAGCTGACGGTCATCCCGCTGGAGCCGCAGTTCCCGCTGCACCCGCAGGAGCTGCACACCATGCAGCCGGGCGGCTGCGGCTGCTGCTGCTGGTGGTGGTGGTGGTGGTGGTTCTGGTTCGGGACCGGGATGCTCCCCGCAGATCCGCCGCCGCTGCTGCTGCTGCTGCTACTGCTGCTGCTGCTGCTGCTGTAGAAGTTGTTCTCGGCAACGGACGAGAGCGTGGGGCTGGAACTGGGCGCGGGGCAGCTGGGTAAATTCCCCATGGTTGCAAACGAGGTGGAGGGGTGGCTGCCGGACGAGGCCGCGTTGCTGTTTGCGCAGAAGCTGCCTTGCATGGGTGCCACTGGCACGCTGCTCATTGCAGAAAAGGCAACTTTGGTGTTGGCTGTATACAGAGCAGTCCGGGGGTTTATTATTGCAGGGGACACCGTTATTTGCATATTGCTGGAGCAGGAGGTCTGCCCAGCAATGGCAGGGTCAGTGGGGACAGAAGAAGACACCAGGAGTTTGATGGGCGGGCGAGCCACGTGGAAGACTGTGCTGGATGTGACAGTGGCAGCAGTACTGGTCTCTACTATCAGCCCTGGCTGCTGAGCTGTTTTTATCACTCGGTCCAGAGTCGAAGCGTGGACGACTTTGGTTCGGGGACCGAAGTTGATGGTAGCTGTGGGCGAGCTGTTGTCGGCAGCCCCCGAGAGCACTTGCAAGGGCTGATGGGGAGAAGATGCAGACATGACATCCACGACTGCATTCCCAAAGCTCTTTTCCATTTTTATGCTGCCTCGAGGTCCAGGAGAGACTTTACTTCTTTCTTCTAAAGATAAAAGCGAATGCATAGACGACGAAAGCAGCTTCATGTCCGCGTTGCCGCGCTCTGATTTGTGCACTGAATTTAGCATCCGGATGGGGGCGATGTGAGTGGAGGCCGCTGACATCATCTGCATCGGCAGGGGATGGTGGCCGGACGGGTTGGAGCCGGCGTCGTTCTGCACTGGTAAGACCTGAGCCGTGGGTCTGGCGGAGCTGGAGGTGAAGTGATTCAGTAACATCACCGGCTTCTCCTTTTCTGAGCTGTCCAGGTGGATCTCTAAACCTGGGAGAGAAACATCCGTAAGCACAACTGCCCCACGAGACGCCGCAGCCCAGCACAAGCACCCTGGCTGTTTCGCTTACGTCTCTCGTTCTCCTCGGCGCTGTCCGAGCTCTCCTCCCTCGTCTGGATCCCCATGGGGCTCGAAGAAGAGCTGGAGTACTCGGACGAGCTGCCCTCCCGGGGCAGCGGATGGGCCGGCTGGTCCACGTCCACCCGGAGCTCTGCGGACAAAGCAGGGGATGCAGACAACAGCAGGAACACCCCAGAGACGCAGCCTGGCTGCAGCTGGCCCATGTTAATTATTATTAACTAATTTTTGTTGCGCCCCCCACACAAAGGAATCAGACTTCTTGACCGCTCCCCGTTAAGCCAACGGCGTTTTGGAAGATGACGCTTATGCCAGGTTGGTGGGAAAGCAGAAGGAAGAGCTCGCTCTCGTGCAAGGGCACGGCCAGCCCGGGGGGCACAGCACCGCGCTCTGCTCCTCCTCCTCACCTGCAGCGTGGTTGCCGCGAATGCTCTGGATGGGCCCCACGTGCGTAGTGGGGGGAACCCTCGCCACGCCGCTGCTGGTCACCGAGGAAGGAGTTGTGGGGTTTAGGCACCGTTTCTCTGATTTTTCTCTGTAGGGTGATGGAGAAACGCATGAGAGACGCAAGAATAGGCTAAAGCACGTCACAGGCACATCAAGCTCCGAATGAAACTGAAGCAGACAGAGCCTGCGAAATCATCCCACAAAGTTAGCTCACTTCAAACAGAAACGTTTGGCTGTTATATCGGTCTTGACCTCAGCTTCTAGCCAGCAGCTACTCTGGCCTTTTTGCGACCTGATTATTAATGCTTTTTTTATTTAAGGTAAAACACCACAAATGGGGTCATGTGTTACAGAGGCAGGTTCCAAACACAGCCACGCATACCAAACCCAGAGTGAAGCCAAAGGAAAACTGAAGTTTTAGTGTCGTAAACACCAGAAAATCAAAAACTGGTGAAAAACGCTGTCAAGGAGCTTTGATAAATGAGCACTGATTTGGATTTTTAATTGCAAACTCCACAGCCTGCAAACTCTCCAGCCCACTGACTTGCTTCTCTGATTCCCTCCCCCCCGCAACGAAGCTCAGGCAGGTGCCTACATCGTAACGGCTGCAGCACCGTTACTAAGAATTATTTACACAGAAATCATTTAATCTGACAACACACACGTGAGATCCACGGGCACAAAGGCTTGATAATCCCTCCTCTATGGTATGGCAGAGAAAGCAAACAACTGAGCAGAGAAAGGCAAGGAAGGGGAAGAAAGAGCGCTGAAACACCAGTTTTCCTGCAGGTGAGGAGGCTGTTCAGCAATGCCGGGTTCAGCTGAGGCTACATGCAGTCCTACACCTTCCGCTGAAATGACTGCGCTCTAAGCTCATACGACTGCCTAAGGCACAGCTCCAATTTGTCTAAATATAAAATGTACTTTGTGCATCGGCGTTGCAGTATCTGTTATACAAGTTTAAAAAAATCCTATGCAACAGCACGCATCTTTTGGAAATGCTTTCAGAACCGCCCCCCTCCTCCGGAGCGCTGTCAGCACGCGTTCGTGTTACGGGCTGCCACGGAGTTCAGGGACCCTTTACATCTGGTTATCCTCACACAGCCCTGGGCAGGCAGCAGGCAGCAGCACGGAGGGGATGTTATCTAGCAAGCCTCTGCTCCGGGAGCTTTGCAAAGCAGCTGACGCTGCTGCAGAGTGAGGGAGGGGAGCATTATCCTCACTTACAGGTGGGGATCCCGGGAGGTTTGCGGTGTGGGAGCAAAGCCCCTGGCAAAACTCGTGTTCGAAACCCTGAGACCTTCTACAGGCTGTTCCCCCACTTACTTCTCCAGCTCTAGCTGGGTCTTGAGCTTCTTCTTCGCTCCCATGGTGAGAGATTCAAACTTGTTCAGATCTTCCTCAGTTAGACTCAGAAACTTGCAAAGGAAAAAAATGTGCGTTTAGTTTTACAGCTTTAAATATTCCTGTTTACACTGCCAGTAAAGATCAGCTCTGAAAGGTAACTCCAAAGCCATTTTTAACAGATGTTAATTCAAAGAAGTTCTAATCCGGTTTTAAGCTATAGCATAAAAGCGTGGGGGACTTGAATGAGATTAAATTTAACGAGGTGTGTGCTTATATTAGCTGTTCACCATGAAGATGAAGGCTTCTGTGTACATATGAAAATGGAACTTTGTGCTATAGATGAGATGAAGGATCTGGTTCTCTTGAAAAAATCACGCTGGTTTTCCTAGTTATGTCATTTAACACATAACTCAATCTGCAGCTTCTCATCAGTTTATTTAAAAATGCACTCTGACATTAAATTTTATAGTAAAATATATTGAATATGACAATTAAATATATACATTTGTAATAAAATAGAATGAAAATTAAAGCCAGCTAAGTGTGTACAATTACACACGCTTATTTTTTAAATGGGAAAATGCCAGCACACTAGAATCTGCACCGTTTGGTGCTTTACGAAGGACAAATCCACTCGATACGATGAAGAACGTCACACCAGAAGGCTCTGGTAACAGCTGCCGCCTCCATCCATGCAGCATGCACCCTCATCACCCAGCTAGCTCTCCCCGTTCAGCCCGGACCCACCCAAAGCCCTCTGTCCACCGGAGGGCGTTCCAGGCTAAAGCACAGCAGGAGGAGGCCCACTGCACTTAGGACGGAGCTGGCTAAATACAGCGAAAGGACTTCTGCCTGTTCAGTTCAGCCGGCACACATCAGCAGCGTTTATCAGCCTAGATGATATTTTTTCCACAAGTTTTTTTTTTTTTTGCAGAAAACAAAAGCCTAGCATGTTCCTAATGTTCCTGTCAGAAGTCTCTGTGAATCTATTTTGGAAGAGAAGGATAACCAAATATTTGGGGGTGAAAATCAGGAAGCAGAAACAAGAGAGCCAGCAGGCTTTAGTTACGGCACATCAAAGGGATGACCAGGGAGCCAACACACAGCTCCCAGGTCAGCTGCAATCGGATCTACAAGCGCTCAGCAAAGAATTCGGGAAGCAGCAGCAGCTGCCTGACAGCCCTGGGCACAGCACAGATCAAAAACAGGAAGGAGGATTTCATCAAAATGTTACTGCTGCAAGAGAGTGCAACCCTTCGGGGCAGTGCCAGTCACCGCTGCAAGTCAGAGCGCAGATGCCTGCGCTGCAGGACAGGGGGGTCAGCGAGAAGCTGCCTCCCTCGGCCACCCCAGCACGCCGCCCTACCTTCTCCATGGTGAGCTGTTTGAAGACGGGGTAGTATTTGTGCAACCTCAGTTTCCTGAGCCAGTCCAAGATCCCGTTCTGCTCCTGCGTCTGAGGGGTCTGCGGGCTGGAAGACATCAGCATGGGCGACGAGGCGTCCATCTGGCTGCGATAGGCCAGCGAGGAGCCAGCGCCTCCGGGGTGGGAGCAGTGGGGGAGCGCCACGGGGGCGGCCGGGGAGTGCTGGACGTGGTTCTGGGAGGACTGGATGCCAGCCACGCCACACACGGGTCTGCAAGACAGCAGCAGGACTCGAGTTAGCAGGCTGGACCTGCAGCATGCCGAGGTCAGCTGCCGGGGGGAGATCAACCTGCCGCCTGGGGGGCTGCTGGTAGAACTCGCGCCGCTCGGTCCGAGTTACAGGCTGTACCTGTGGTGTTCAACAGCACAATAAAAGCAGGACAGTTCATGGCAAATAAACTCTAAGAGGTTTTCTTTCCATGGCCACTGACGATAGACGCTTCACCACCTCCCCGGGATTCAATAAATTAAACACCAAAAAGGTTTAAGGAGAATGGCCACGGTTCAGCTTTGCCTTATTATAAAGGTGTCCAAGTGTTATTTGTGGAATTGGTTTTTATACGTGGAAGTGGCAGAATCACCCACAACATTGGCTCCTTGAACATTTCTGTTTGTTTTTTGTTGTTGGGGAACATGAAACTTGTCTCTTAAGAGAAAGACCAGGTTCTGAGTTTAAACCCTAACAGAAGGCAACAGCGTTTCCCTCCTTCTTTTTCCAAGGCTGACTTAGAAGAGGTCACTTTCCTTCCTCCCACTGGAAGGAAAACTTCTGTATGAGGAAACAAGAGATGTGCTGCAGAGAGAAAACTCTTCCAGAGATGCTCCAGCCTCCCTTTGTCCACAAGGATTCCCACCAAGGATGACCAGACCCGTGGCTGCAGTTCCACCACCATTACTCCTTTTAAGGCTGTGACTTCTGCAAGCAGTGATCACGGAGACCAGCCACCACTGCAGACCAGCACTGCAGCGTTGATGCCAACGAGCAGCTCAAGCTTTAAACATTTCTTGCAAGGGGTGCTTGAGACTGAGCTGCTGGCAGAAATACCTGACCTAATCTCGTCATGCTGCTCAAAGGGCTTCTCTCCATCCTTCCCTCAACACACACAGCGCTTCAGGCAAGGCAGCCACTGCAGATTTCAAAACCACCAGAGATGAGGGTCTGTCGCAGCCCTAAAAGTTTGGCTGTAGCCGTGACCACCCCCCTGGAAAACTTCATTCACCTGATTAACCAGGCCGAGCTCCTGCAGCTGCTACTACGCGACATGGCAACACTAGAAGCGCTGGCACCTTGCTCACACTGTTACCTGCCCGGGGCAGTCCAAAGGCAGAACTTCTTGAAATTTTCTACAACTGAACGTCGAAGTACAGGTCCAAATAAACCTCCAGGGGAAGGCAGATAGTTAGCTACAGGCTGGGGTTCTACAGCTAACCCGAACAAACGCAAACCAAACAAACACTTCACCTTCCAGATGATCCCAGCGTCGTTCCCACTTTGTAGAGGGAGGGGTTGCCAGGACCTAAAAACCAGGAGTGGAAAGTAAAAAGTGTCAGGTTAAGAAATGTGTACCAGCTCAGCAAACAAGTAGGACATTTTAAAACTTTATTCAAACTTACTTGAATTCTGAAGCTGCTGTGAAGGAGATGAAGTGCTGAAGAACTTTCTAACGTGGTCATTTTTCACCACATGGGAAGGTAATGGTGCCAAATACCTGCAAATTCATCAAAAACAAGCAAAACCCCCATTTTGCTATATCTGATTTACAGCTGTTCAACCACCACTGTAGACTGTAAACAAAACTTTGAAATTGATACTAGGAGGCACAAACGACCTTTCCAACTAACAACACCATGCAGTTCTCAATCCCATATATTCTTATCCTTACAGCTGCTTAAACTCGTGTTGCTGTCCTGTGGTTTTGTGTTTCTGTCAAAGCTGCACGACTTGGGATTTGGTCTGACTGGAACACTGAGCACTTGTAAGGCAGAAAACGTGCAAGCACAAACTTGAGAATTCCCTTTCAAAAATGTGAGACCAAGAACCCTACAAGGCGGATGTATCTACTGTTACTTCATTTTCTCCTCCTCGAAATGAACAGCAGATGGAGATTCTGGCAGTGCAGGGGAAAAGGCTGTAAAGCTGATGTCACATTTTCCCTGGGATTGCTGTGCTTCTTTTGGGGAGGAATAAAGGCAGTCTCCTCCAGCTCTGTACTGTACAGAGTGGCTTCAAGCCACGTGACCAGACCTCTTCTCGTTACACAAGCTTGAGTATCTTTTGCTAAACCTTCCACAGATTTGAAAATGTACAAGAAGCTGTCAAAACGGAGCTCATTTTGACCACAGCAAGCAGTTTCTGCTGCTCCACAGACACGGCCGTCGCTGTGCGCGCGCAGATTGCTGCTCCATTAACCTAGATTTGTAGAGGCTGTTGCTAGCTAAACAGCAGCAACAGCAACATGCTTTCTCTCTTACCCTACCACATTCTTGTCCGTCGGCTGTGATTCTCCAAGCTCAGAAAGGACTGCTTGAAATGTTAACTCTGTTTGCCATGAAAAATAATCTCGGCACGCACCTGCTGGCTCTGACTATGGAAAAAGATCCACTGTGGCTGGGCCGGTGGTGGGCAAAAGTCTGTCTAGACTTCGGGAAAAGAGGGGTTTAGCAGAAGGTCTAGCAAAAGTTAATCGGTATTTCAGTATTCACAATATTTCTATTTTCTGTTTCCTTCGTCCACCCGGTGAAAAAAGCGCGGTGTGAAGATGAGGCCAAACCAAAGCAGCATACCTAAGGTCCGATTCCAGGTCCATGTGGTTCCGCTCCAGGTAAAATGAATCTGGACCGGCTAGGCAAGGAATGAATTTCTCCAAGTTTTCTTCTGGATATAGCTGAGACAGCTGGAGGCGGAGGGGATTAGAAAGAGGAATTGAAAAGATGACTTGCTGCTCATATGAAATCAAGGCACAGCAATTCGTAAGTTAAACGTTTTATGGAATCCCATCCATCTGCATTATCTAGTACATTGCCAGAAAGGTCACTGAATGAAATTACACAGACAGACAAAACACCTCCCTGGTCTCCCTTACCTTTGAAATAAATTCAGTCACCTCAATGGAAGATTTGGTTACCAGCGTCACTGAAGAATCAGACCACAGGACCTTCAGAAAGAAAAAGCCCCAGTTTAGCAGCCAGTAGCCAGAATTAGCAGCTGAGTTTCAAAAAACGACTCCCCCAGACGGCAAGAACCATTGCGCCGTGCGACACCAACAAGGAAGAACTTTCTGTGCCCAAGGAACAGCTCCTCAGCCCCCGCTCTGCCCCACTCCTGCTATCATTACACTCAGCGAGCACCCAGAGTCCTTACAAAAGCACTTTGGGGTTTACTCAGCCACAACTTGCTGCTGACATCCAGCATGAAGAACCTAACTAACGGGTGGGTTTTTTTTTTTCCTTCCTGCTGTTAAAGAAAACAGCTGGCCTGTAGGATCTGCTGGATGACACCAACAACTCGTCGCAGCCCAGCAGTGCCTACCCACAGCCAACCGGCTCCAGCAGCAGAGCACCCCAGTGCCAAAAAAGCAAAACCTTTCAACCTTTCACGTGAGCCCTGCAGTTTGGGGCCTGTAGGCACCACCGTCTTGTTTATGCCCTAGGAAAGGAAAGAGTTCAGCATCTCTTCCTGTACGCTTTCTGCATTAAGTCACTGCATTCTTGGATACAGAGATATTTACTGGGTGGTGGACGGTTAAAGAGAGCCAAAAGTCAGGGGGGTCGGCACCGAGAGGTTCGGATGCAACCGGCTGGCACTGCGGGCGAATGGCTCCGCAGCTGCGCGGCTCTCCAGCAGCCACCTATGGGAAGAAGCTGGGTTTGGGGGGTTTAGGATCAGGAAGCCATCTCCCCACACGACACCAGTCTCAATGACAACTGAAAACATACACAAAGTTTTTCCAGCCATCAGAAGGCAGCCAAAAAGACTGGTGAGAGGAGAGTATTTCAAAATAGATTACATAATGGAGGAATTTCCTCTCCACAGAGCTGTTACACAAAAAGTGTGTGGGGAAAAAAAGAAGAAAACTTGCGCAGTTTCTGGGTTTACAAAGCCTTTCTTTTTAGAAAGTTTGTGAGGCATTAGCATCTTTTTAAGATTCGTGAGGAGCCTCAGAAAATACAAGAGAGGCCTCTCTTTCTTTCTAGCTTTGTAATAACCTCGCATGTGTTACAGCTTGCGTTTTGCGAACTGCTTCTAATTTTCAATACTTCTAAAAACAACACGAACTGCAAATCCAGGGAAAGCAGCAATGCCAAGCTGAAAACCGCTCTCTCTCTTGACCTCCCGTTCCCAAGCTACTAAACAAAACGTTTAGCAGTGAGCCTTCTAACCAAGCAAACAGCAACTCCTTCGCTCAGCGCAACCGTGTGCTGTTCTTCCAGTTAGAAGCTGTGGGGTGAGATGTCTGCACGGACAGAAGTCATTTCTGGTACTTATAGAAGAAGTTACGCCATGAAAAGATGTTTCGCAGGATACCAAGATGTAACTGGGGCTCTGAGCACTGCATAGCTCATAACGATTCTTTTTAAGATGTCAGACGCTTGTCTAACGGAGGCGTTTGGGCAGTCCCAGTCATCACCTCCGCACCACGTCACGCAGAGGTTAGTGCTGCCGGCGTCACCAGATGATGTCCTGGGCAGCAGTTTTAAAGAACCCCTTTTCTTTTCAGTACAAGTTGCAGATCACTGAAACTCTGCCGTCCCTTTCCTTTTGGGTTCTCCTTTTCCCACCAACCGTTTGGCTCCGCCGCCTCATTAAGCGAGCCACAGACGCCTTCTGGGCTCTGCATTTTGGAATACAGCGCTGGAAGCGGACGGCAGCGAAGCGCTCTGCCACCACCCCTCCCTGCCAGTTCCCGGGGCCCAGCCTCCACCAGGCTGAACGAAATCCCACCCCCGCAGGCCCCGTGAGCCCCGAGCCTCCCAGCACGGCGTCACCACGGAGGGAAGCACCGCTGCCAGCAGCCAGTGGCCAACAGCCCTCCTCCGGCGGAGCCATCCTCGCTGCCGCTCTGCTTGTCTGCCTTACATTCTCCCACCGCAGCTCCTGTCCTGCTTCTTTCTGCCACATTAACGGCTGCTTTACCGGTGCCTCCTTCGCCGTGAAGTATTTTCTTCCCTTTGAGAACGCTTTCATAGGATGCTTGAGTCATCTTGCAGTGGGATTCTCTAAGTCTCTCACTGCATGGCATTTTCCTCAAGCCATGAATAATTTCCACAATTTCCATAGCTATTTTCTGTGTTCTTCAGCACCCCTTTTAAAACCAGCAGCGTCTGAACCATATGCCACAGTCTCACACTCCCCTCGCTGCCGACTACAGAGCTAAATGGCCATTCTGCTCTCTTCCTATACACACGGTACTGTCCTAAGAGTCTAAATTCTCTTGTCTGTCCACATTCTTTTTAGCTTCTGCATTGCATGGCATAGATACCATTTTCTGTAAATGGGGCATGATTTTTTTCCCATAAATACACACTTTGCCGCAACTGGCCACATTAGAGTTATATATAGAATTTTTTTGACTGTGTCCCACTCAGCAGACAATCTCCGCATCATCTGCCTATGTTAACCAACAAAAATTTATGACTACTTACAAATCATTAATTAAAAAAAAAGACTAGCATCCATCCCCAAGGAGCTCCATGAGACCAATTTCTGGGATCTAACAGTGCTCGTGAATGTCTTTAACTCCTTGAGCACTATCCTCCCTTCTCTCAAAGGTAAAAAAAAACCCACCAGCAGTCCTTACCTCAAAGGAATATTCAACATTTCTTTCGTTCTTCTTGTGTGCCAGTCCCTTCAGTTCCACTTTTTCGACACTCACTGTGAAAAAGCAAAGACATAAGATGAATGAGGATGTTCCCAAAGGCATGCCAAGGGGATTACTCGCAGCCAGTGCCAGGGCTCGCTCCCTGTTGGCAGCGGCACAGGCACACACCCAAGGCTTGCCACGCCTGGCAGGTAGGGAAGGCGATCCCTGCCCAGGTGGCAGCTGCTCCTCATGCTTTTGCAGAATCAAAAGCCTTAGAGAGTTTTAATTCCAGCGCCACCCAAACAACCTGATGGGAAACTCCAGCCTCAATGACTGCTGGTAAGGTAAGTCCCAACCAAACCCAAAATCTTACAGGGCTGGGTAACAGCACACCACTGCCTCCACCTCCACCTGTGACACGCAGCCTTCGCGGACAGGACCTCACAGGCCGGGTATGCGTCGTGCTGAATTCTTGCAGACTCTCATTTCCCACTCATGTCACAAACCCCACCGTGCTGAACTTCATGCTGACTGCTCTAGTGACTTTCTATTTCTCCTGCCTTTTGACTGCACCCACGGGGATACACAGAATTTCGTTCATAAAACGTCAGTTTGCACTAGCTTATAAATTCAAAGGCAATTACGCGAAAGCAAGGTCGCTGGAATTTTAGCAGCACACAGCAGGCGCTCAGGGGGATACGTGCTGTGCGCGTTGCGCTCTCGCACGGCACCTCACACAGGCAAATCCAGAGCCCTGACACTTTGTTTCTGGGGAGCCACGCTTTTCAACGTTTTTGCTCGTTTTCAAGACTGCTTGCACGCTGTGTCACCCGCGTGACACAAAGGTGTGCTCATCACAGACACCCCTCTCCTTCCTGCTAACACAAGCAGGAACAGAGGCACCGCCAAGCCCCCAGGACGCTCCAGCCCCAGGGCAGGCCTCCAGCCTTTATAACCCCCACCCCCATTTGTTCTTCCTCTAATTCCCAGTTCCAGCGACACAAATCCCTAAGCTCACGACTAACACCCGCTCCCCACTCACTGCTTTCTCCTGTATCTCGTCCTTTCACGTCATGCTTTCAGTGGACCCCTCTGAATGTTCGGGAATGCTCTCTCAGCACCAGGGCACTGTGTGACCGCATGCTGAGTGCCACAGGAGGAACCCTTCTCCGTGCCACAAATGGATGAGCTGTCCAGACAGCACGGAGCAGCGCGAAGATGTAAGCACGCACGCGGTTCCAAGGTTTTCCTGGCACTTTAAGAGAAATCCACGCTGGTGTACTGATTTAGGGGAATTCAGGACACCCTTAATTGTGATCACAGTTAAAATATAGCAAATATTGACTGGATGGACTTCAGGATTATAATTAGAAAGAACTTGTGTCCCTATACAGAAACTGTCGTGTTTTTTTTTAATCACTTGTGTTTTCTACGGTTTTCAGATGCCACCTCTTCTACCTACTCGTTACCCCTCCACAGTAACTCAAGCAACACAGGATTACCTCTGAATATAAAATGAAGCTATCTCCGTTTCACTGCGTGGCTTAATAACCAACTTAACGCCAACCCGTGGATTTTGTTGTGCTGACGGTTACCTGACCTTTTCAGGCCGAAGACCTGGTCTGAGCTCACTCAGCTAATGCAACCTGTGTTTATCCTCTGGGAAATGATTGCCAGGAGCAAAGTGAACCATTAGCTGTATGCTCCTCCACTGAACTTTGTAAGACCAGGTCCATCCTAGAGCATGAAATGCTGCAAGATGCTTCCAGGAAAACTGTCCAGACAATTCCTAATGCTATACAAAGTCACCCATTTCTCAAGTTCTTGCTTAATTTCTCACTTAATTCGTCATTATGTTTTTGTTCTGTAGGCTCTCACACGCTCTTTGTATGATGGTGGTTGATGTTACTAAATAGCCTCCCTAAATTTACCACCAAGATAACTTGATTCAGAGCAATCAATCGTGCAGAACTCCCACAGGGGAAGCTGCCACCTACCCCGCAGGAGCACTTCCCTGCAAAGCGAGCCAAGGGAAGTACATGGACACATCTTGCTCCCCTGCACTGGGAAGGGGCACAGAAGACTTTTTGGCACAGGCATTGTAAAACATCTTCATCCCCTAGCAGAAATGTGCTGTCATCGAATTTCCCAAGATGTTTGTGGGGGAATTGCTTGCTACTTTCCTTTAAACGCAAACAAGAAATGCTCCTCCTGTAGATATGGACTGCACACAGAACTGTATCAAGCTTGCATTTGAGATACGATCACGAGGAGGCCAAAGCAAATCCTGCTGTGGGACTGATGCCCACCCTCTGCAGTTTGTTGTACCACAACAAGGATCACATTATGAGGTGCCCCACTCACAGCCAGCGAGAGAAGGCAGCTGCTTCCCAGGTCAGGAGGGCTGGCACAGCGGTCACAGCACTTCAAGCCCAGGACAGGAGAGGCTCCGGCTGCATCCTCCAGCTCCCACCCCCCCCACAATCGAGTCCCCTCTGCCACCATCCCCCAGCAGCACTGGAAGAACTTTCCAGACCCCCACACAGTCGCTCATTGCTGCATTGAGCACCGGTGCAAGCAGAGCAGGTTACAGCGGCACACCTGGAGCACAGCAGCCTCTCCTCAGTGGTTGTTGGGTTTTGGTTTCCATCCTGAGCCAGCCTCCAAGGGAACTGCACCATCCCTTCCCCAGAGGGCTCCTGCAGCCCAGCTCTGCTCACTGAGCCCAGATGTTCTGCCCAGCTGGAGGCACTCAGCCCCCTCCTTCCTCTCCCAGGTGAGTGACCTGCACCATGATTTGGATTTCCAGGTCCAAGATGTTAACTTCCTTTGGCTTCCTCATCCACAGTTCTCAGGACTGTAGAAACACAGGGCTTGGACAGACGTTGGAGCTGTATATTCCACCTTTTCTCAGGCTCATAGTGTGTGCGCCTGTATACAAAGTTGAAGCATGCAGACAGACAAACTGGAGGTAAACAGGAGCCATCAGTTTATTAGCAAAGCTCAGCTTGGATCTTAAGGGCAGCTCCTCTGATGGGCAGGATTTCACAAAGCCATCTCTCCTCCTTCACAAGCAGTGCTTTTTCCCCTTCTGGTTCAAACACCCCAGGTAAAACAGACCCAGCAAGCTGGAGACATTTTATTTAGCTCTGTTCTCCTACAGCCTGAGATGTTCACCCCTTTGGCTGCTGTTTACTGTGTTGGTCATCTGCTCAGCCGAACATCCCCGCAAAGGCAGAAAAACCAGACAGCTCCTTCCTGCTCAAGGCAAGGTGGGAAACCCTCCATCCCTCTGCAGGAGGGGATCTTGGACCTTCCCAAGCTCAGCAGCTGCAGAGTGCAGAGGGATTGGTGCCTCAGACGAGCCGGCCGCTCCCCAGGGCCAAGGACAGGGTGCAGCACACAGTGGGTGTGGGCAAGAGCAGAAAAGATGTCACTTTGGAGGGAGGTGTGTTTTCAGCTGTAGTCTCCCTTCCTGAACTTCTGGAGAAAGCCACTGTTAATGGGCACAAGGACTAGAGAGATTCATGTCTCAGTCCACACTAAGAATTTGTTTTCCTCCCCCACAAAGCAGAAAAATTCAAGAGAAGCACAAGAGTTGATTTAAAGCTAACTCTAAGTAATACCCAGTATTTCAGCACTAACACCAGCTCCCTAGGGTTAAATCAAATATACTGTGTGTATCAATATCATTTGTACCAATGTTTTCCCTCTGATCTCCTAAACAGCTTTAGGGAGTGCTCTCTTTGGCAGTTTCCCTCACCACAAGGAACATACCCACGAGCCTGCCGCTTTTTTGTACAACCCTGGATGAACGTAGAGGTACTGCACGCCAGGAGCACGCCACCGAGCTGAGTAACAGGTTAAAGTGAAAGACATCACAGCTTCTACAGTCTGCCACAGCCTGAAAGTCATCCCTACTCCATGTGCGAGCAGCTAGCTGCTCTCCTTCAAACCACTGAATGTAGGCTCAGCTCACATGGGGTGAGGACCAGTATAGCTCTCTGGAATTCAGATGGTAAAGTCTGGCTGTCAAGAGACTGGGCTGAGCCCAGGATGCAATCTTGACAAAAAGAGGAGAAATGCTACGATTTAAGCAATAAAATAAGCCTCTATTGTGTTATACAGGCAGCCATGTACATAGCCCTGATGCCTCTGCATCTAAAGATTTATTAATTTTCACTGCTGAAGCTCTTTTTGGAAAACAGCAAAACTACAGCAATTGAATTCTGGCTCAAAATGTCTATCTCACAAAAAAACTACTAGTAAAATCCATTCCACATCCTTGTTTATACAGAAGCGGTAACCACAAATGCAACACGCCGAGATTTCTTCATGCCATTTCCTCCTGTTTTTCTAAAACAAAGCAATGCTTCAAGAAGCAGGGTTACAGTTGCTGTTGTCCATTAGACATAAGGTAATCCTGAGCGACTCCGCAGACTGAAATCTAAAAACCACAAAGCTCCCACTCACCCTGCAAACCCTGTATTTACATCCGCACACAGATAACAGCGAGGTAAACAAGAGAAAAGCCAGCTCATCTATTTGGTAGTTCCAAAACAGTTATGGCACAAGAAAGGACACAGTGACAGAAATGAGTGATCACACTGGAGCTACGAAGTGTTAAGTACCAGCTTGAGAGGGTGTTCTGTCAGCTTGCTCTGAAAACTTTGTGCTTTCACATCTCCAGTCTTTTGCAAAGCTTTTTATTTAGGCTGTGATGGAGAATGCAAGAGATACACCCCCCTCTCACCAGCAAATACATCCTCCTCTGCCACAAGCACACAAGACTCTTTTCTAATCAGCTAAATGCATTCTCCCTCACCAGCCTCTTGCCTCTCAACTCTCCCATTACCCATTAAGTGCAATGCTGGAGGCCCAAAGAGAACATGCAGGATCCAGCGCTAGGGATTCCCAAAGCATGCATGGGGATGACTGGACAGGCTGCAAGACAAACAGCGGGAGGCAGCAGGAATCACGTACGGATCAGCATCTTTCAGGTTGCTGAGAGCTTGGTGTCAGCATGTCCGAGCCCTTCAGACTGGGTCAGTCTCATGCATATTTACAACTCCTCCCAACACATCACAGCACCAAAATACTAGCTTGCAATAGTTCTGTCATTAAAGCCAAGAAAGTGCTGGCAGTGCTGATCTGTCTCTGAACTGCCTTCAGGAGGCCTGCGCTAGAATTGCTCTCGTGTCCATGAAAACCTTGGCTGAACTTCCCAGCTGGGACCCAGCAGGTTCTGAATCACCAGGCACTAGCAGGATGACCCAGAAACCACTCAGCCTGAACTCTGTTCTGTCCAACGACCAGCAGCAGCACACCTTGAAAGGAGTAGTTAATGTGTCATGAAGGAATCTGAGATACCCAAGCTGCATCAAAATATTGACTGGGCAGAGTACAAACAAGGCAGTAACTCGAGAAGCTCTCTGGTAGGTAACGCCTCTACTTACAGATATTCTGCTGCTGGGGAGGGAAAGGACACAAAGGGGCAGGTTATATGGCCTGTTCTTCAGAACTAAGCAATTGAAAAGCGTCAGAGTTGAATTTAAGTGACAAGCACACACCGCTACGAGCTGTTCCAAAAGGAAAAACTGCTTCCATCTGGGGGCTGGCTCGAGTATTCCTCAGAAGGGAGGGAAGATGGGTAGAGAAATAAGTGCCTCTTTTTGAAGAATGATATTCCTTTACTATTTCTAGAAAAAAAAATCAAGCATGGAAGAGGATGAAGCAGTTCTCTGCAGTGAACTAAGGAGGCATCTCACTCTCAGAACTCCTCAGAGGGTAATTTATTAAGAGGTTAACCTGTCTTCACACAGTACAGAGGTTACAGGTTAAGAAAACATCATATGAAGAGATAATAGGGACACTTAAGTGACCCCCAAGCCTTTAGGTAAAAACAAAGATGCTTCTTGCTAAGAAACACTTAGTTTGATCTGTAACTTACGTAGAATTTACGTCCCCCCTCCCAAACAGGGCAGAAAGAATTGTGGCTGATACAAATGCACGGTAAGAGTGGCTTCTTCTTCCCATACCAGATACCTTCCAGACAGTCCATGAAGCCTGAGGTGCCCAGGAAATCAGACCACAAAGCTTGTCCATCTGCAGTGTGGCACGTGGTGATGACCACAGCAACGCACACATGGTTGAAACCCTTCTGCAAGTCACACACCTACTTGAGAACTCAATTCGAAGGCTTCCCTGGATATCGTCACCTCGGAGAACAACTCCAGTAGATAAATACTAAGCAAGAATGCTTTCTTCAGGCTCAATTTGGGACAAATAGTTTCATCAGGAGCATTTTATCTAAACAATCCCACAGGAAGCAGATGAGCAGTGGCAACACACATTCCTTTCTGACATTATTTGGTAGAGTCCTGTGAGCCTGGGCTCATTTCTTATCAGGACAAGCAGATACAAAGAGCCTCCACAGAATGGGAAAGCTCCCCAGAGTGGCAGGAACAAACCTGATCCTGGATGCTCTGAATTGAAGGACTGCAAACAGCCTCCTTAAAAATCTTTTGCTTTAAAGATGGGTGGTTTTGTGACCAAAAAAAAAACAACAACCAAAACCCACCACCCACAAACCCACAAGTCAAAGTTTAAGGTATGTTGGAATTCTCAGGACCCACTGCAGCCCCGTAACAGGGGCCACCATCCATTTTCTGCTGGTGTCCCCCGAGACTGTGAGTAAAGGAGCAGAGAGCAGCTTTTCCATGCTGTCTGCTTGACAGGAAACTCAGAACCACACAAAAACAGCAAGGAAAGCATTGGAAATTAAAGCTTCACTGGCAGAACAAAGTTTGTGAGCAGCATCCATATAACACAGGAAACATTAATGGAAGTAATGTTCTTAGAACTGCTATTTCTCAGCAAGAAATAAGGGCTCTTCCAACAGAAAGAATGTTTAAAATTGAAAACAACACGCTTATAACATGAGTTTAAGAGACAAGTTACAGTAAAGACTGATGACTGTGAACTGGAGTATTCCACAGGAAATAATCACACAGCTTTTTTATAAATCAAGAACACGAGCTCCCATTTGGCAGCTCTGAGGAAGCACAGCACTGGGACTGCACAGCTCACCCCAACCCAGGAGTTTCATCTTCCTGCTATTTCCTCCATTTGGCTTCTTTCACTTGCCAACCAAGCAACCTTATGTTTCTCCAAAAAAGGAGAGATGTTACCAAAAAAATCTGTGCCTCTTCGCTTTTCAAATTTTAATTGAATTCATGCATTGCTGTGGGTGGTGCTGAGCGATGCTGTCAGCACTCCAGCTGACCACAGAAGCCAATCAACCTAAAGAACGGATTCACAGCTTCACTGGACCCAGAAGCTGAAGCACAACAGAAAGCTGTCTGCACTGCAGCCTGCAGAAGGCTCCCAGCTGGACAGGAAAATGCAAAACCCAGCAGAAGCAGCCAGCAGCTTTCAAAATCAAGCTACAGCTTCAAACACCGATCTGAAGGGTTTTCATGCCGAGTTCTTCAGGCCAGAAGCACTAACTGCCACAGCCACTGAGCGGCCAACTGCCTTACAAGCTGCCTTTCTTCCTTTCCTAGCACCAGATAAAACTTGTACAGAATCAATTACGCAGCCAGG
Organism: Alectura lathami; assembly: GCA_013399715.1. Lineage (NCBI taxonomy): Eukaryota > Metazoa > Chordata > Aves > Galliformes > Megapodiidae > Alectura > Alectura lathami. Next base: position 58,665 of record VXAV01009108.1, on the reverse strand, counting down.
ATTGCTATACCGGATGGATTTGTGTAAGAGCTGTGCTGCCTTGATGTGACACATCACTGGACAGGTGCTGTGCCTTGCGGGTCTGCTGAAACATGGGCAGTAACGCCCAGGGCAGGAGGAGAGCTATGATGCAGAGCCAAGGCAGGCTGCAGGAGCGATGGGAATTGAGGACAACGAGCAGCAGGTAAAACACCCTGTAACTCAGTTTGGGGCAAGTGGCTCCGGAAGTGGAGGTGCATCTCCTTACAGTGACAGGCAGAACATACCCAAAAGGGAAGCCTTCACTAAGTTTTTTTTAGCACCTGGCATTTCCCAATAGGATTTTAGGGGAACACTTGCAGCACTGAAGACTAATAGATACCCTGCAACACACTCAGAGACATCACTCACCCTGCCTGAGATCAGGCATGTGCTCAAGTGTTGACTGACAGATGGGGACTGCTTGTTTCCAAAGGGCTTCAGATTTTAAGTTGTAAAACCTATTTACTGCCTAGGTCCCCGAGCTGGCTACACATAACCGCATCTCGTGAACTGTTTTCATACAACAAAAAAAGCACATGTGAGCTACAGATGCAGCTATGTACTGAATCTGCTACAAAGCCTGGCCCAACAGCTCATCCTCCCTCTCCAGTTCAACAGCAGCAGCCAGAGGAATGAACGTGCAGCTCGTTCTGAGACGCACATCTGCAAAAATGGCCATAAGCACTCAGTGTGAAGGCAGCCTCAGTAACCACTACCATATCTTCCTCCACAGGCAGTTAAAACAAACAAGCTGTCCAGCCCTCATTATGTAGTGCGTGCTAGTAAAAATATCCCTGCAATCAAGAGAGATGTTTCAACTTTGTGTATAAATACTTTTACTTACTGGATAAATAATCCACAGTTGTGTATTTAGTCTAGTTTTATCTGACCAAGTGATTATTTTATTTACTGTTCCTGATAACAGGAACAAAAAATCTTGGCATTGCGTCTCATTTTCAAAAAGGAGTTTTACTCATCCCAGAGAAGTGTCACGCTGGTTCTTTCTTCCCTAGAAAGGATTTTCTCTAGCTCACTGAAGCCCCCCCAGACTCAATGCAAGCCAGATAATATTTGTAATCTGAATGTTCTATTTGCCCACAAAACTGAAAATGCAAAGTCTGTTTTTCCATGGAAAACATTTTTGGTAGGGTGAACCCCTTCCCTACTCCCAGTCTTTGTGCTAAAATACCAAAATTCAGGCTTCACTAAATCCCAGACATCACCAGGGAAATGAAGCCAACACAGCTGAAGCCTTTGAAGCTCTGGGTCTGCATGGAGCAGATACAGCCCGAGCTTGGGAAGAGAATGGAAACCAGGTGGGGAGCCACAACACAGTCAGGTGGTGGGCATGGCTGGGAACCCTTCTGAGCTGGCATTTGCTTCCAGGTTCTGAGCAACACCCTAAGGACAGACAGACAAATTGGGCCTCACACCAACACAGCAGACCCAGCAGAGAACTGAGCCAAGATGCCACCTGAGAGCAGCCTGAGCTCATGGCAGATGGTTTTCAGGGGAGGGGCAGAATGGGAAGGAAAAAGGGAACTGTAAGGAGTCATTAAGATCACACAGCTTTTCCTCATCACAGGTTTGTTCATTTAAGGCTTCTGTGTGCTACTTTAATTATAATCCATTGTTATTCTTCATTAACAAGACCCAGTCTCTGCTGCATGATAAACAGTTACAGTTGTAATCAAGCACAATTGCATCTGATGAGAATTTCCCCAGCAAGCTTTTAAGCTTTCAGTCAGCAAGCCAGGACCTGAACATTATGCCCAAGCAGTATGCATGTGTACATAATTTTTAAAGAAAATTACATCCTGTACAAGGATTTCTCTCCCCTAGAGCACAGGGGAACGCAGATTTGTGGGCTGCAGCATGTAACCATACCTCCAGCACAGGCAGCGCCCTGTCAGCGAGGCTCCAGCAGCAGCTGCTCAGCCAGCATGCCCTGCCTTGAAGGGCAGTCGGTGACAAGGCAGGCTGCGATCGGATGGCCGCTGCTCAGCCTCTGCCCGGTGCTTCCAGCTGCATGCATGCTGCAGAAATGTGCATGTCAAGCTCAGGCACAAATGCATGCAGCTGGCCTTACGTGAAAAGCAGCTGCTTCAGAACAGCACAGCTCAATGCTCGTGGAAACAAGCACGTGCTCTGAAGGCAGCATCAGCACCTTGAAGCCCGTGGCTAAGGCTGCATTAAGAAGCAAGCATGAGCAGCAAGGACAAAGTAATATCAGCTTCACATTTTTTCCCCAAAGAGTTACAGCATGAAAACTATGTTAGCAATGGAGAAAAACACTGTTAGCATACTGTGCAAAAGCACCAGACCAAGGGACTCACCCAGAATAGGCAAAGCCTTGAGTACACACAGTCTTGCCAAGAGCCACAAATGCATTCAAGTGCTCAGTTCAGTGGGAAACAAACACCGCTCTGCACAGGCACCTTTGTGAGGGTCTCCTTGCGCTGGCAATTTTGCCTTGTACATTCTCAGGTCTCTGGTCTTAAGCTTTAACATTCTGGTTTCCTTTCACACTTTTGTATAATCATTGTTCCTTCACTTTGGATCCCAGACAAGATTTGAGCAGTAATTGAAAGAGACAGAATAAAGTTCTAATTCAGCATTTAAGCTTATTTTGAGATGCTGCACAACTATTATACAATTGTTTCTGTAACACGTCCATGAAGTAAATACAAAAGGGAAGAGAAGACCAGTAAAAATCTACTTTGGTCTTTGCCAAGCCAGTGAGCATGCACAGGAACTGAGGAGAAAGAACAGAAACAAAACAAAGCCCTCAATCACTAAAATCCTCAAAATCTCGAGGCTCAGACTCTCCACACCGGCCATTGGGCTCTCACATCTGCAGTACAGAGCACAAGAACCACTGTACAGCTCGGGGATCAGCTACCTGCCATCCTCTGCAACAGCAGGGCATCTAGCAACCCCCAAACTATTTAACAGCAGGGAAAGGAAGGAACACAACTTTGGAGCTCCCCAAGGCACTGATACCCATCCCATACCTATGTTTCTGCAGACAGTTCACTTACTGCACTCTTCCACAGGGCTGTTTACAAGAACAAGTCTGCATGCTCTGCAAGCATGGCACTCCAACTGCATCTCTGCTTGAACAATGCATGTTGAATTATTCATCCACAGGAGCGAAAAACAGAATCTTCAAGGCACTGCTGTGCTTCATGCCATTTCCTTTCAGCTGTGTATATTAATGATGTAATTTTAGCAGGGCTACCCCTTGGAGTTGCTGTTAAAAATAGCATCTGCACCACACACTGATGAAATGCATCCACTCCAGGCAGTGAAGCAATGCACCAAGTCCACCGCTTTTTTCCAGAGAGATAAAAGCCAGGAAGAAAATGAAGCATTAACCTTTCAGCTTAGCATTTCCTCGCATCTGAGAAAACAAGTTGACTTTAATCAAAACCACTGTTTTGTGTAGTTATAAGCTGTGATTTCCCAGCATAAAACAAGAGAAAATGAAATTAGAAGTGAAATCTGACAAAGCTGACCGTGTGTCTCCCGCATTCCTCCTGTGGTACTGATCCATATGGGGTATTTGTTTCTGAGCCACAGCTCCTCTCGTCCCAGGAATGCACCCTGTGGTGCTAGCACCAAGTGCTCAGGGACGCGCAGGACCCCCGCCGCACATGGGGTCAGGACGGCATGACCCCAAGAGGTCTCCTTGTTTCCACCATCTGCAACCCCTGAGATCTGACTCTCAAATTACTCCTCAGCATCCACCCCCAGATGGCTCGGGATGCCTTCACTACCCATACAGCTGCCAAATCTCTTAATCCAGGTCTCAGTATCTGGCTCTGCTCTGGCATTTTTCAGCAGTTGCACTTTATGGGAAGTGCATTAAACTGCAGAACCCAGCTTCCTTCAAACAACTCCAACACACACTATTTCATTTCCTTGACTGTTCTCAGCTTTATCCTTTCCCTATTTTGTTGCTGTTGATAACAAAACAAATGTTAGTATCACTACTTTCTCACCTGGTTATCAGCAAAGGGAGATATGCATTGAAGGCACATTTAAGAAAGGAATATTTGAGTACTTGAGCAAAACCAAGGGGAGGAACTTGTTTCTGCCTACAAAACGTGTCCAAGAGAACCCTTCTGATCACCAGTCTGAGAAATCCCAAACGTTTTGGCAAAGCCAAGTGCTATCTCTCTGAGAGTTATTCAAGCCCTGATGCAAAGGCAAAGGCCAGCCTAATCTGATGGACATGTAAACAAGGCTACAGCAAGTCACCAACGCCATCTCTGCAGCACAAGAACTGGGAGCTCTCACACATGGATTCCCCAAAGGCCCCAAGGCACCAGCTCCTTCCTAGCTGGAACCTGCAGTCCGAAAACCCCCCCACTGTCTTCTGACCTATGAATTAAGGCTGGCATCAGCTGGCAGTCAAAGTGCAGAACACAGTTAAAAAAAAAAACAAAACACTGCCAATTTCCTCCCTTCTCACTGCACATGTCCTTCTGTTGGATTCAATGGTTGCCATTCGCTAAAGGTCTCTCACTAGCCTATTATTACATTAGTTGTTTCTTTTCTGCAGTCCATCTGTTCCCTCATGCCAAGCACTAGATGTGAGAAATCATGATCACTTCCATGGAAATAAAGTGTTGTCATTTTCAAAATAAGGTCACTTTCATACTAGAAAGAAGGGAAGCAGAGCAGAGAAATATTTGCAGTAATAGCAGGGGAAGCAAAGAAAATTGCTGGCACAGTAAACAGGCTTGAGATGTTCTCATCCTTCCCCTCCACCCACCTCCTCCTTCTCAAACCAGACCAGTGTGTCACACAGTGGGCTGTCCTAGTGAACCAGCCTAGGCCATGAATTACAGACCTCAGGAAGGAGATCTGGAAGGATTTGCACAAGAAGGTCATGACGAGCACTGCATGGAGCCACACTTCCCTTGCGCCAATGCCTCCTGCCAGGCCTTGCTAGGTGGAACAGAGGTAACAGGGAAGGCAGATACCGACTCCAGCCTCTGGAGTACAAAAGTTAACCTGTTAACAGGTAACAACAAATCTACTAAGGTCCAAGCACAGCCCCAGGAGTTCAGAGCGCTGCTCCCAGCTCTGACACAGCCCTGGCGTGAGCTCCGTCACTCAGCCTCTGGCTTTGAGGACACACAGCGGGGTTATGTGCCTGCCTACAGGAGAGCAGAGCACAACTGCACAACCCGTAAGAACTTGAGATGAAGCACAATTTTTTTTTTTTTTTAAAAATAAAGCAAGAGTATTTCCTTTATTCCAAAGTTAAACCTCTAACCTGAAAGGAACTCGACCCGCAACGACTGAAGCACACACTGCGTGATGTGTGCAGGAAGCTCCTCCAAGTGCAGTCATCTCCAGGCAATGGGGGAAATAGGCAACAGCAATTTTTTTTTTTCTTTTTTTTTTTAAAAGTACACTAATCCTTAGATTTGATTGCTAGAATTAACTCTGAATACTCGATACTCACCAAACTAGTGTGTTTGAGACAGCAAGTCGGGTATGCGACGCCTTGTGTGGTTTAACACTTGAACCGCCCCCGCTGGGCTTTACAAAGAGCCTGTTCTCCTTCAGAGATAGAACAGGCAAAGACATACACAAACAGCTGAAAAGTTGCATACAGTTGGTACAGGGAGATTTTTCCTGAAGGATTACCATAGCCTAAATATTTCTTTAAGCCCTACCCTAACAGTAGTTGACCCAGTATTGTTGGAGATGATGTATCCACTTAAAAATAGAACAATCCAGCTACACAGCCCATACAGAGCAAGGCACTGGATGTTTGGGCCCTGGACCGAAAGGATTTCAGGGCTCCCCCACCCCAGATATCCTCTCCTTGCCTTCAGCAGGCTGAACACCTGGAGGAAAAGACCATTGACTGCCAGTTACTGGAAGCTCCTGCAGTCAAGTTTCTTGTGGAAAAAGGATGAGTCCAGGAAGTGGGAGACCAAGAAAGGGGCAAGACCATACAGTTATGTTTCGCTGAGGAAAACTGTGTAGCAAAATAGTGTCTGGAAGTTCTGGCTTGCTTGCAGCACACATTTCTGCCAGCCATTTTAACTGAACAGTTTAGATACCACAGGACTTAACAATCACCTCAGCCTACCTGCAACCCGTATCGTACCTGAGGTCAGTGGGACTGCTGCCAGCAAGGATGCGCCTTGCATCCTAGCACTAAGCCAAAATTAGATCAAAACATCACTGATGCACTTTTTCTCCAAAAGTTTGTTTTTCCTCACGCCTACAGACTGTGGCTCCTTTTGTCCTTAAAGTCACACGGTACCCTGTGCTCATTCCAGCCTGGGTCACTGTTGAGGCTCTGCAGGATCCCTCATGGGGACTGTCAGCATAACTTCAATTAAGCAACAAGTCTTACTGTGCTCAGCAGAGCTACTACACCGAGTACAGATTGTAGAATGAGGCCTACTGTACCCACTTACATCCAAAAGCCTTACCCCCGTCCACAGAAGGCAGCTTGTGCCTATCATTAGACGCATGTGTTGCAAGAATTTTGATTCAGCTTCCCTGCATAAGGATCAGATTTCAACAGTTGCTTCACTTGAAAACAGGCTGGCTTGGAGACAGCTTTGAGGTTTTGTGTGGCAACAGCAGAAAGGAAAGATGACAAATACACAGGAAGCAAGAAGAGGGGAATTTTTGTCACTTCACAGAAAGTTAGATCTTCCAGACTGTTTTGTGGAAGAAAACGGTGGTAACTGCCACCTGCAAAGCCTCATAACAACAATGAGCATCTCACAAACACCAGCACAGAACTTCCACTGCTGTGACCAATCAAGATTTCACTCAGTACCATGAGGAATCGCATCCCTAGATTGCGGCCACCATGCTGTAACGTTCTGCAGCTTCCGCTGCCTCATCATAAAGATGCTTTTGTTCTGCACTTCCACATCTGGTGCACTGTACTTTATTCCACTGTGCTTTTGGAAAATATGCTGTGGTCACCGACCACGTTTAATACATTGCTGAAATGTCACATGCGCAGAGTGTTACTTGCCTACAGTGCTATCCATGTCAAGGCCAAATCATCCTGCTTGGAACACTGCAGTGAGTAATTAATAACAGCCCTGGTGCACAGGAAATTACTATCACTTTTTTTTAAGGTGAATTTTCCATTCTGATTTGATTACCACCACTCCTCTTTCCGGAATGGCCACAGAAGGTCAGAACTTCAGACCCACAGGCTCGTTACAAACTAGCTCTGTGGATGGGGCTTCCCACAGGTCCAAGGGCTCCTGCTGGGCTTGGGCACTAGGACAGAAATCCCCTCAGCTACCGCAGCGGGACTGCCTGCAAAACAAAGGTTTCTGGCTAACATGCTATTTTTAACGAGTGACCTTCAATCACCTGGCTCACTTACCACCAGGGAGGGGATTCTAAGGGGGGTCCCTAGAAAATGAGGGTAAAGCCCTAAACTGAAAACTAGTTTTGGCACCTTCATCAGAATCCCTCCAGGGAAGACCGCTTGCTCAAAAGGCACGTTTAAACCCATCCCACGTTCTAGAAACGATGCAAAACAGACAAAGGTCTAGCAACACAGCCCTGCAGGAACTTCAGTGACAGGGAACGCAGGAACCTGGCCATATTTGTCTCCCTTCTCCTTGGCAAGGGAGAGCTGTCAATAGCTGGAAGCCTGTAAACAAGCCTGCCTGCAGCTTCCAAGCACAACAGGCCCTGAGAGAGCAGATTCCACTTCCCAAAGTTGCCTCCAGTTAAGTTCCACACCTGTGAAAAGATCTCTGAATAGTCAGAAATCACTGACAAATAAGAGTAAGAAAGGAAAATTCTACCACTGCACCTTACAGCTATTAAGAGATCTACACCGTTTTGTGTCAATGCCCACCTGTACTTCTCCTGAACTGGCATAGGTTACATCTTTGAACTTGATTTTATGACAAAAGTCCAGACAAAGCAGATCCCCAACATGCTCATGTCAACAGGCACAGAAGAGGCAAGCTAAGACTGAAGGACCAGCACAGAGAAGCCCAAGTTTTGGTACAAAACCACAGGGTTGCCCCTCAGCAGGTGACCAGTCCCAGCAACCAGGGCATTACAGCACGCACGCCGTACCCCAGTGCCTGATCCTCTTCCTACAGCCAGACCAGACAGACCCCCCAAACTGACGCCTACTTGTTTCCCAAGGCAGCAGCATTCCATGCAGATAGGAAGGTGTAATTATCCAAAGTTGAATATCTGACATGTTTCTAGGTGATGTACGATGTTTCCAGCTAACCACTTCACGCAAACAATCGCGTACAGACCTACAGCATTAGAGGGTGGACTCCACTCTTCCCATGCCAAAACATTAAATATTTGAAGCCAACAGGCTGTTTTGAAGTGTGGATTAGGGAAAACTCAGCCACTGACAGCTTTCCTAGCCTAGCCTACTACAAACCCATCCACTGCTCTACCACTCAGTATGTATCACTGACATTTCTGCAAGTCAGAACTAAAGCTGTTCAGACTAACGCACAGTCTCTAATCCAGCTAACACAATGGATGCTGCATCTTCATGAGATCTCATTTTTTAACTGAGACACTTCCAGCTCTAGAACTCTGCCAAGAGAAACATGACAAGCTTCTCACTATTTCTGACCACAAATAAGAAATTCTGTCCCCCCAAGACATGCTGGTACATTGCAGTGAGTCTTGTTCCAGACAAGGATTGTGCAACTGGTCAAGCAACTTGTCCATCACTCTTGGAACTGAATTTCTTGCACTCTCGGTTATAAAGTTAGCAGATCTTACTGAATTAAGAGGTGCGTGTTTGCTAAGAGAATCGGAAATGTGCAGCAGTGCAGCAAAGGCCCCAGGACGGCAAATCATCTTCAGCCTTAAAAGGAAGAACTCCCTGCCATACAGGGTATCCCGCATCAAGGAGAACTTAATTTTTGCTGTTGAACCAGAGAGCACAGCATCACTTATTAAAAACAACTCTATTTGTTCCACAGCTCCTTTAACCAACTACTAAGGCAATCTCTAAATTAGAAAAAGCTATGTTCTCTGAAAACTAAGCAGGTATCCCATAAGGAAAAAACAGATCAGAGGAAAACAATCGATTTTCACAGTGCACCATGACTGATCTTGGCATATATGGTACTGGAACAGCAATCACTGAGCACAAATGAAAACAGCGTTGAACCCTGTCCTGTTTCTATCAGATGAAAGTCACAAACCTCGCCATGCTTCTGCTTAGTGTTGCATTTTTTTTCCCCATCCTGATAGCTTTTACAGCTGGAGAAGTAACTACTTACAGCATTTGTCTGCTGTAAAAATGATTGCTACTTACAGCTATTGGGATTATAGTTGAGTACGTCACAGAAAAGGAGGTCCAGCGGAGGCAAACCAACAGCTCCCTGGGATGTTTAACTATTCCCAACCTGTATCAGATCCCTTCCTTCCACACAAAGTGGAAGACAAGCTCTGACCAAGAATTTTCAAGCATAAGTTGCACTAAACTACATTTGTGAACCCTACACTTCACAAAAGCTGTTCTACCCAAACAGCAGCTCGCAGCTCAAAGACCTTCCTCACTTAGCAGTGTTTTTTGTATGCCTTAAACAAAAACACCGTTAGCCACGCTGCAGCTTACATGTTTTAGCATTTATAATCCTAGCCCAGAGTGTGGAAGCTGAATGCAGGCTTATTAACCCCAGCTTGTTCCACCCAGCTTGAGTCAGGTCAGAATACCATGTAACATGTCACAAATAAGCTATTTTGTGTCAATATTCAGGGTTTTGAGGTTGGAAGTAGGGGGCTACAGGCCTGTTGAGAAAGGTGCAACGTTTCCTCCTACACCACCCTCCTCTTCCACCAGAGGCTTTCTTTAGCTTTCTTGGGGACCAAGGGCAAAGTGGAAGCACGTGGCAGCCCGGCTGCTGATGTGAATGCCTCTTCCTCACCACGTGCTTTGTCCAAGATATAACGTGCTAGGATGAGAAGGAGAGATGGAGCAGAGCTCCACTCAGTGTAACACGTAGCGAGAGCTCAGCTGGTATTTCAATCCCTGAGCATCATCCCTGCTCCCTTCCCAGCAGAAGAGCAAGCACACGTATCTCTTTGTGACCATATTTCACTGATACAATAACACTTCCTAAAAAAAGCCCAGCTATGGCTTCCTGTGCTCAACCCAACCCAGAACTGGCACAACTCCAGCCTCCAATGGATTGAAATGCCAGTTGCCATACAGAGATAGAAACGCTCCTTCCCCCGCTGGAAGCAGGCATGCAGAAAAGGACACACCTTTGGAGTGTTTCCCTGAAGGCCTCTTGGGTAATGACTCCTCAATGGAATGTGTTGATGTATGTAGGACATTTTCCAAACTGTTACTGACACTGTTTATGGGGGTCTCGGACCTTGGAGTGACCTGGAAAGAAAAACACAACATTGATGTAATAAACTGAGGTGCTCAGCTCTGCACCTTGCTCCAGAGGTAACAGTTCCACTTTGCAGGCAGGTAGGAGGCGTACGCTTCCACAAGCGAGCAGCATTACCATCGATATTCCACAAGTAACAGTTCAGGGAAGTTCCTTCAGTCAGTAGCTATTCACAAATCTAGATTAGCCAAGATAATCTACAAAGCTACTTAGAGTATAATTCTTATTTAAATAATAGTCACACAGCAGTCAGTTGCAGAGCTGTTGCGAGACCATTAACCCCTCCACGCAGCCGCTCTCGACTTTCCAGTGAGGAAGCTCGGAGGAAAAGGGCTCTCATGGAGTATCAGTCACTCGTGTCATGTCACCTGCCTACACAGACAAAAGCTGAAGGCATTTCAAAGTGTTTCCCCATGGATTACAAGGAACAAAGTCCAATTTAGGGAAAAACCAACTCTTGTCTTTCCCATTTGAAAGCCTGTTATGATTGCACCTCAGTGAAAAATTACACCACGAACGCCCAAGCAGCAGGCTGCAGCATCAGAACAGACTTCACGGCCTCATACGTACCTCCTAAACTGCAGTCAGCAGAAGAAGCCTATTTCCACCGTTACTTAAGACTACAGAAACAAACAAGTCATCAGAGAAAGCAGAACTGAACGCTGCCCACTTCAGCCGCTGTCCGCAAGACCATTCACAGCGATGCAGCAACACAAACAACCACCACTTGTGGCAAAACATTCAACGCCTGCCTCATAAGCAAGGCAATTACTCTCTTGTTTTCTAGGTAATGAGAAGCAGAAGTGGATGAACAGTTACATTAGCAGCACTGAGCACAAGGATCTAAGTATCTGTCAGAGGAAAATGTGCTTTAAAGAGGTAGTGAAGGCTAACAACAGCCCTCACATTAACTCGAGATGAGGAATGGAAATTCAAGTAATGCATTAATGTGAGATCCTGCAGCACGTAGAGCTGGAATTAGAACTGAACGGGGATTTTAGTCCTGCACAAACCCAAAGAGAAAAAGTTACCCGGAGTGATGGTGATGCTGAGGTATACTAGAGCCAGAGAGCAGTGTCCTGCAGCACAGCTGCCTGAGGCAGTGCCGTGAGCCAGGACGCTCACTCTCAGACCAACACTCACCCTGCCACCAGCTTTACACACTGATGCCACATCAGCAGGCACAACGCAAGCCAAAGCCAGCACATCCCTAACCCCATGCAGTCTGCTGCTGTAGGCTCCATTCACGACTGACATTTACAGATTTGTATGTGCACTTTAAGGCAGCAACACAAGATTTAGTACAGCTGCATTCATAAAAAAAAAAAAGCTTCCATGTGCACCAATCAACCCAGAAAGGCAGAAGAATGTCAGGAAAAGCAGGATTACAAGTCCCTGCCTTCCTCCTCAGCACCATAATCCTACTTTTGGATCAGAAGTTTGTGTACTTCTCTAGTCCAGCTTTTCCACCATCAAGAAAAACTTGGTACCAAGCTTTCACACAGAGAATACTGGCAATTAAACTAAGTCTGGGGAAGGAGGAGGTGCTTTAAATACCCTTGCCCCAGCCAACCTTCACCAGGAGCTGTTCCCAACACCACGTCGGAGCTCATTACGCTCTCACCCCAGCGGGCTGCTGCTGCAGGAGGTTCCAGCAGGCTGAGCAGTATCACCAGCAGCCTGCTGGCAAGGGAAGGACTCAGAAGGACAACGAAATGACACAGGAAGCACAGAATTAGATTCAGGCAAGGCTCTTATGCAAGACACCCAGGTTCCAAACACATCAGAACTATCAGCAAGCATGAATAATACTTGAAGTGAACAAGAACATAGCCACGTGGTTTCAGAAATCCCTACACAAGCAGTTTGCACCACAATACACGAGCTCCTATCTTGTGCTCCCTGCTGCCCATTATCCCCACCATAACCATCGCGTGCAGCTTAACATTTGCATGTTGTTTATAAATAACCTCCAATTCTTCCCATAAAGATTTCATTTTTATATGCTTGGTAAAGAATAATTCAGGCCACATGTCCTGCCTGAGCTCATGCCCTATCTGATCCAGCCACACATCAAAACAGAGCAGCTTCAGACTGGCCCAGAACCATCACAAAACTCTGATTAGTTCCAAACACAGCTCTTCGTTAGCAAGCTGCCTGGTGTCAAAACCAGTGAACCTCTGCCTGCTTCAAACTTCTCTTCCAAATTTCAAACAATTTTTTCCACTGCTGCAAAGGTTTGGGCTTGTTTAGGAGAAGCAGAATAATGAGAAATGTTTCACAGATCAGTTTTATTTCCAAAGATGTAACAGCATTAAAAAAAAAGCATTGAGGCCAAGATAGTGTCCTTGGATGGTTGGGGGAAACACTGGTGAAAGAACAGTAGATGCTCAGGAAGAACTTGACCAAGCTAACCGCAGAAACTCGATTTGAGGCAAGCTCCAGGAGGAACGTTCACTGTACCCGAACACCGCCGGAATCAACCCCGAGCTTGGGTTCAGCACCAACTACCGTTAAAAAAAGCAATTTCTAACAAGTCACTGGTTTCTAAGCAAAAAGCAAGGCATTCCAGTGAGATTCAGGTTTTGAGAAGTGGCAGACGGGTTACTTTGGACTTTTAGGATCCGTAACATCCCTGAAGGAAGCCACGATGCCATTAGGAATAAGGTTCTGCTGTTCCAGGCCTTAAAGGTTTGCTTCCTAAGCAGTAAGAGTCCACAGTAAAGGTGGTAAGCTTTCAAAGAAGACGGAAATAGTCAGGCTATACATCCCAGCAAACCACAGAAGTGACATTTTATACGTGCAAAAAAATTCACAGATCGTTCAAGGTCTCAGAGGTCACAGCAGACATCTGAACAGAAAACTCCGGATTTTCAATAACATTTCTAAGATCAGCAGAAGCAGCCCATGGAGACTAATCAAATGCACCAGAAGTCCTAAGGAGATGAAGCACTAAAACACTCTCCCCTGCACCTAGCTCCACCCTTTGCACAGCACTTCATGGAGGAGCAGGAAAGCCCTCTGTGCACCCAGCCGCCGTTCACTGATCACTCACAACCTGCCTTGGCAGGGCTGCCCTGCTGCCTCACACGGTGTCTCCAGAAGGTGCACTCAGGTGGGTGCACAAAGGATTCTGAAACCATTTTTACTGAACTCTAAGGTTGCGTCCACTCCCTCCACACCAAAGTGCCCAGCTCACGGCTACGCTTTGCGTTTTCCAGATGAAAAGCTGCCTTGTCTTGTGAAATTCAGGTTAAAGCAGGAGGCAACCAAAACAGCAACGCATTCACCACCACCAGTGACTGGCTGAGGCCCAGCCCAAAGCCTCCCATGCCTGCTGCCTGCTCTCCACAGCTGCAAGCACAGCTGGTCCCCACCAGGAGCAGCACATCCTTCCCAAGGGGCCCCAGTCACCAGGTCAGAGTGAACAGAGCCCTCTGCCACTGCCTCAGAGCCTGAGGACACCAAGAATGTCAGGCAACCAGGAGCCCCTGCCAGCACTTCACCATCACCACATTTTTCCCTTTTAACTGCCAGCAAACTTTTTTTTTTTCCAGCAGAACCCAATGATTTCCTGCTCAGCATCAGCTGTACCAACAGGCATAGATTTTTCTTAGGAGAAAGTTCTAGAAAGGATTTTGGAGAGTTTTCTCCACCAGAAAGCACAAAGACCACACAACAGGCTCACCAGGAGTAGCCACCTCGGCAGGTGCTGGTTCTTGCTCAGCATGGCTCTGCCACCAAGCAGGGCAGCACAGCTGAAATCAGTGCAAAAATGGCAAACCCGTGGGGCCAGATGCAGTGGGTGCCAGCTGTGCTTGCTCCCCAGGGACAGTGCCTAGCAGCTATGAACACAGGAAAGTCTCTCAGAAAAACCACTGACAGGTCAAGCAGTGTGGTGAGAGCTGTTTTTTTAAAAACAAAATAATTATGCATTCTTTTAAGAATAACTAAACAGAACACACAAAATATATGGTTTAGTAACAAAGTATTTGCTGACTTTGCTTGAAATGGAGCCAGTGCTAACAACCCAACACAGCTCGCTACCTAAAACCTAACATGACCTATAATTTAAGGAAACAGTGATATAGGATCTGAGGGAAGAGCTCGCTCAAACACAATTAAGTGGGATAAAATACTGTTTTCTACACCTATTAAGGCATGAAACTTAGGTCATGCATTACACAGGAAAAAAAGTGCACAAAATCTAAGACTGGGGTCAGTTGAGCAAGATGCCCTGGCTTTCAGCTGCAGCCACACAGCAGAAATCCCACCTGAAGGCCAGTTTTCCGAAGTGGCAAATGAACACTACCAAAGTCCAGCAGACAAACACACCTCTGCTGCTACCTGCCTTCGGAAGTCCCCTTTCAAAAGGGGTTCTTCCTGGTTTTAAACTGACCTCAATGTGAAGGCTAGTGCAGGTAACATGTAAGAGCACTGAGGAACGGGGTGCTGAAGTCTGAGGGAAAAAGCAGCCAACTGCATTCACTGCTGCCAGTTTCACATTAGCAAGTATTAGCAGCAGCTTACCCTGAGGTTAACACCAAGGTCTTTAACGGTGCAATCCTGCTTGCAAAATGCTCCTGCGTGATGGCAAGGATACAGCCCCTGCACACTACCTGCCCGCACAGACACCAAACTTGGGTCCCAGACCACCTGAGAGAAACACACTGCTCATGCTCCACACCAGCCTGCCCACATGTGAGGCTGCTCAGCAGGTTAAGTCCCAGCCTGAAAGAGCAGCAGGCAGTGGAGGGATGGGGAACCCAACTGCTGGGGGGGGCTGGGAGCCCAGGAGGGGCAGCAACAAGCCAGCCCCAGCCACCTGGGAGCCATGGGCTCAGGCACCAGCTCTGCTTTCACCTATTGCAATACCTGCACGTCCTCACGCTAAAATTCAACACTGCAGGTTCAGGGTCTTGCTGCTCTTCCCCTCGTGTGTTTAAGGAGCACCCACAGAAATACCTGACTTTTCACAGATCCAGTGAAGCCCCCAAGGCTGCTCAGCACTTGAATTCATGTGCATTCAGCCGCTGGGCTGGACCTACACACAGCTGGAGGGGCTAGGAACCCACCAAAAAGGCAGCACCAGCCACCAGCCAGATGCGCCCATCTTCTCCAACAGCAGCAGAAGGTCCCACACCTACTCCTGTGGGAAGCTGGTAGGAAGGTTTCCATCTTTGGATTCAGAAGGGTGAAGAGGCAATTCACAGCCGAGCAGGGTAACAGAATGGCTGCCTTCACTGGAACGAAACGAGGCGTGCAGTGCTCAGGTACTGCGGGACAATCACACACCCGCCACGAGGCTCCACGGCAAACTCACTGGAGCAGCTGGACAGTCTGGGTTGTATTTTATAGACTAAGGCCCACTAAAAGTCCTCCGCTTAAGGAACTGTGAGTGCTTCATTCACACTAGGAACATAATCCGATGCACAGTAACGTGACTTTAATGACACTGTGCTGCGTTTGAATGCTGTTTGAGGCTGTCACAAGGGAGATTTCAGGCAGCTGGCAACTATTTTGTGCAAAGATGTGAACTTCCCCCAAAAGCCAAACAAGCAAAGCTGTGCAAAGAAGGTCCAGAACTCTTTTTTAGCTAATGCAATACATTTTTTTTGCCACTTAATTAAAATTAACATCTTGAAGACCTGCCAGATCATGACGATAAACACTAAAAGTGAACACTTCTTGGGCAGACTATGAATTCTTTTCCCGTGCCTTTTTCCCCACCATAAGCTGTTTTTCATACTCAAGCCATTAGCTAAGTGGATGTTGAGGAGAGGAAGGAGGGGAAAATAGAAATCAGTGGATTTGACTTAACAAGGCAGGCAGAAGTAACTTGACAAGTTGTGAATTGCTGCAGGGGAGCCTGGGGTGCCAATTATCTTAATTCCAGAGGAATCCAGCTATTTACTAGAATACCTGTTAAAAAGTTTATCCTTTGAAATGCTTATTATCATAGCAATGGGACTAAATTGCTCTTTACCACAGCACACTTAAGAGAATTATCACAAGTACTGAAGCTCCAAAAGAAGAGATCATAACTGTATCCTGCTAGCAAGTAGTGCCTGCACCTAATAACTGAAGGACCACAGGACCTCAGTTCTAGCAATTCAAACTCTAAAAAAAAAAAAAAGAAAAAACTAAACAGAAGTCTGAATACTTCCAAACAAGGATGCTGTTCAGCACCTTTGAAGCTGGACACTGGAATGCTTGTTAGGTGTGGTTAGCTACTGCTGGCTCTGCTTTCCAGGCAGGATCTGCACACAGCTTGTGCACTGCTTCAGCTTAAACAGTTTGAAGCCTGGTATGGGTCAAGATGTACTCCACCTTTGCTGGCATCTCTGCTCCAGAGGAGGTGAGGCCTCCTTCAGAGTTCTTTAGCTGACAACTTACTGGGTCATCAGTAGGTAAAGGAGTAAATAAAGCGGAGTGCACTGCTAAAACACAGCTCCACAGGAGTGGGAGAGCAGCTCACGGAAAAATCATCATTACCAGCTCGACACAAGTTTCTCTTTGGCTGCTCTGCCCCAGTGCAGGATGTACAGTCCGATTCCCAAGCAAATGGATTTAGATTCTTAAAATCAAGTTCTTGTAACATCACATGGGATGGGGAAGTGAATCTGCATTCCCAGATATTTGAAGCTTACCTACAGGTTCAAGACTGACCCACTTTACCCAAGCTGGACAAAAACTTCCAAACAAGAGTACGGGTAAGAAATAAGAACTGGAAGCCCTGCATTTCTCAACTGGAAGATCAACAGGTGTGTGCAATCCACACTGCCTCAGGCACCCACAGCACCACATGCACAGACTGGCACAGGTCAGCAGCTGGGAGCCAACAGCCCCAAGAGATCACTCCAGACTGCTTACTCTGTGATGTAAGTCTTACTCTAAGGGCTCTGTTTCAGCCTACCAACCTGCGTTTTTTCCAGCTTGTCATTCCACAGATGGAGTGTAAAATCTGAGCACTTTTGGAGTATGCTGCAGGTGATTCAAACTGCAAACAGTGCAGCAGAACAGCACTGCAGGTGTTTGACACAGACCCCTGGGAACATCAGCTGTGCACAAGGCCACCAGAGAGCCCCTAGTTATTTCTAAGTTTTAGCTAAGCCTATGGAATTAGCACAGGGGGAAAATAGCATCTGATGCTATCGACTGGAAATAGACATCAGGGCAGCGTTTGGAAGCTGACTGGGCAGGAGCTCCTGTCCCATTCACAAGCTGTCAACCTGGAACAGCCACAGAGCTGCACTCCCACTGACCTGTCCCCCTCCGGATGCAAACAAGCAGCACCCAGAGCTGCTATGTGACCCTGCTTCAGCAGCTGAAGCCACAACCCAGTCACTGTCCTGACTGCGCTGGAGAGCTCTCATCACAGCCAGCCAACAGGGCATCAGCTGATTTCCCTCCTAGGCTGAGCAAATCTAAGACACACAAGGTGGCAGGCGCACAGGTAGCTTCCCCTCCAGCTCCAGAAGTTGTGTTCTCAGTGTCACTGATACCAGACTTCACAGGAAACAGCCCATTCAGAGGTTCACGGTGTTATGTCTAGATGAGTGCCAGCGCCCAAGCAGATCCTGGCAGTCATTATCTAAAATAAATGAGCATGAGGGGTTCTGTAAAGACAGCACCACTGAAGGCCCCCACAACACCCAAGAATGAATTGAGCAGCTCCACATTTTAACCTGAGGTGAAGAAATGAGGTTCGCTGACCCAAGCAACCCAGGACAGAAGTCTGAACGGGTGGCTCAGCATGTCTGGAGGCTGCCTTGGGACACTTCTTCCCCTGTGGGTCCCAAACTGAGCCGTGGACCATCCCAGTGGACAGATGCACCCCTGCACAGCAGGGGACGTTGGGCTGCTGGTTTGGCCATGCCCTGACGCTTCCAGCTCCACCTCCACAGAAGCCACAGCCTCAGCACAGCAGTGAGCCTCCAGGAGCCAGGCTCTGGCTGCTGACAAGGAAACCATCCTGCCTCCTTTGTGCAAAGGTACAAAAGACAGCAGAATAAAGGCATTCCAAGCTGTGGGCACGGCCTGAAAACGCTGGTGCATCGTTTTCAGTTAAAAATAAGCCCATTATGGTTAACTGTAGGAACAGGAGTTTTGAAAGGCAAGGCTCTTCAGGTGTATGCCTGGGCTTCATTTGAAGAGAGCGTGCACTGTTCCCATTTTTAAAAACTACGCAAGCACCTTGGATTTTATGCCTACAAACAAGTAGGAGGAATCCACACCTCAAGTCATGCAAGCACTAACACCATCCGAACCCAGAAGAAAATGCAGGACAGGACAAGGGGCAGAAACCATGGTCCACTGTATGGAGGGCTGCGTTCCCCCTGCTTGGGGCAAGGAAACTTGATGTTCACTTCATACTACCAGGCAGAAACCATGAATCTAATAATTACTGACCTACTTAGAGCCAGTCACAGCCATCTTGCTCCTGTGCAGTTAAGATATAAACCAAGAATAATCCTGACATGCAACACTTAAAGCAAAAATTTATGGGCAGCTGCTCTGAGCCTCCTCATAGTCAGTAAGATAACAAAAGCAGTGATCTGCATCACCAGCCACCGTTAAAGGTGGTTATCCTCCCCAAAAGCAGCCAGAAGGATCAAAAGTTGTACAGTAACTTTGTGTCAGCTGCTCACACCCTCAACTGTATTTTACACAGCCTTTTTGGAGAGATTTCACTTAGATTTGAACGAGATGGGAGATAGAACAAGGACTGCAAGCTCCAAGCCTTTGGAAAAAGGCTGTACCACCCATGGGCCATACTTCAACCAAACTGACTATGCAGAAGGAGTACTGTCCGACAAGCTAAGAACTTTTTCCTCACATCTCCCTTAAAAAGAGAGTTATAGGTAGATCTCCAGGAAGCTGAACAGACCTCTAGTTGTACCGGAAAACAGGTAATCCCCCAGCATCAGCCCCTGCTCCCACACCCAGCACAGGGCGGTGCTGAAGGTGAACCAGCCCTGCTGACACAGCTCCCCGCTGGCACGCCATCACACACCCACTGCAGCTCCCAACAGACTCTCAGGACCTCAAATCGTGACTTCTCCAGCTTGTTTCCAAAGGCTGAGCTCAGGCTCACACCTTCGAAGCTGGAAGCAGCGCTCCTACAGTTTCACACGCAGCGCTGACCAACTATCGGCACAGCTCGAGCTGTAGTAAAGCAGCAAGGGTGATGAAGTGCTGGCTCCAGGAGGAAATTCTCCTCCGCTTCTGAAGAGGACAACGAGCACAGGAGTTGGCAGGCAGCAGCCCGGGGCAGCTCACTTTCTCTTGACATCTGCATTGTTTTTTTTTCCCCAGGTGATGTTACAGCACAAGGATTGTCACAACATAGCTTGGTAACATCACAAGATCCAAGTCCACGCTGCTGGAATTTATTTGTGCATATTTAAGCAGGGCTGAATGGAGAAAGACATGTTTTTTTCCACTTACTTCATCCAAGTTTGGTTTTAAGCCAACTACTTACTCTAAAAGTAGCGAGATTACAGATCCATCAACATCTTAAAAAGTTCAACAGCCTCAAAAAAAGGCAATCTGCATCTGTTCAAACAAAATGCATACTCAAGAGACAGCAAAAGCAAAATCACCTTGTTCCCCTCTCAACTTATTCCATATTTAGCTACAAGCTTCCTTCAAAACCATTTTCTAAAGAAAAACACATTTTTTAAAGACAGAATCCTTCGGTGTGTCCAGAAGAAAAGCAGCCAAGTGCCTGCACTGTACACTCCAGTGCTGGCAGGAGCAGTGGGAGGCTGGATTCTCCATCTTAGACCGACTCAAACAGCGCCCAGTCTTTCAGCTATGTGAAACACACACCACCCCTAGGTTTGAAAGCATACTCAAAAGAACCATCCCCGCCCGTGCAATTTCATCTTTTTTGCACGTCTTATTTTGGGAAAACTTGTGAGTGATTTATAACACTTCAGTCTCAAGAGTCCACACATCTCTGGAATAAGGGAAGCTGCCAGTAGTTCAGTATCTGGGAGGAAGCTCATTCTGGTTTCAATTATACCCTCCTGCGTTCTGGGTGCACTGCTCTTTCCATCTCTATTTTACTCACATGCAGGTTTAAGTTGAATAAAGAGGCATTCCCATACTCTGCTCTTTCCCCTTAAAAGAAAAGATCAGGAACAAGCACTGTTTAAAGCCACAGAAAGGTAAAAAGAGAAACAAGTTTAGAGTAACTCCCATTCAAAGTTTAAACTTACAGCAGCAGTACTCCAAAACCCACAAAATTGGAAGGAAACTTGTTCTCAAGCAGCAGAGTGAGCACGTATTTCTGTCTCAGACTGAGATTCAGTGCTTAACTTCAATGGAATCTGCGCTGAGCCCTCAGCAACAGCTTTATTTAGGATACTACTCCAACACAGGGATTTCTGTAGCCCTGAGGTACACACCACCCTTCCCAGCAGAAGGGAAACACGGTTATTTGCTGACTGAGTCAGCACAGCCTCAGAGGTGTAGCCTGCTAGCTGCTCACAGGCACCCACCTACCTGGAACTCGGTCTGAACCCTAAAGCTGGTTTAACACAGTCAACAGGGCAGCTTGACTCCAGCTGGAGGCAGACTAAGAGTTCTTTATTGCTCAGGAACAGACCTCATTGCTAACAGCACACCTTAATGCTACTGCCTAGCTTAATTGCGGGCAACTGCACGAGCACAGCAAGTTAATGAGGGTGCACCGCTGACACCAGGCTCAGCACCCAGGTGGTTCGGGGCAATGCTGCTTTAAGGCTAGCACCAGAAACTCAAAAAGCTCCCACCACATCTGCCTACGCCACTGGACAGCTGCTTCCAGAGCTGATCCTCCCAGGGAAACACTTTCAAACTGATGCTTGTTTCCATTTACAACCATGCTACATGTGCTTCCCCTGCCAAATCACCAGTCCTGCGTGCACCTGGCAGCGCAGACCCTCAGCAGAAGCACTCCCAGGAGCAACCAGTTCAGGTTTATGCTGCCGCCTGTTGAACACCTCGTGAACCCCTCCTCATTAAGCGTCAGGAGCCTGTGAGAACCCCCACTCATCCCCTCTTTACACCCCCCAACATCAACCAGGCAAGCGACCCGTCAGCCCCTCAGGCTGCCATTTATTACTACAATGCCTGTGCTAAAAGAAAGAAGAGAGGCTGAAAATCAAGCTGAAGACACCACGCAGCTGCCCCACAGCAAGAGCAGGAGACCCACCTTATGGCAGCCAGGATAGGTTGTCACGGCGTTGAGGGCAGAGGTGCTGGGATTCTTGCTGGTGCTGGCCATGATGTTCTGGATTTGGGTGAGCTCCTGCCTCAGCACCTGCTTCTGGTGGAAGCTGAAAGCGGGGTGGTTGGATGCCATCGTGAAGAGCAGCAGGAATTCATCCCCCGTGCGGCCCTCGTTGAGCTGCAGCCCGTAGTTGTTGATGACGGAATCGATGTGGGTGAGGGTCCGGAAGAGGACCCCGGCCGCCTCCCGGTGGGCAGACCCCAGCAGGGCCAGCGAGACCAGAAGTTTGCTGCGCACCACCTCGTCCGTCAGGTTGGTGAGGCTGCCCAGGTCGGCGGGGTTGTTGGCCTTGATCTCGGAGTCGCGCAGGGAGTGGTAGTCCTTGCGGGCCAGGTCCTCCAGGCAGGCTCCCAGGAAGCGCAGCTCCAGGGGGATGCACAGGTCCAGGAGGCCGCAGAGAAACTCCACGCGCTGCGGGGAGGGCAGCTCGGAGAACCACCGGTACACGCCGTCCCGCTGCAACCGCGGGCACCGCTTCTCCACCATGGTGCTCCGCCTGCCCCCGGCCCGGAGGGAGCACGCCTTGGGGGCGGCTGCGGCGGCGGGAGGC
>VXAV01009108.1:18180-35677 GCA_013399715.1 Alectura lathami | reverse complement strand
CGGGGCCGGCCGGCTTTTCTGAGGGGCCGCTCGTTGGCGGGCGAGGAGGGAGGGTGGGGGGCGGGTGTCCTGTGGGGGTCTCAGCCCCGGGGTGCTGCCCCGGTGGGGGCCTGGGCTGAGCCCTGAGGCTGTGACCTCCAGGGCTGGGACCACCACGCACCGCTGGTGGCGGCTCCGGGGCTGTCCTTATGCCCCCCCCCCCTCAGGGCAGGCCTTGGCCACCTCAGGGTGCCCCTTTCTGCCCGAGCCGCGTCTGGCCTCGCCCGTTACCCCCTGTGCCCCAGGGCTGTTTGCACCCCGCCTGCTGACGCCGGTGTGCCCCTTTCTCCTGGCTGTTCTCTGTCAGAAGCGCCCTGGCTTCAGCCGTGAGGAGGGGGCGGCTGCGGCCCTCGTCCCGCTCTCAACAGGTGCAGAGTTCATTTTCTTCACGGTGCCTGGTATCAAGCTGTGTTTCGGGAGAGAAGTGCTGCTGATAACGCGCAGATGTTCTAGGTGTTGCTGAGCAGTGCTGCACAGAGCCAAGGAAGTTTTGGTTTTTCAGCTCGTCCTGCCAGCTGGGGGCACGGTTTGCTGGGAGGGGACAGAACCAGGACGCTCATGCGGTTATTTTGGGGTGGCAAAGAGTGGAGCTTCTGGGATGGAGCAGGGAGCTGGTGGGTTGCAGCATGGCACGAGCCGGATGCCAAAACCCAAAGAAAGCTGCTGGCGCTGGCCTTTGCTTCACCAAACGAAGCAGCTGTGCAACCGGAGCCAATTTGGCCCTTGACTTCGGATGTCTAAATACAGCATGGAAGCAAAAGAGACAGCGAAGGCCCCTTCAAGTGCTGATTTCTTTCCCCACGTTCCCACTCTTCCTTCTAAATGGAGGTTCTGGCTGACAGCAGCGTCAGTGCGTGCAGTGCTCGTTGTCAAGCAGCTTTATGCCCCCGGAACTGGGTTTGCAAGCAGGTTGCACGCGTGGCATCCAGCAGCTGCAAGGTGGACACACAATTCCTTTTTTCCATCGTGTTTTTCTCCAGGACTCAGTTGTAGGTGTGCTGTAGCCCAGTAGGCAGACTGCATCAGTTAGACAAATGATGCGGGTAGAGATCTTTAAGCAGAGCAAGCCAGCTCCAGCTGTAAATGCAGCCCCAGGCAGGCAGAGCATCATTCCAGCCTTGATTTTTATAGATTGTAATCTTCCTGGAGGAGGGACCGTGTCTTTCATGCAGGAGCGAGTGCAATGTTGCTGCAACACAGATAAATAAAAGGACTAATGTTGATATTTTAATAAGCATGGTTTCATCGTCTTGAGTTGATTGTGAGCTTTGCAAGATGCAGAGATGAAGGCTACTTCGCTTCGTGAACGCTGTGTCGGTACAACAGGAGAGAAAAAGACTTCTTCCTTTGGGTGAGGGCTTATTGGAAACCTCCTTATACACCTTGCAAAGATGAATTGCTACGCTGCAAAAATTCCGAAAACTGGTAGTTTATCCCTTTTTGTTTCCATTTGGAATATCACAGGCTATCAACTGCATTCATTGAGGTCCTGCTGAAACGCAAGAGTAAGCACCGACGGAAGCTCGCTGGGGTTGCATAATGTCGTATATTGTGCAGCTACACAACTCTGCATCTGTGTGGCAGGCTCCCGCTGTGAGAGGGTCCTTGAAAATCCCAAAGCCCCTCTGTGTTCTCTCCTTGCAGCGACCCATCACACAGTGAAAACCATATGCACTTCCTTTTCCTGCCATGCTCGGTATTGTCCGTGGAGGAAGGGATATGCAGAAAACAGAGGAAGTGCTCTCGGTCCCTTAGGAAAGGTTTGCATTGAGCTGAAGCACGGGCCAGGCAGTCAGTGTAAGGATGCCAAGTCCTCTGGTGGCTTTTCTGCATGTATCAGCGTCTTTAACCCGGCATTAATGCGTCCTGAAAGCACCACGCCATGCTCAAAGTCAGGTTCCTGATGGCTGCCTGCTCTGGGGCAGGCTGAGGGTTTCAAATTTTCCGCTTGGGAGCTAGGTCTAAGCCTGTGCCTGAATGCAAGGCTGATGTGAATTTTGCTGCTGAAGGGTGAGCCTGTGGTTTACAGCTGGAGCAGAAATTGTGCATCTCGATGCCAGACAGTAAGGCAAACCCTAATCTGAAGCGCAGTGTGTGAACCGGGAGCCTATCCTCTGATTAGAAGTGGCTCTGAATGAAGTCCTTGGAAACCGAAGGGAGCTGACCTATAATTCTGTCACAAGCCACCAAGAATTCCTGGCTAGCCAGTGGCCAAGGCAAGGAACCACCCTCAGCAAAATAAATCAACTTTGTAGGAGCTCATGTTACGGCTTGCTCAAGGAGCGGGCTGCGAGTGAAGGTCGTGCTGGGGTGCCTGTGCAGCCCCGTTCCCTGTAAGAGAGCAGCTTTCCCAACACCAACGCCATCCTCTTCCCTGCATCTTCTCTCTTCGTGCAAATTCTCAATCTGCACACTTGAGAGAAACAGCTGGGGAAGATTCCTTTCAGAATAATCAGTAAATAATAACTGAGAGTGCAGTTATTTTCCTCTTTGCATATTTTCAGCACATGGAGAAGCTGTTACTGAATGTCCTGGTCCATTTTTTTTCAACACTGGACGTATCTACTTTAGTTCTCACCTGTCAGCTTAAAGGTCTGAACTCTTGTACTCAGATTTCCTCGGTCCTGCTTAACAAGGAGCCCAGCTGAAGCGCTTCTTTTTCTTCAAGCAGCAAGGCAAAGCAACCCCAGCCAAATCCACAACGATAATTTCTTCTTCGTGGGTGTTGAACTCCATGCAACATTGGTGGAACATCCAAAGGCATACAAAAATTAACTGATATTGTTTTGTGTGAAGTGGGTAGCTGAGTCCTATGTAACAGGAGTTGTTTCAATATTTTATCCACCCACAGAGTCGAAAGGAGATGAGAATCTCTACCCGTTAAGATAAGAGGGAGAACTTCACTTAGCTGGCTGAAGGCCTGCTGAGTTACCCAGATCGACCTTGTGCCCGGTGCTTCCAGCCCACCGGGCCCCTCGTAGGGGTCTTCTCAGAGGCTTTGTGTGCCAGCTCTTAAAGGTTCTCCAGCTGCCTTAGGAGGCTCTTCAACACTTTTCATTAAATGGGCAGAAGTATTCATGTTTGTCATTTTTGGGCATCCTAAATGTGGCTTAAATCTTACCACTTCTGCTAGAAACTCAGCCTGGAAATTCTAGCTCTTCTACCAAATGACTTGCAAAGCCGCAGATGAGCCTGCTGTTGTCTCACCTCACTGGGCACGAGCTGGCTGTGAGGGACATCCTGCCTTCGCGGGGGTTCCACCCAAAGCCAGCTCTCCTCCCTTGTGGCACTGAAAGCTGTCCCAGGACAACGTGCTCCGAGAAGGCAGGCTTCTGCTCATAGCTGGACAGCAAATCCGACAGACCAGCTGCATGGGCAGTTACTGTGTTGGTTTGGGGGGATTTCTGGGGGCTTTCACCCTGGGGTTGCTGGCTCCTTCTGCAGTGCTGCTTGGCAGAACCATGCCACCACCTCCCTGCACCTCCTTTACTCCGTCCCATCCATTCCCACTTCTTCGTCATCCCACCTCTCTCCAGATACTCACCTGCATGTTCCCTCCTGGCTGCCCTTTCCAAAAGCTTGCTCCCTGTTCCCATAACAAACTGCTCACCTCTGATGGGCCTGATGCCCACCTCTCCCATTCCCCCACCTTTCCCCAACCCCACGGGGCTTCAGGGAGGTTTTCTGATCCCAAAGCTCCCCCATCTTTTCTGCCAGGATGCAGTGAGCAGCGAGCGATAGGGCTGCGTGCCATCTACGCTGTTACACGGAGGGGAAAGATAAATATTGCTATTGCATGTTCACTCGAGTACTTCTGTACACACGGGTTATTTCCTGTAAGATGCTGGAATTGGAGCTCTTGGTTTTGAAAAAACAAACAAACCCTGGCTTTGAAGCACATAGAAAAATATCACGTGGGCTTTGGGAAAAAGAAAAAAAAATAATAAGAAGGAAAAAGGCCAGATGTCGGGCCTGCAGCATCTCTTGCAGTACGCCTTCGAAATCAGAAAGGGAGTGTGTCTGGTTGGGACGGGGCTCGCTGGAGGTGTCCTTGCGGTGGCTGCAGCGACAGCGGGTGGGTCAGGGGCTGGCGGCGAAGTGTCGGGTGTGTCGCTGCCCTCTGCCGGATAGACTGGCAGGCGCATACGCCTTGAAATAGGATTTTTTTAATTTTTATTTTTATTTTTTTCCAGCTACAGGCATCCCAGACAGGGTTGCCTCCCCCAAAGAAAAGCTGCCCCCTGGATGGTCCCCCTGGCCAAACGCGGGTCAGCCCCACGCTTCCACGCTTCCCTTGTCCCTTCTCCTGCGGATTAGCCCCTCCTTGGCCCCAGGAGCCGCGCAGACCTTCTGGCTTCACGTGGTTCCCCTTGGGGCTTGTCTCAGCATGAAAACCACAGCCTCGGGCTGCCAAAACGCTTCCCCCGGCTTCCTTCCCGTCCCTTCCTCCTTGCATTCATCCCAGAAACCGCTGCAAACGAAACATCCTTGTTTTTCCCTGCCCCTCTCTGCCCTCGCCTCCCTCCCCACGCCATCCCAATCACAGTCCTGCTCTTTCCTTTTGAATTCTGCTCTGGATTCTTCCCTACTTCAATCTCTCCCCAGGAAAGTCACATTTGGGTGACTCTCCACAAAACGGGGTTATGTCGCAATCATTTTCTCATTCCTTGTCCTGGAGCTGGCACAGCTGCTTGCCACGTTGGGGTCCAGAGCGGAGCTTTTCCCCCACGGGTGCTCTCCCGGCAGCTTGGGCAGCACAGGAGGGATGCACAGCTGACAGGCTGCTGCCAGCATCCCCTACCCACAGGCTTATTCCAACATCAGCCACTCTGCAGCGTTAATTTGGTCTTTGCTGCAGCCAAATAGTTTTACAGCTGGAAAAGAAAGTCTGGAAGTATTTACTCGAATATTCCAGTGACATTCCTTGGGGTGTTTTCGTATCATATCCCTCCCGCCCCTGCCTTTGGTTGGAATTGCACTAACCAGCTCAATCTGCTTAAAATGGTCCAGGAGAAAGCACAGGGAAGAAAGGAGCGTGCACAAATATTTACCAAACATGAATGTAAAGTTCAGTGTTTCTTTGCAACATTTGAAATCCATGCTGCGCTTGCTAGCTACAGAGCTGTCAGCTTGGGTGAGAGATAATGCCATGTGCCCACCCCCCGCTACCTGACCCGCACCTCAAACTCTGCTGTGCAAATACCAAAAGTTTACGTGCTGTGACGTGCGCTGGATTTGCACGCTGGGGGTTATTTCCTGGAGGAGCCCACAAATAACTTCTGAATGACGACCGAAATGAGAAAACTGGGATGGGTTCACGGGCAATTCATGAATAGAAAAAAGAGATGAAATTAGCTGAATGAACAGTTCGTGATGCATTATTCAGCCAGCTGTACTAATTAGTGCCTTAAGGACTGTTCCTGTTCCCACTGCAGCCAACTCCAAAACTCCTTTTGATTTCGGTGGGAGCAGGACACAGCCCTCGGAGAATGAGCCTGGCGCCTGCTTCTTCTTTTTTTTTTCTTTTAGTATTAGTTATTGATTCCAACTTTTTGTGTTTTTTACCATTAAAATAGCCACTAAAAGGGCTATTTCTGCCGTGTCCTGTGTGATGGTCAGTTCACTGCAGGAGAATAAAAATACCAGCAGCCCCAGAGCATTTGTCTTATGTCTGATGTGTTCTCTAAAGGGGAAGGATTTTTTATATGTGTCTTCTTTTGCTTTGCTTTTACCCAGGCCAGGTGGTACCAAGGAGCACCGGAAGCATTAAAATCCTGTGGAAAACACGAATCAGTCCAGAAATGTCACTGGGGCAGAAGGCGCAGCAACTGAACGTTTGCAATCTGAGCCCAGAACTTGCAGCTGGGCATTTAATTTCCTTTTTTTTTTTTTTCTTTTTTTTCTTTTTTTTTTTTCTGTATAAAGATAATGTTTGCGGTATTTCTTTCCCACCAGAGAGTTCTCACAGTGTGTTTTTTCTCTGAATGCAGTGACATTAGAAAAAATACACCAGGTTGAACTGGAGCACGTGCCTGCCTTGAGTAGGACTGGCCTACAGAACATCTGCACCCATCTCCCCGGCAGACCACCAGTGCTAGTGACCAGAACATGCTGTTATTTCTGGCTTTCCTTACCCTGGACAGCCTTTAGAAGAAGCAAAGCCTGATTCTGGTGTTGATTATGGGAGATTACAGCGTCATTCTGCCTCGTATTTTATTCCAGGTTGCAAAGTCAATGGATTTGGAGAGGGACAACTGCAGGCCATCCCCCACACGATCTCTCCTTTCTTCCAGATCGAGGCTTGGGTCCCAGGCTGGGTTTGAAGTGGCAGCACTAAAACGAATGGCCCCGGCCTCACTGCAGAGCCCCCAGCCCCAGGCCCCCTGCTACCCAAAGAGCAGCCCCCTAGTTACGCACAGACACCTGCCTGTTTTGCATGGGTTTTACCAAAGTCCGCGCTTGTGCCAACAGAGCTTTTCCTCCCAGCTCTTCTACTGGGTGCTGGCGGTGGGTTTCTGCTCCCCTGGAGCTGCTTTGGGGGGTGGGTTTCTCCCCAGCAGTTCCCTAACACCGCTCACTGGGCAGGGAGCAGGGGCTGCAGCGCCCGCTCAGCCTGGAGGAATCTCCTCAGCCCCGCTCCTCGGGCTTCTCTCCACAGACTGCCTAAAATGGGTATAAAAGAGCCTCCGAGAGGAATTTATTTTCTTCCTAAGCCCATCCTTAAAATAACAAACACAAGACAACTGGTGACATGCAGTACATCTGTTTGAATAACACGGACCTTCTGTCTGCAATAGAGGAAACTCCAAATAACTCGCTGATTTGTGTTTCCTTTCTTCTCCTTCCTCATCTCCTCCTCCTCACTACTGTATACAAATCTGTTCTGCGAGCTCCAAACCAGCAGTTCCTTCTCCCTGACCAGCTTGTTTTTATGCCACGTGATAGTTATTTAATTTCCTCTCTGCCTCTAACACAGCTAATATTTATCTTTCCTCCTGGGATCGCGTCTCTGCTTAGACGCTGATGCCGAGGGGTGAGAGCAGCACTCCTTCAGCTCCAGCAGACCAAATTCCTGCCCTCTGACCGCGTCTCGGGGAATAGCACCGTCCCCGGCAGTCGGTCCCACAGCAGCCAGCGGTCCCAGCTCAGGGACGCAATTAGGATTTAAATCTGTGTTTAAAGTTAGCCCACGTCGAAGTCCTAAATAGGGACAGCACCCAGAGCAGAGCTGGTGGAGTCACCGGTACGGCAGGCAACGTGCAATGAGAGTAGGGCTCTTGGAGTCTGGCCCAGTGTTTGCTGTTTAATTGCTTCCCCAAAGGACTGGGGCTGTGTAAACAACGGCCAAGGGCCACATCGTGTTTGTAAGAAACCTATCTGTGTGCAGAGCTGAGGTCTGAGTAAAACAGAGATTGCGAGGCACGGTTTCCAACAGTTCTCCTGAAATCAATGCAACCCTTGGACAAGGCAGGGTCCTACCAGGCAGTGTGCTTGTGGCTTTCCCTTTGTTCAAAGCTACCGCCTAAACGGGGTTAGGAGCCATATTTTCCTCATTAAATGTTTCCTTTCAGCACTGATCCTTTCACTTCGTTACCACATGCGATTTCTTCAAGCCCTCGTAGCTAATATCACAACCATAGATCTGGGGTTTATTTATAGCCCTAAACTCCACGGAGAGCTGTGTGTCTTGTTGCTGTGGAAACCGGGATTCTGAAAGTAAAAGGATTATAAAGGGATTTTAGGAGAAACCTGCTGAATTCGAGTACTAGCTTTCACCTCCAGAGGTCTGCGTTCAACTCTGCCTTAAACTTCCCAGCAAAATACATCCCCTGGTCCCAGCAAACCCCCAGCAGGTGCCAGCCCCCTGTGGGTTCCTGTGATACGGCACTTGGCAGCCTGGTTTTTCTCTCTGTTGTAAGATGTGCTCCGGGTGCGTTACACATGCTGTCAGCAATGGCACATTGGCCAGGCTCGGGGCAGTTGGCTTTTTCTTTTGCTGCCATTGGTTTCCTAGAGCTTTTTGCCATGGGAAAAACCACCTTGGCTAAGTTTGCATATGGCAGCAAACCCGGAGCTTTGGGATGGATCAGCGTCTCCTGGAAATCAGATGTACTGGGTTAAACAGTTAGGCCAGTTGTTGCATTTATCTCTGGGTATAGCATGAAAAGGCTGCGAGGTGTCGGGTGGGCTGGGTCCCACTCACACCCTGCATCCTCTCCTGGCAGGGCAGCAGTGGGCAGACCTGTGCCCTGGGGCACAGGGCTCTAGGGACAGTCAGTCCTGCGGGGTCCAACTTGGGACCCACACACCGAAGACAAGACCCTGATCCCAAAAGCCAAATGCCCCCTCCACTGAGGTTGCCGGATTGCCGCCGGAATGCCGCCCTTGCCACCACACAGCCTCTTCCTTGCCTCCAAATGGCAGCCCAGAGCTCTGCCAAAGGGCTGTGTGCAGCACTTTGTTCACCTGTGTCACTCCCTAGCTAGCGCTGAGCTTTAAAAAAACAAAAACCCATACAATTCCGTTATTCCGTCCAGCAGAGATTTGAGGTGCACCCAGGCTGACAAGGTTGGAAGAAGAACCCCCAAATAACCCCCAAAATGCCACCCTACTGATGCGGCCAAGGGAAGGACCGGCGGTGTAACACGACTAGCCCACTAGCATGTGTCTTAAATTCACCACCAAGGCACAAATGTCGGAGATGATGAGCTATTGCCTCACATTTCCATAAGTAAAGCAGCAGCCGCCGGGCTTGGGGCTGTCCCTCCTTCCCCACGCAGCCTTGACATTTGCTCAGCACATGCTGCGGGTCCGCGCCGGTGTGGGACCTATCGCGCCCAGCTGGGAGCTTCTGCTGGGGTATTACCTCAAAAACAGAAAGGCAGTGGCGAGTCAGTGACTTGTCTTTTCCATTAGAGGGTGCCAGGAACCCACTGTTGCTGCAGACTCCGGCAATCATGGGGAACGTGGTTTTATCCTGTGCGTTTTGGGAACGGGCAAATCCGTGCCCTTTTTGGGACCCAGCCCTTGGGCTGCCCAGCCGAAGTAACCTGATGGCTGCAGTGAAATACAGGCAAGGAACGGGTTTGTGCTGGGTGCTGGTGAGGTCTGGGTGAAGCCCAGCTTGCC
This sequence comes from Alectura lathami, assembly GCA_013399715.1. Classification (NCBI taxonomy): domain Eukaryota; kingdom Metazoa; phylum Chordata; class Aves; order Galliformes; family Megapodiidae; genus Alectura; species Alectura lathami. The sequence continues at coordinate 26,509 of VXAV01009108.1, read as the reverse complement.
CCACATGGATTGTCCCTATATCGGAGTCGGCGGCAGCAGGATGGATGTGCAAAGAGCTGGCTTTGCTCAGCCTGGAAGCTGGAGTCCTGCTGGGGCTGGAGGTGCACAGAGGCTGTCATGAGCACTGCTACAGGCAGTATCCCCACATCCATCAGAAACTGAATAAATCGGTGCAAAGACAGGAGCCAGACATGGGGGAGAGCACTTCAATAGAGTTTTTTTTTTGGCCCAAAATACAGACCTGAGGGGTTGTGGCATCCTTTTGGATTTTTCTAAAAAAAAGTGGTGGGTGACACTTGTCAGGGATGGCCTCAGCATCACTGATCCCCAGAAGAAGGGGGATTCCAGTTCAGCCCAGCAGCTGGGAAGTGCCAGGGGTTACTGCTGCGTCCCGTCTGCATGGCGGGAGTTTCATGGGGTGGAGATGTGTTTTGAAGAAGTGAGTCTACCAGGCATGGGCTCTCTACCCAGTGTGGGATTCTGGTTGTTCTTTGAGTGTAAAGAGGAAATCATTATTAAAAAAAAAAAAAAAATAGTATTAATCACAAAATGTGAAAGAATGGGTACAGTTCTAGTGGGTGAAGCTCCAGGAATGCCAGTTTGTACAGCTGTCACTTGTCATGCTTTGGATCAAGTGACTCCCAAAAAAAAAACCAAAGGGACTTGATCTTCTCTTCCCAACATAGATGCTGCTAAACTATTAGCACTGAACACCTACAGGGCTAAAAACAGCAATCCAGAGAATTAGAGATCAGTCTTGGCAGCATGAAATTAATAAAAATTAAGAGGAAATTTTAACCTGGTCCTCCCACCTTGGGCTTGCAGAAAGAAGTGCTGGCTTTGGGACAGAGCTGTAGAGCTGGCTGAAAGACTCCTTTTTGGTTTTGGTCCTCTGGAAAAGCAATCCCAAGATCTGAATGTTTGTGAAAGAAATATTAGTGAAACTGTTCAGATCACTTGGTCACTGCCAGCAGTGTGGAGACCCCGGGTCTCATCCCTGTCCCCAAGGGCAGCAATGGGAACAGCTGCAGCAGCCACGCCGGGGCACAGGAGCTCTGTGCCTGGTGAACCTCCAGGTGGGCACGCTGCTGCTGCTGCATGGGGAAAGCAAGAAGCAGCCTTGGAAAAGGAGAGGAGAAATCTTCTGATGTGCCTCGTGGTGATTTGTGGTGTGACGCTGAGCAGATCCATCCCTGCGCCTGCTGTCCCCATCCGTGTTCCCAGGGCAGCTCTGCTCTGCTGGTGGACAAGTGCATAAGGGGATGTGACACTTTTTGGGTTGGTGGCTGGGAAATGAGAGGTGGCTCTGGTGGTTTGCTACAGCAAGCAATTCCCATGCAGCAGTCTGGTTTCATGGGACGGGAATAGCAGACTGCCGGGCTGCAGGCGCGTCCTTGTGGAAATAGGCACCCGAGGATGGTGTTGCCTTACGCTGCTGGAATGCCTTCCTTCCCAAAGTGACCCCAAGGCATTTTACAGGGTAAATATAAACCAGAGGTATTTTGGGGGGAGCGTGGGGTGCAACTGGTGTCTTGGAGCAGCACAGCTGAGCCCTTTGGGTCAGGAAGGGAGAATACCCACGGTGTCAGGCTGAATGGGAGGGCGTGTGGCACGGCAGCGTGTGCTGTGCAGCAATGGGCAAAGCTGGGGCTTGGCCAAGAAAACAAACATAGGAAACACCCGAGACGGATGCAAACCATGGGCAGCATGCAGCAGCCTGCTCTGGTTTGCAGAGAGCCTTTGGGGACACCGGAACAGGCGCCTGTTGCTGGCACAGCACGAGCAAGATCCCAGTGCAAACCCATGCACTGGCTTGGCTGCGCCAGGCTGCCGTTCCAGATGGTTCTAGTTTTTCCCCAGATGTGCTTTTTCCTTACTGGGACAGGTTCCTCTGCTGCCCTACCCACAAGCCGTTGCCGTGTGGGAGATTTGTGCACAGATTTAGGGACGCATCCTGTTGGGGCTGTGCACCACTAGCACATCGGCGGCAGCAGCAGATGCTCTGCAGCACTCCGTCGCGGGGCGCGGGCATGCCAGATCCGTACACCCAGAGCTGAAGTGCTCAGCAGCTCTGGTGACCAGCTGGGTGCCTGCAGGTGGCTTTAAAGCTGGTTTCTTCCAAATTTTCATTTAGGAGAAATAGCTTGTAGGCTTTTCACTCCAGAGCTTGACTTGAGCCCCTTACTTTAAAAATCCAGAGCCCTGGGTGTTGCTCAGTTCACTAATGAAGGCACCAGGCTGGGGTGCTGGAGATAAGAGAGAAATTGAAGCTGCTACTGGTTTGGTGCTACCTTCCAGTCTGAGACCCTTCTCCATCCCAAATGCACAGGCTCCTGTAAATCCCTTAATCCCGAACAAGGGTGGAGGGAAGGGTGACACCATGCTGGGAATGGGGCTGGCGGTGTGGCGTGGCTGTGAGAAGAGCATTTGGAAGCCAAAGCAAGATTTTGTCCCTGGCTGAAAATGAAAGCAAATGAGGAGTGAACGGGACCGAGGACCCCTTGTGTCTGCCCCGAGCTCTCCAAACCCAAACTTCCCCTCATGCCAGCACATTTCCCAGCAGGGGCTCACCAGCACATCTCGCTGTTCGGGAGTGATGTTCCTTTATCCCTCACCCTTTCTTTCCCTCCTGGATTATCCCATGCTAATAGGTACCGTGCGATGCAGCCTGTTGTTATCTGCTCCTGGATCCTGCTCGCTGTTTCCCGTGAGTCTGGCTTCGAGTCTCGTGTGTACGAGAGGTGTGTACACGTGGTGTGTAGGATAGCTTTCTGGCCCAGCTTTGGGGAAGCAAAGGCAGTCCAGATGAGTTATTCCAGATCGCAAACTGCAGGCTGCATCTGCTCAAATACCCTAAAAAATGGGATGTAAAAAAGAAACCTTGTTTGAAAAGCTACACCAAATACGGAATAACAATCCCCACATAGCTGTTTATCTGCTCAGAGAAAAAAAAAAAAAAAAAAAAAAAATCCTCAAACACTCTTGCATGTCAGAATTTCGTAAGAACAGCGTATGGGTAACATCAACACTTCTACACCGCTGTGTCTTCTTGCCTCAATGAAAGACATTTCTTCTTTGTTATGAATTATAAATCTCTATTGCTACAGTCCAAACAATTCTGGGAAACTACCGCCACTGCTGTTCTGAGCACAGTAAAATACACTGTCCTCACCATTTGCAGTGCTCAAAGCTTTTCCAAACATTTGTTATTCACATAGAAATAAGCACATCAGCATCTCCATTAAACTGAAAACATGATCCCGTCTGTCCAGCCGGGTGCCAAACTGCCCCAGTGCTTGGTTGGTCCCTCAGTGCCCACAGCTTTATTTTCTTTAAATCTCACACGTCAAAGCCCAGCTCAGGACTGCAGTGGGATGCAGGGAGCGGGCATGGCTTTTCCCACGGGATTTGGGACAGCCGCGGGGTGTGTGGCACCAGCACCGGGCGGAACAGCCCGGGCACGTTGGGGCATTGGGGACGGAAAGCAGCACGGCTTTCTGAAGCAGGTTTCTTCTCGTCACATTCTGCCAGCCGCATTTCCTGACCAGCCCAGCAGGAAGGCGCGGGTGACAGATGTCCCGTAATTATCGGCAGCACTCCCGCTCCCTGGTCTCAGACAGAATTCAAAGGTTTGAAACAAAAGCCGGGTTTGGTGGGTTCAGGCTGGCTGCTTTGGTTTTATTTCCAAGCATCTTTTGGTGACAGAAAAGTCGTCAGCCTGGGTTTGTGCTGTGCCGAGGTGGACGCCAGACCTCCAGGTGGAGCACTGGGGTGGGAATCTGCAACAGGGTTTGAATTGGGGTGGATCTGTGTGGAGCCAGGGGTGGGACTGGATGAGCCTTGTGGGTCCCTTCCCACCCGGGGTGTTCTGTGGTTCTGTGACAACAGCGAGGGGTGTGGGTGGCTGGGGAAGCCGAGTCCCTTTGGATGGATGCTGCTGCATTGCTGACGGCAGAGGCCTGCCACCTGGGGTGGGAAGGGCAAGGAGGGCTGGGTCTTGCTGACTGGGAGGAGGATCTGGGTTTTATGGTGACCTAGCAGCCCGACGCACATTTGCAGTAGGGTGATCCAGTAAAATCAAAGAGCAAAGGAGACATTTGGGCTTGAAAATAAGGGGGAAAGCACAGTGTTTTCCCTTGGCTTTGCTTTTCGGCTTCCATGACCGCAGTGGGCAAAAGCTCTCTCCATCCTTCAGCACGGGGATCCCTGCTAGGGATCGACCCGAACCTGAGACAGGATCTCCCCCCGCCGGTGCTCACGTTCTCTCCTCCCATGTGCTCGCTGATCAGGATCAGCTCCTTTGCTGCTGTTTTTGTGCCTCTTGATTTCCACACGGAAACTGGCTCTATTTTTACCCGGCTAAAGCTGATTAGATTTGCAGTAATTGGCGGGATAAACAGCCCCATACTGTATGCAGCAGGTTAATGCGATACATTCGGTGACCAGTAAATGCACTTAGCCCATGCCCAGCACAAAGAAGACAATCAAGGTAATTTATTGCCCACATGCCTGTAACATGCCCATTAGCCATCTCTGTCCTTCCTCTCTCTGCAAACCAATTTCCCCTGTGAGACAATGAGCGTTATTGCAGAAGGCAAAACATTTCGTCGGTTTCTCCAAAGCTCTTTGCAAACCGGTATTAAACCCAAGGACACGCAGGGGTTTCTCTTTCTGGTTAGCCCGGGTCTTGACTTCTGTTGACCTAAGAGAGATTATTAGCACTGAAGCAGCCACATATTAAAAAAGAAAAATGCTACTTACAACTCGAAGGCTGACCTCCTTCAAGTAATGTAATTTCCAGCCATTTCAATCACTTCCCTAAGCTGCAATCCACCGGAAGGTTAGCAGCAGTCCTGCTTGCTGCAGTATCATTCTGGTCTTTAATTGGTGTGGGGGTGATTTAGCTAGAGACCAAGGAGATGTGAGAAAACTTGGGGACAGGATCAGGTGTTGGCATACTCCTGGAATTCAGTTAACAGGAGGAGGACATGAGCAGGGAGCAAAAAGGAAAGTGAAGCAACTTCCCAGGGCTGCGTACCTCAACCCGACGCCATCAGATCTCGGGAGCTCTTGGGCACCGCCACGGCAGGTGACGGCCGTGTGACCACCCCAGCAGTGGCATCCCCGTCGCACCTCGCAGGAGCAGCGTTCCAACGTTCCAGCACCCAGAAAGATGTGAGCATTGCACCAGGGCCACTATCTCTGCCTAACAAACCTATAACCCCACCAGTGACTTTGCCACCGGCAGTTTTCCCCGCCCCGCCATTCAACCTCCACAGCATTACCCTCTTTTAACCCTCGACCCACCACGGTGGGTGTTGGTTGTCCCATTGCTTGTCAGAGCTCCCTTTGGCGCACCTTTGGCTCACCGGGAGCGTGGATGCAGCGCCGGCTTTCCCCCAGCCCTCCGCTGCTCTCAGTGACTGCTCCAAGACCTGCCGAAAATCCCCAGTAACTCTCCAGACAGCTCCTTGGCCACCTCCCTTAGAGTTCATGCGAGTTATTGGGATCCGCTTTTGGGATCTGATTCACAGGTACCGGGCTTGCTGCTTGGCATGCCTCCTCTTGGAAAGTAACCCGCTAGCACATTGTCTTCTTCCAGCCAGGTACCAGGAAGAAACTTGCACGGCGCCTTTCTGCCTTCTCCACGTCATTGACAAGTGCCCCATTTCTGTGCAATATTGGCCCAATGCTAATGCGAGATTCTTTTTCTTGAAAATCTTGGAAATTTTCCTTCTGCCTTTAATTTCCTCTGCATCCGAGGTCTATTAATTACTAACAGTTTCCATTTTCTCCTTTTTCCATGTTTATGTTTTATGTGTTGGTCTTGGCGGCTCTCTCACTTCCTGTCCAAGCCAGGCTGTCTTTCTTAACAAAGATTTCTGTCTGCATTACTGCTTTGGGGGTTAAATATTCTTAAAGGCTTCTCCCTTTTCAACACATTTTTCATCTAAATTCTTTCCCCAAATTGATTTGACTTGTAATTATTTTCTGCTTTGTGAAACGGGACCTTTTAAAGTGCCAAGTATATAAATATAGCTGCTGTGAGCTTTACTTCATCTCCACGTAACAAATGCAATCAAGCCATGATCGCTTTGTGCCTAGTTCAGGGAGAAATCCATCTTCACCTGTCAGGGAGAGGTCTGACAGGGAATTCCCTCATGTTGGAGACGATATAGTGTCATCAGAAAATTATATTTTTATTTTTTTTCCAGAAATTCTAAGAGCATTTTAATGCTGGCAGCTCAACACCTCCAGCGTGCATCACTCGGTCCCTGGTGGTTACAGGGGTTTTATTAGATGCCACGGACCTGGCTGCTCAAAGAAGCAGATCGTGCCGAGTCCCCACTGCAGCAGGTCCACTGTAGACACCTCTAGCCTCGTGCTTTATTCCCTGGGACATTCCTCCAGAAACACTCCACACCGTTTCTTGCCATGTTGCCAATGACTTGAAACCAGCTTTCGGTGCTGCCTCCCCGTGCTGCGCCACGTCTGGCATGGAGCTTCTCTCCCGACAGGGAGATGGGGGTATCCCTGGGTATCTTTGCATCCTTTGATTTCCCAACTGAATACGTATCTATATATATATAATTATGCCTCCCCTTCAGCATCACTTGGGCACCCCCAGGAGCCGGCTGCAGGTTGTGAGGCCCCGTGAAGCCCCGCTGCTCGTGCCAAAAACCATCCTCCCCATGACGGATGCGCACCTTGCTCGGCTTGGGGATGCCGCCACGCCTCCTCCTCTCCACATCCCCTGTTGTGCTTCACAGGATCAAATTCCCAGAAATAACTACCTGCCCTCCTGGGATGCTAGAGATATTTCCCTGGGCAGCTGGACTCTTAGAGATACACCCAGCCCCCTGCTTGCTGGGTAGCAGCACGGATTCCTCCAGCTAATCCTCTCTCTCTTTGCTCCTTGGCAGGATTTTTTCTCTCTCCAGCAAGCCCATGCTTCCCAGTCAGATTTCCTGGGAAGGCTGGGTCTCCCTGATGCTCTGCACTTGTTTTTCTGAACCAGAATATTTTTCTTCCAGTGCAGGACTGCGTTGGTGCTGGGCCCCCCCCGCAGAGCTGCACCTTCCCACCAGCATTTTGTCTGTGGGGTACACCAGGATCTGCAGCTGCTAATTTCATTCTCTGCATTTTTCATCCTTCCCAATGCCCGCTTTGTCTTCCCCCCTCCACACTCCATTCACTGACCTGATGGGTCCCTACCACCATCATAAGCTGATTTACTTTTTATTGCATTTTCTAAACTTTATTTTTTTTATCCCAAATGTCATATCGCTCCCCTCGTCCGCAAATGCACCAGATTATTAAAAAAAAAAAAAAANAAAAAAAAAAAAAAAAAAAAAAAAAAAAAAAACCAACTCCTGACAGTCCTATTTAATGCTGTCTGTGCCCTTCGGGAAAATGTCTGCAGAGTTCGGTGGAGGTGCTGGAGCATTCCTGCTGCAGCCTGGCCCCGGGGCACGGTGTCTGCAGGGATGGTCAGAGCATCTTGGGAGGCAAAAACCTGCCAGAATCTGGGGCTGGGGTGAGATCTAACCTTGAATTTCCTCTCCCTGAGCTTCAGCAGCACACAGGAGATACTAACTAGTCTGGGAAGACTCCCCATGGCTGTAAAACTGCAGATAATAGGGTGAGATGTTTTATTTTCAGTTAAATCCTGGCTTTTTGGGTAAAATTTGGGAAAAATAGATTTATCCAGGGGATAGTGTTGGATGCAGCACTGTGGATGTGCTGTGGTCAGCCTCCCCACCACGATGACCCTGGTGCCTGCAGTCACCCCTCCGCACATTCCCACAGTCTCCTTTTCCAGCATGTTGTTGGCCATCTCTCAAGCCTCCTGAAGCCCTCCCCAAGACCCAGGATCCACTCGTGGGCAGAAGATGTAACACGCGGCTGTGTTTTCAGCACAGAAACCGCCCACACTTCAGACACAAAGGTGCTGTTCCTAAAATAACAATTATTTTAAAACCAGACACCATCCTGGTAGCCCTGCAGGAGCCCTAGAAGTCAATCTCAGCCATTCTGTGTCCTTAGTGGGTTGCCGATAGCGATTTCTTTTTAACCAGGTGCCATGGAACATCCTCGTACTGTAAGCACCCCGTTTATCAGCAGCAGCCTCCCCCCTTGGCCAGGGACATACAGCACGTGGGAGCACACAGGCACCAGCCTCTGGTCTCTACACCCTACTGAACTCCACAGAAGGAGTAGCTGGCTGTTAATTAACGTGCCGATTAGCATGTGAAACTACTTTAACCACTGTAAGAAAAACAAAATCACAGAGAAAACAACACAGGAGGGGGCTGGAATTTCTGTTTTT
>VXAV01009108.1:0-10317 GCA_013399715.1 Alectura lathami | reverse complement strand
TTTTTTTTTTTTTTTTTTTTGTCTGGAGTTTGCAATAGTTACAGAGGACAGGCGATACTAGTTTGCCACTGCAATATGTTCTTCAGCATACAGTTACCCTATTGAACCGTTAATCAAAAAGGGGAGCTTAGAGGAAAAAAGCAGCTGAACGGAAAATATTTATATTTTGAGGTTTGCTGTTAGCTTTTCCTTTTTTTTTTTTTTTTTTTTTTTTTTTTTTTTTTTTATTNTTTTTTTTTTTTTTTTTTTTTTTTTTTTTTTTTTTAACCAGAATACATAAAATTAGCAATTGGTGCATGATCATTCCCTTAGAACAGGTACTCCTTTCCCAAAATTATTCCCCAAAGAGGTTCCACTTGCTCCTAACACACAGGAGAGCATCATGAATTTTCATGAATGAGCGAGCAACAACTGCGAAGTCCCTAAGTCTGCGAATGTTCATGCAAAGACAATCACAGCAATGCTGTGATTTCCTGCTGGGGCAAAACTTTGGGCGTGCAGGATGTTTTACTGGCCTGAAGAAGGGCTTGGCCATTTTCTTTCACAGGAAATAAAAATAATAACAAAAAAAAAAAAAAAAAAAAAGGATTATAATCATGCTCTGGTGCTGCAAAGACCGAGCATTGGCTGCCCAGAGGGATGGGATGTGCCGAGGACCTTCGTTATGCCCTGACATGCACAACGATAAGCTGTTGAATGATTTGGGGATTTTGGGGACTGCTAGTGTATGTTCTGTTCCTGAATCCCTTCAGGCTTGCTGGTATTTCTGCCCAAACCCCAACATTCAGCACAGACACAGCTTTTTCCCATAGCAAGCAGCTTTGGGATGCTTGCAGCTCCTTCCCCTGCCCCGGGACAGCTGCCCTCAGCAGGGATGCAGCCCCAAACCCCATCCCGCAGCACCCATCCTGGAGGCGTCAGCCCTCGGTCCCGTGAGCCCCGCTGAGAAATGGGGTGAGATCAGGGAGTTCGGAGGAGGATTAGCGTGCCGGGGATTAACGGCCTAAGCATTAGCCCGATTTCACTCTGCTTTGTGCGAGGAGCACATTAGCCATAATAAAGGTGCTGAGTGATATGGTAATGTGGTTCCCATCCCTCCTGCTAAAGCCTCAGGCCTCCTTAAAATTAATGCAGGTTTACAACAGCCAGGGCTGTTGCAAAATTTTTTTTTTTTTTTTTTTTTTGGTTTTTCCCCTGTTTCAAAGCTGTATTTCACCTAACTCCAGGACCTGGTGCTGTAAGAAAGGTGGTGGCTGTCCCGTGCAGCACGATGAGCCCCTTCAGCACTAGTGATGCTGGGGTTTGGTGAGGTATGGAAATAATGAGAGGAGAGGGAGGGAGCTCTGGGAGCAGGCCTGTGTTTTGCGCGCACACTGGAGAGCAAACTGAGCTGTTCCCCCTCTAAGCAAGCAGCCGAAGCGCCTCGGGTCCATGGCCAGGCATGCCTGCATGCAGCCGCCAGTCTGCAGGTGTGAGCCGAGCTGCGTTTCCACGCGTGACTTTCTGGAGTGGCTTCAGCTTCATGTTGTATGGGCGCGTGTTCATCACGGGCCGGTGTTGGTGGGAAATGGCTTCGTTCCTGCAGCCGCCGTTATCTGCAGAGGGAGGGCACCAGCTTCGGGCCGCATCCCCTGCCCAGCTGCTGAATGTGCACAGAGGGTTACCCACTTTGTTGGAGGCCATCCCCCACCTCTGTGCCTCAGTTTCCCGTCCGTAAGTGCAGCTATGGGCAGTCTTCGCCGTATTGTGATGTACGTTATTGTGATGTCTGTGAGAGGTGTGTAGCTTCATCCTGCTGGCCTCTAAGCTGTTTGAAATAGATCCCATGGGCTCCCCATGTTTTGGATGGAGCTCATATACCCAGATTCTTACCACGTGAGTCTGGACCCCTTCCCTTCCCTTCCCTTCCCTTCCCTTCCCTTCCCTTCCCTTCCCTCCCCTCATCCCTCCCCCACAGATGCCCAAACCTCCCTGTGCCCATCGTGCACGCCTGGCTCCAGCCTCGCATTAAGCAATGACTAACAGCTGTCACGTGTTTGTGCCTGCAGATCACATTTGCATACTCAAAAATCCATACCTTCTATCCTCCCCTGTGGAAGCACTTACCCAAGCGTATTTTCAGCAAACAAGCAGCCAGGCTGCCACAGCAGAAGCATCTCTGTGTTTTTAGCATGGCCTGGTGATGGCCAAGGCATGCAGATCCCTGGCAGGGCTGGGGAGCAGGCAACCTTCTCCACCCCTCATCCCCACCCTGCGCTGTAGGCAATGCTGGATGCAAGTCCCGCCCCTCTGCACCGTGCCCATATCTGGTGTAGGTTAGCATTTTGGGGAGTGATGCAAGTCACATCCAGCACGACGCCTTGTCCCTCTGCCAGTGGTGACACTGCAAGGCGGTGACACTGCAGGGCAGGTAGCTCTGGGGATGCCTTGGCAGCAAATGTGCAGGCAGCACATGTGGGGCACGTTTCCACCTGACTGCTGGACATCACTCAGGTGGCCAGCGAGGATGTCCCCATCATCACCCCACAGTCTTGGGGCTGAATTAATGCAGGAGACGGAGGGCACCCTGCTCTCACACCCTCTCTTCTCCCATCCATCTCCCCCGTGGGAGGGATGTTTCTCAGCAGCTAACCCTGCTTTTTGCTTTTTGAACAACTTGCACGAGTCCCACCCGAGAACCAGCTCCCCAGCCCTTTCTGCTGTCACAGGGCTGGAGGGCGATACTTGTCAAACCTGTTCCTTGTGTCAGGTTTTGTCAGAATTCAAGAGATCAGCGTAATTCTTGCCATCAGATGTCTTTAATTAATACGTGGCGGTATTCAGCGATAAGAGAGGAGATGAGCATCCCAAGAAGGATAAACGAGATAAACCAGCAATTTGCAGGGCCTAATTACTTCTGCTGGGCTGTGAACAGCAGACGGGCGCCTCGGACAACACAGACCTCATTTCCGAATTTCGCTGAGTTGCAGAAGCAGGCTGGGAGCTTTGGATGCAGCCTTCATCAAACGCAGCCACCAGCCCAAGCGGCTCTGGCTGTGCTTCGAGGATGGTCCCATGTTCTGTGACAGCCTGGGCAGCTGCATCCGCGTCGCTGCCAGCTTTAGCTCACCTGGAAATGCCATCACTGATCCACGATTTGTATTTTTTTAACTCAGTGATGGGTCAGGATTATTTTTCTAAGCATTCGTCTTTTCCCGAGGTTGTGTTGTGACAATAATATGCACCTCTCCATAGGGCCTTAGGGTGCTTTACAACATCTGGATTTCTCGATGCAAGAAACTGAAGGAGAGCAAGGCAGGGCAGATCTGCACAAAGCTCCCCTGTGCTTTGCCCCTGCCAGGGCTTCGTCCTGCTGACACCAAGCTGGCAGCCTCGGTCTGGGGGAAGCTGGTGAGCAGCCTTCAATCCCTAAAGCTCGTACTTAATGATTTTCCTGGAGCAGAGCCAAAGGACTCAGCAGCCTGCAAAACGCCAGCCTCTTGGGTACGGGGCAGGGAGGAAAGAAAATCCACCCATTCCAGCCCCAAAAGCCTTGGTGTCCCCTTCCAACACCGCTGTGGTCAGGCCAGGTTCGTGTTCAAGCAGGTGATCCCACCTTTGGCCCAGGGAAGCTCCGTGTATGCTACTGGGCTGCAGACAGCCCGTCTTACCCCTGGCATCCTTCGTAACCTGCCTGTTGCTCCTGTGCGCCCCAAGAAAATCCCTTATTTGTCTGAAATTTGCTGGTTTGTCTGGAATCCCAGACTTTGGGAATTTGGAATTCCTTGGGCATTGTTTCTGGTCTTCACAAGCTCCCCACGTGCAGGACAGGGTCGTGGGTCACAGATGGCTCCTGGACTCAGGGCAGCAGGCAGCAATCCAGGTGCTCCCTACCCCACAGCTGTCCTCACCATCACCCACTGCATCGTAGGTTGTCTCCATCTGGGCCAGAAAGGCCATTTTTAGGTGTTTTATCTCTCCCTTCCCTCTCCTTGGCCCTCGTATGTCACCTGGTGCCTGGTACAGAGACAAACGGCGTTAATGAAGTGAGCTTTCAGGCTGCTGTGCTCTGCGTGGCCGGACCAAGCCATGCATTGTCGCCACTGCCCATCCTCAGTGCAGACCTCGACTGCAGCTCCCTTTGCGTCCCCATGTCCCCAGCCCTCCAGCACCCACACGAGCCCCACCTGGGACGGGAGATGGGGATGGAGACGGGTCTCCTCCTCTGGCAAAAACCCCCAAAACCTTTTGGCAAAGATGTATAAGCGAGTGTTGACACGCTGTTCCGCCTGGAGTCTGCAGGGCCTCAGCTCCTCCCAGAGCACTTTGCAAATAGCAGCCAATTAGTCTTCCCAATTCCTGGCTGCGTTGTGGGGGTGTGGCTGCATGATCCCGTTTGCAGCAGGGAACGTGGGGGCTTTGCTCGGGGTCCCTCTCGCCCCCCTGTTTCTGCAAGGGGCAAATCCTTCCGCACCCTGCTGCGGGGCTAATGCCGGTGTCAGGGCTGGTGGCTTTGTGGGGACAACAGGAGCAGCCCTGTGGGCTCCCTGTGCTCTTCCCAGAATGATTTTTCACTTCCCGAGCCAAATGCTGAGAAAGCGCTGAATAACTGCAACAAATTAGATTACTCTTTGGTGCTTGTCATTTCTCAAAAACACACGAGCTGCTCGAGACTCAGGAATGGGTCTTTTTCTTGCTGCTTTTGGCCCGGCCATCTCCAGATGAGGATGGGGCTCCACATGGTCCTGAGGGTGATGGAAATTGCTGCAGGAGCTTGAAAAGCCGTTTGGAAATGAGCCAGCCTTGCTCCAAGGGGAGCGAGCCAAGAAACCACCCGGCTTAAAACCACAGGGGGAAGCGGCCAACGGCGGCACCGCCCGTTTTCTTCTCTCCATGTTCCCATTCTCTCCTGACTCCTCATCTTTCCCACAATCCCGTTTCCTTTCTCACGCTCCAGCTGCTCTTTCTGGAGGAGGAATATTCTCGCCGAGCCATCCTTCAGGATGACTTTACTTATTTTCTCCCAGCCTTGGGTTACCCCCTCCCATTACCGCTGCTCTGAACATGTGCACGTGTGCCCACACCCCCACTCATCCTGGCATCGCCTGGTTCTTGGCCACACCCCGCTGGAGCGATTGCACTGGGAGTCACGAAATCTTCCCTGGTGGAAAAGTCGGAGTACAGCTCGCTGCTTATCCCCTGGGGCCGTTATTTTGCTGCCATTTAGGCGAATGGCAAAGGTCCCTCTCCCAGGACGCAGCCCTCTTTTCAGCAGGGCGGTGGTGGCTGGGGTGCCTCGCCTTGGCTGCCCAGCGCTCACCTGCTGTGCGTCTGCTCTTGTCCACGCCTTGCACCCAGCCCTCAGCGTGCTGCGCTTCCCCTCCTGCAATCACCCCATTAATCTCATGCAGTTAATGCTTTGAGAAGCGTTTTGCGAACGTTGATAGCAAGGAAAGAGCCACGATGCAGAAATGGCTGCTCCTTCGGTTGTGCGAGCGTAGTTGGTGGCAGACACTTTGCTCCCTGTGCTCGCGCTGCAGTCCTTGAGGCTGGAGGTGCTCCCTTTTGTGCCAGAAGTCCTCATCCTGCTACACCCAGCCACATCCTTAGCCCTGTTTCATTTTGCAGCTCCTGAAACAGCCATAGCCAGCCCATCCTGGCACGGAAAGTGAAAAGCAATAAAACCCTGTTTCCTCTGCAGGGAGAAAGAGTCTCCCGGCTCCTTGTGCGATTAAGCTTGGTGCACATATCTGCAAATGCGAGAGGGCAGAGGTTAAGCTGCGCAGTGCGAGGGGAGGAGGTGACGGTGCTTAGCAATGCAGATCAGATGGCTGAGGGCTTCCAGCATTCGTGGCCAAATCCTGGGATATTTAGGGGTTTAAGAGGTAATGAAGTCAGATGAGGGAGGAGAGGGGAACTCAGCTCCTTGATCTGGAGGTGGCCGTGAAGCTGTCCAGATGTCCTGAAGGCCACTGAGGAGGTGACTGTGCCCTGCTAGGCAATCCCCAGTGGCAATCCTCGCTGCTAGCTCCAGTGAGGAGCACTCAGGAGAGCAGCAGCACCCGCGGAAGCAGATGTGGGGTTTGGTTTTTGCTGCTCCGTGGTGCTGGCAGTGCAGAAGCAGGACGGGCCGGCCGATGGGATGCCTCTCCTCTAGTCCCTGCGTCTTCTGCTTGGGAAAAATCAACCTTGCCAAGCAGATGCAGCAATCGGCCCTGGCAGCTGTGCAGTTCTAGGAGCAGGTTTTAAGGCCATGCAAACATGACAGCTTCCCGGGCACCTCTGCCTTGCTGGAAACGCGCAGGCACTCGCTGCAGCTGGAACCTGCTGTGACCAATTTGCCGCCTCTGCTCCAGCTGAGGCGCGCTGTCATGCCTGCTCTGAGCCTGCTTTGTTCTGCTCCTTGCCACTGCCTCTGGTTTTCAGCAAAGGGCCTTGCTTGCTTTACAATGCCTTGTTTTAATCTGTTTTTTTTTTTTTTTTTTTTTTTTCTCAGCTGTGGGTTTGCTAGGAGGTGGGGAAGCCATACCAGAGACCAGGTTGAGGGCTCTGACCGATCTCATGCACCTTTTCTCCCTGTCCCCTTACCCACATGCTCAAACCCAACCAGAGGACATGCCCCATGTCCCCTCTGAGCTGTCTGCTGTCCATCCTGCTGTCTGTCCCTCATCTGCCCTGTGGCCAAGCGCTGCTCCTCGCCCTGCCCTGCCTATGCCAGCCATAATCCCAACGCTCTGCCTCCCTCCCCAGCACTAATCCTATAAACCCTTGGCAAATCCTGCCTCCCCGTGTCCCTTCTCCAAGGCAGTCTTCACTTGGAGCTAGCATTTTTAGGGTTACACAGGAAACCACAGCCAGTGCTGGGCAGAAACAGCAGCCTTGATCTCTTTCTGCCTTTCCCCATGTACAAATTGAGGTTGAAATGCTTCTAAACCCAAAGAAGAATGGTGCAAAATCTCATTTTGATGGAAAAGGCAAGCAGCTGTGACCAGTTCCCCTACGGGAGCCTTGGGGGTAAGATGTGGGTGAGGAAAGAAACAGAACAACAGGATGCTCCAGCTCCAGTGCTGGGATCGCTGCTTGCAGCAGGAGTAGGGTTTCTCTGGGCTGCTGATGGGGACAGTCAGCACTGCCCCTTTTATTAATCCTCTTCACTGGGCTGTTGGCAAGCATCGAGAGGGAAAGCACTGCAGCAAGGTGGGGATGTCTCAGGGAACAACATTTTTACTGCTGGCTCAGGTGGATCCAATGGGTGCTGATTGCTGAGGGCAAAGAGCAGCTCCTGCAGAGCAGGGATGGCAAGCCTCTATCAGACTGAGCCGGAGGTGATCTGCTGGGCTGTTTTTATCAGGGCTGTTTCACACAAAGGTCACTATTTCAAGACGGTTTAAGACTCCCTTGCCCCAGTGCCACGCAGTGCTGGACCCCGCTCTGGCATCGCCCTGGGCCAGGCTCAGCAGCACCAGCTGGGCACCGAGCTTGCCCAGGGCTTGCAAATCCACCCAGCGAAGGCTTTAGCCAGGCGGTGAATCACTGCACCGTGAGACAGTCCCAAAAAGATTAAGCTGACCTAAGAATAAAAACAAGCTCTGCGATTCAGCCGATGGGGATAACATGACAAAGCGTGCCAATCGCCGTGCTTCAGGATGGGAAGGGATTATAACCCCAGGGCAGGAAGGCAGCAGATTACCAGGCAGGGCAAGGACTGTGCTTGTGCTTTCCCACCTGAATGGGGTTCTTGTGGCCCTGTTTTCCACCACGGGCAGTCTCAGGCAGGCACAGCCCTCAGCACGCCAGTGCAGCGGCGTGGCGGCGAGGTGCAGTGTGTGTCCCAGCTAAATGCTGCTTAGGTAACTCCAGCAAGTGCCCACGCAAATGGAGGAGTTCAAGCAGGGGCACGTTTCTGAGGATAATAACCACATGGATGACTCCCCGTGAGGCCTTTATTTCTATAGAGCCGCTCCCTTCTGCTGCGTGCTGGATGAAAAGCACTATGTGTATAAATAAATGCATGGTGATACACCGTCCGCTTTCATCACTGCCGGCAGCAGACAGGATTGGAGTCTGCTCCTGGACAACAGTTCCTGTCTCCCTGCCCATTCCCTTTCCAAATTCAGGCTGGATCTAAGGAGCAGTCCCTGGGGGGATGGCTCCATGTGCCCCAGCGCCTTGTCTGGTTCGAAATATCCCCATGCTGCAGCTGAAGTGCATGCCTGCAACCCAACCCAGATATTTTATTTTCCTGCCACAACGTGATATTACAACCGTGGAGATGGGGTCGGGATCCAGAGCAGTGCTGATGCTGGGGGTCCAAATGCTCTCTGTAATAACACGTTTATAGGGACATTGATATTGCTCCCGACCCACAAGATGCCACACCATGACCCCCCTCTTTTCTTTTGCCCCCTCTCTCCAGGGACATACCAGGGCCAGTGGGTCGGAGGGATGCGCCAGGGGTATGGCGTCCGGCAGAGCGTTCCCTACGGCATGGCTGCGGTCATCAGGTCACCCCTGAGGACGTCCATCAACTCCCTGCGCAGCGAGCACACCAACGGCACGGCCCTGCACCCCGACTCCTCGCCAGCGGTGGCCGGCAGCCCCGCCGTGTCCCGGGGTGGCTTCGTCCTGATGGCCCACAGCGACGCCGAGATCCTCAAGAGCAAGAAGAAGGGCATCTTCCGTCGGTCGCTGCTGAGCGGGCTCAAGCTCCGTAAGTCTGAGTCCAAGAGCTCCTTGGCCAGCCAGCGGAGCAAGCAGAGCTCCTTCCGGAGCGAGGCCGGGATGAGCACGGTCAGCTCCACCGCCAGCGACATCAACTCCACCATCAGCCTGGGCGAAGGCGAGGCCGAGCTGTCCGTCATCGAAGACGACATCGATGCCACCACCACCGAGATCTACGTCGGCGAGTGGAAGAATGACAAGCGGTCGGGCTTCGGGGTGAGCCAGCGCTCGGACGGGCTGAAGTACGAGGGCGAGTGGGCCAACAACAAGCGTCATGGCTACGGCTGCATGACCTTCCCCGACGGCACCAAGGAGGAGGGCAAGTACAAGCAGAATGTCCTGGTCAGCGGCAAGAGGAAGAACCTCATCCCGCTGCGGGCCAGCAAGATCCGCGAGAAGGTGGATCGGGCCGTGGAGGCGGCCGAGCGGGCGGCCACCATCGCCAAGCAGAAAGCGGAGATCGCGGCCTCCAGGTGAGGGGGCATCTCAGCCCCGGTGGCTGCGGGGAGGGGTGGGAAGGGGCTCTTCGTGCTGCAGATGCCGAGGGGATGTTTTGTGGAAGCTGTGGGTGTTGTGGTGCTGGAGGCCGCGGGCTTGGGGCGTGTTGCGGCGGGTGCTGGCTGATGGTGCTGGCTGATGGAGCCGTCCAGGCCGCGCCATGGGGCTGCTCCGTGGAGTCGTGCAAAGCCAAGCCTCCATGCTTGCCCAGACTTCATGGATTTTGCTCAAAATTGGGTGGATGCAGACTAGATTGCCCCTCCTGCTCACTGTAAGCAGGCTGTGGGTGCGCAACCACCCCGAAACAGCCGGCAAGGCAATGGAGGCTCACCCAGAGGGTTGCTGGAGGCTGTGCGAGGGTGGCTGCAGTGCGGTGGGGCTGCGCTTCTGCGTCACTGGGTGGGGACACGTGGCTGTCACCTAGGAGGTGCTGGGTTATTTACCCCATTTCTCCCTAGCCTAGCAGGCACGACGATGCCCCCAGGGGAAGAGCTGCAATGCTGTTTCCTTTTATCCTCTGTCTGACACAGCCCAGGGCTGGTCTGTGCCGGGAGGATTCCCTGCCATTTCAGGGATCAGATCTGGCTGAAAACCAGCAGAAGAGGGAAAACAAACAAACAAACAAACAAACAAACAAACAAGGTGATGCCTAGTTTAGGTTAAAATAGGGTCCAACTTGCGTGCCTTGTAGCTGGCTCCCAAAATGCGCCTGGAGCTTGGTGAGCTGCAGTGAGCAACCAGAAGAGAGGTGAGCTGAAGAGGAAAGGCTCCTCCGCTGAGATCAGGGCCCTTTGCATCACTTTTGGGGAATGGTTATTAAAGCACAGTCTTTTCTTTCTGTTCTCTGAGCAAGTGCTACGCATAGAACCCAGGCTGGGGAAGAAGGGCTGGGGTTGGGAAAAAAATTAGGCAGCTCCTCAGTCTCCTGTGCTGGATTAATTGTTGGGTCTGGATCATTTGTATTCAGAGTCACACTTGAAATCTTTATCAGCATGTCTGCCGATGACTGATCTGCAATGTGAATGAGACTCCCAGGCCTGCTTTGGGAGCATATTCGGGCTTGATGATGCTTTCTAGCTGATGTTGTACCAAACTGTTGTCAAAGCTTTAAAAAAAAAA
>VXAV01009107.1:219540-231446 GCA_013399715.1 Alectura lathami | reverse complement strand
TCTTGTGTTAGAGAAAAAAAAAAAAAAAAAAGAGGAAAATGAAAACTACAGGAAACTACACTGTCCTTCTTCAAATAGTTAAGGATTTTTGGAGAGCAGCAGAATCAGTCTGGCAGCTGAGTATTGGTGTAGGCGGCCAGAAAATCGGCTCTCATTCTCCATTGCTGATCTGTTCTATAAACTTAGCCAAGTTATTTCACTTTAATTTTCCCTCTCAGTCTTATCTCTTCAAAGAGGTGAGTTACTTGACAGGGGAGTTATTTCACCCTGTTGTTGCAATGGTTTAATCTCTACCTTCAAGATATTGACACTGAGAAAATAGGGAAAAGCTATGAGGGATGAAGCTCCATGTTTTGTCCCTCCAAAGACACCTATTGTGAATACTTTGTCAGTTGATACTAAGCCTTTTATAAAGAGCTCAAAATGTTTTGGAACTGAGTGGGAAGTGTGATTGGCTTACCCCAAAACTGGGGTCAGGAAAGATGATAAAATTAACTGTTCCAGCCCGACATCCTTCTCAATGCACCCTGGGCTGCCTGACCATTTATCAGTCATGGCACAAGCCTGGGAAAACATGTGAAGATAAGGTGGTCTGAGAGTCTCCATTTAGATGCAGATACTTGTGTTGTCCATAGGTGCTACGAACTGAGGCTTCAGTAATTGTCCTGAGGTCTCTGGAGTATCCATGTCAACAGGAAATACTAGCCACTTTCCATGGATGTTGTGTTTCCAAGAGCTGCAAAATTAAGGCTATTGGTGCTTTGCAGGGCACTCCCATGTCTGAGTTTAGATGACCTGACTCATATGTGCAGCTTCCACAACTCATGTTACTGACAGTTTTAGGAGATGGAGGCTCTGAGTTGAACCACAGCTATATTCATGATAAAGACGATTGAAGTCTCTCTCAGCACCATCCCTAGATTTCAGTGGTTGTACTTGGAAAACAACAGAATGAATTCTGTTGAATAGCAGCCTGCAAAAGCTTTTATATTCTTTTTTTATCATTATCAAATCATGTTGAAGAGGCTGCAGGGCGACAAAACACTCAAGCTTCATTTTTGTGAAGCTGCTAGGATGAAGACAGGGCATTTCAAAATCAATGCCGAAGCTTGCATTCCAAGAGCAAATGGAAGAGTCATTATAAGCTGCTTTGCTTCTCATCTCTAATTCCTCATATTCATAACTTAAGCCCTGTCACTTGGATTTATCCTCTGTGGCCTGCAGTGACACCAGGAAAAGTCCCTCTTTAATTCTGTGGCAAAAAAATAACAACGCTGCAGGGTGGGATCATATTTCCACAGAAGTTCTAGGGCTTAAATGTTTCATATTGGGCATCAGATTTTGCTGTCCTCTCCTCCTCCTGTTTGTCAGCCTCCTGTCTCCTTTGCTGTTATACATCAATCATCCTCTTTCCTAGAGGCAAGAGTACAAGCAATGTAATCCCAGAGTGAAAGGATACCGACACAGCCCATCCTGCACGTGATTATTGCTCTGGTTTGCTAGATGCCATCACTAGATCTAAAGACACACTTTTGCTGATGGGTGTGTTTTGGCTAAAGCAAAGAAAGAAAGAGGGATGCTATTCTAAGGATCTAGCTTGTGGCCATTGGCTGATCTGTTGCATCTCCATCCACTTCTATTTTAGGTGTCTTTCTAAACTTCTTTCTCTTGTATTACATCTTGTTTTGTGTTATTGTGGCACTTACAGCATCATAATGAAGTTTCTTCAAACAGTAATTTTTTTAATTGTGACCTGGAAATGAACCTTAGATCTGACTCAGCCAACACAGCTGAGCTTTCTGTAACACATAAAGGATTGGTATTGAATTATTAATGACTTTGAAATATGGAAGGTTTCCTGTAAAAGCTGTCTTTCAGAGAAAATACCACAAGCTCAAATGCTATTCTGTTAGGTGGGCTTCAGAAGAGATTTCTGAGGGTTTTTTTTTTTTTTTTTTTAGAAGTCAAGGGTGTGATTAGAAGAGGTGGTATTACTCACCTCTAGCAAAATCCAGTGTATGCAGGAGAATAACAGTGTATGCAGGAGAAGTTGATGAACAACAGGTGACGTCTGGCAAGCCCAGGCAGTGGCAGCTTGTTCCAGCAGCACTGTCTCCCTGCTCCTGTGTTTATTGAACCGGACTCAAGATCACATGATACTCTGCTGGCAAGTATGGAAATGAACTTTGGTGAGAACCCAGTACTTTCTCTCATCTGCTAAGCCCTTATTAAACCCCACTATTACTTTTTCTAACTCCCCCCTGAACTCTGAATTACACTGCAGTGAACATAACACACATGAGTAAGAGCTTAAGGTCTCACCCACTTGGGTGGTCCCATTAAAAAGACCACGTTTGCTGTCTTGCCTGCAAAGCCATTCCAAACGTTGCTGCTATTTTTCTTCACCCAGAATTTTTCACCTGCCTTTTTTTTTTTTTTTTTTCATGCACAATCTATTAATATGTGTTTTAACCAGTTAACTTTGGAACCAAAATATTAACTGCACAGGAGGCAGCTATTCTGAAGGTTCATAAAATATGTATCAGAGCTGGGAATATAAAATGCTCCCATTTTGTAGCAGACAAAATGGATAAAGTGCTGAGTGAAAATTGAGAGAGACCCAACTTAAACCTTTGAAAATCTCTGCCAGCTCCAATGCGATGTATTTATTTTGACTTGGAAGGCTCAATCCGGCCCAGATGAGGTCATTTAGTTGGGAGCACACGTGTCCACACAGAGCCAGGAGGGAGGGAAGCCTGCAGGATGCTTCGGCTCTTGAGATGTTGAGCTGCCAGGCAGCAGTGGTGGGAGCAGGGCTGGCAGCCCAGCTATGTGTTGATCCTGGCATCAGAGCATGACGTTGGGGTGGAGGAGTGGTAATGTTTAAGTTCATTTCTTTTAATACAGGCAGAACAGTGCAGCTTTTGTATCCTCAGCTGTTTGCTGGGGAGGGTAGGTGGAGGTAATGCTTGATGTGCTCCAAGAATTTAGGGTTGGGGGAATATACCTAGGTAGGGGGGCCTGTAGTTACTTGTTCTTATAATGCCACATGGCAGAGAGTCTGTTATGTCGTATGCATGGCTTTCAGCCTGCTGTCTTTAACCTTTGCCCTCTCAGCACCTGATACCTGCTCAGCACCACTTTCCTTTCCCCTCCCTCTGCTCCTGCACCTTCCCTTACTCACCTCATCAACAAGACTAATACCCTGGCCATTTGTCTCTATGAAATTTCACTTCTCTGTCCTGGAGTTGCATCTTCTCCACTCGCTGCTGCATCCCAGCAGGTGAGCAAGGCTTCTACACCCTCCGCGAGAAGCCTCATTCTCACTCCCCCCATCACCTCCTTGCCAGCAACGTGTTTGCCAACACTTTGCACAAGGAAGCTGCTTCTATAAAAATAAACCGTGCTGAAATCTGAGAGACAGAAACCACGCCAGCCTCACACTTCATTATTGGTAATGGCAACCTATTTGATTTCCATTTGCAAGCAGTAGCCTGCATATGTTCTACACCACGTAGACCTTATCCCTGCACTGTTTTCTGCACAACTTCGGATTCTCTGTACCTGTTGCTTTGTCTGCTTTTGTGGTTTGGTTGTTTTGAGCCACAGACACCCTGGGCTGAGAGGGGCATGCCTGCTTCACAATTAAAGTATGGAAAAAGCCTGTTAAGTCACTGACTAAATTGCGTGGTTACCAAGTGTTGCCATTTGCAATGGGCCTGAGTTGCGCCTCCAGCCAGCTTTAGCTCTGTAAGATTTTGCTCCTCACAGTCTGCTTTTATTGCTGATTTACATCAGAGACGGAGCTGTATTTCCTTTTCTTTTCCCTGAGGAGCCCTGCCACATGGGCACTGCCTGGGGCCAGCTGGCTGTGCAGACCTCATGCTCCTGCACCTTGAATGCTGTCTTGGGTGAGCATTGAAGATGAAACATATTTTTCATGTCACTATGAGAAATAATAATACTAATATTAATAATAATGGTGCAGGGGCAGAAGTAAGAGAAAGTAAGCTTTATATCAGCAAGGTGAGTGCTGTCTTGCTGCCCAGGTCCTGCTCCCGCTGCAGGCAGGGATGTGGCTCTGTCTGGGTCCTGAAGGGGTTGCAGCCACCGGGCCCCATGAGGGCTCAAAGAGGGGACACACACATGAGGCCAAGGAGGAGCTGCCTGTATTGACTTTCACTCGATTTACTGGAGCAATTGAGTTTGTCAGGGAAATGTGAGATGGGCTCAATCAGCTGTCACACTGAGACACTCCTGTCACTACTGTCAATAGCTTCGAGTTTCTGATCCTTTCTCAGATTAGCTCTGTGCCAGAACATCAAATGAAAACCTGTTTGGGGCATGGGGAGGGAAGAAAGTCTAAGCAGTTACCTAGGAATCGGTTTACAGACTTCAAAGCACTGTCAGGTTTATTCTGATGGCATATAGCAATGTGCATAGAGGAATAATGCACTCAGAGTGTAATTTAGACTTTCCTCTTCAGCCCCAAGTTAACTCAGACCTGGAGGCAGGGGTGGGGGAGAAGAACAGAGACATCTCTCCCAGTGCTTCCAAATGCCATGCAAATGACCTTTCTCTCCTGGAAGAGTTACACTTAACTCAAAGGAATAAGTCTCTTGTCTTAGTTTTCAGTCTGAAGAACTCCTCTACCTTTCTATCGGTGTTGAAAAGAAGCTATGAAATGAAGGACAGGCTGGAAGTAAAAAGGGATGGGTTCTCAGAAATGAGAAAAGAAGCTTGGGGGTGAGGGGGGCTGGCCAGCCCATCTGGGCAGCTTTCTGACAGTGCTAAGCCTCAAGTATGTTTTGTTTGTTTGTTTGTTTGTTTGTTTGTATATTCAGGCAGGAGATTTGTGGCCCATTATGTTCTTTCAAGACTCTTCTTAAATTTTAGTTGCATCTGGGGCAGCTCTTATCAAGAATATTTCAACATGAGGGATGTCACTATGAATGTCACTAAGAATTTATAGAAAGAATAACCCATTAGGAGACTTTATTNTTTTTTTTTTTTTTTTTTTTAATTCAAAAAAAAAAAAAAAAAGCCTTCAAGGATTTAAGAAGTCTTCTTTTTCTGTTCCAACTGAAACAGCTTATGGCAAGGTGAAATCACCCGTTCACATGGAAGCCAAGAGGGTAATGTTAATCCTATTAGAAAAATAATCTACCACCAAAAAATAATAATAATAGAAGTGGAGAAGGAATCCTTTTGAGGCAAATTCACAGAATAATTCCTGAGAGTTTACTATTTTCTGCTCAGGGTTGAGATGTTAAACGTTTTGTTATCAGTACATGAGTTGTAAAGATTATTGTTTTCCTTCCAATTTCATAAAGAAATTAAGCACAGGAAAAGATACATTCTGCCTTTGTGCTCATCAACATTATCATTGTGGGGCTGTGTCGATTAGAGAATGCTCCATCTTTTTAACTAATGCTGTTTTGAAGAGGGAGGCAGTGTCTGTAGAGGTTGATTTTCAACTCAAGGTATCAACCGCTTCATATTTTCCTCATCCAACATCACCACTGCATTACACTGCTTAGTAATATTTAAGCAGCTCCCTGTCCCAAACAGATCACACCTTCCCCCATCCTTGCTTGCTCAAAAGGACTATGTGAAAGGTTTTTATACCAAAACCAATTCTGATTCTATGAAGCACGAATATGAGAAGGCCATGGAAAAGTATGTGAAAAACAACAGAGAGGAAAAAAGAACACGAATACATTGTCCTTTCAAAGTATTTCAAACTGAATGCTTGATACATACCTTTCTGTGACCTTTTCCTTAGATTAGTGGTATAGGCAGCAGCTGTGCTTGTATTACACATTCCAGTGCAGGGTCTGACTCGTGAGCAAGGCAGGTGTGTGCAAGCATGTGTGCATGCGTGTGTGTGCTATTCAACATGCCAGCCAAAGGTCTTAAATGCTAGTTCTAGCTCTTTCTGGTTTTTCATAGTTTCCAAGGGGGTGGTGGTTGTTTGTGGGTTTTGTTTGTGTTTACTGAGTGACAGGGAACCTAAGAGCTTTCAGTGAATTCAGATGTGTTCGGGATGCGAGGTGTGAATCTCCAGACATTTGTGTTTAAAAGCTTTCATTATGTTTGAGAAAAGAGGAAGAAAATAAACATCTTGCTGCTTTCTAGCTGCAGATGGATGAAAGGTTTTCAGCCTGTGGGCGCCTCCGTGACAGTATATATGAAGGGAAAAATCTGAGAGGAGATAAATAAGGCTGGAGTTGAAAACAAAATTATTAAAGCTACCAGTGAAGTTGCATTTGGTCTTTATTTTACTGAGCCCATGTTGAGCCAGCCGGCCTTGATAAGACCCTGATAGAGTGGAGTACACACGCCATTCCCAGGAGGAGTTTTGTGGGAGGGAGGGTGGTTCTAATGAAAGCAAGCAGGGCTCTGATGACTCTGGTTAATTGCCTCCATCCCAGCAGAAAGTGACACAGCCAGGGATGCGCTTGCTCCGTCTGTGCTTGACCCCACTCACTTGAGAAGCTAGATGGGCAGATGCTGCTGGCAGTGGGGAGATGGGCATGGGGCAGCTCTGCATCACCACAGGAAGGGGTTACTGAGCTGAGGCTGGAGACAGCTGGGGAGATGGTTTATCTCCCAGTCTAGTACTTCCCCTGTCACTGCCCATCTCAGGGCTCATTGGGGCAGGTACTTCCCTCTGATCGCGTGTTTGCGCAGAGCCTAATTGCAGATGTAAGAGTAATATAAATAATAAGGTTAGAAGTCACTCTTCTTGAGGAAAGGGTGAAAAGGGAGCGGAAACGGAGCTGCTACTCAGCTTCCTGACTTTTCCTGCAGTCAAAAAGAGAGTGCAAAGGGTATTGAAGGATATGTCAGAGTATTTAGTCTTGAATGGTTTGTCATCCTGTTTTTATTCCCCTGCAGATATATTTCAAAGAAAGTGTTTAGATGGAAATAGTGACCTTCCTTATAGCTGAGTTGCCTGTCACTTCCCAGGATAAGTCCCTGATGCAGTTGTTTGGGCTGTGGCAATGTGCGATGTTTGAGCTGTAGGCGCATTTCTGAGGAGGGCGATTTTCAGTGTATCACTAAAAGTCTGCTATTCTCTGTGATTTGGGAAGGTGATTAGGACGCTTTCTTCTTTAGTTTAATCTGTAAAATGCCCAAACCATTCCAATCACACCAGGATACACTGGCCCTTATAAAGTAGAAGATGTTCTGAGATGAAATGGACCTGCATGCTGGCAGTCCAGCGATCATTCCATGAACAGAAATATCATGGAGAGAAAACAAATGTATGGGGAAAGCATCAAACGAGCTTCAATGTGAAGATGTCAGTGGAGATGAAGGTTGCCCAGAGAGGTGGTGGATGCCCCATCCCTGGAGACATTCAAGGTCAGGCTGGGTGGTGATCTGGGCAACCTGACCCAGCTGTAGGTGTCCCTGTGCACTGCAGGGGAGTTGGACTAGATGGCCTTTAAAGGTCCCTTCCAACTCGGATGATTCTATGATTCTTTGAAGGTTTATCCTTCCTGTATTCTGGAGTTCATGGGCAATCACAGGTCCAAGTGAAGTACTGTGAGAAAACCGCTTAGATTTTTGTTTCTTTTCCAGAGCTTTCTGGTAACAAGAAGAGCAGGCTTTCAGACTGTTTTTCTGGGAAAGTGAATTCTTCATCTGTCTTTTGTCAGATGTTGGTAATTCACCAATAATTAGTTACCTAAAGAGCAAGTCACTAGCCCTGTAGACAAGTACAAAGATTCCAGAGACAATCAGTGGCTTAACAGCAGCATCTCAATGTAGCTGTTACTCCCATTTCAACTTCAGTGCTTTTGCCTCTGATCCTGTGCGCATGCTACTTGCTCACACATGGTCTGAAGAGTAAGAGAAAAGTGAGTTATGATTTCTAATTTTCAGCCCCTCCAATACTGTGTTTCTTCAACACCTACCACAGTGGGATGTCACTTGAACTAAGACCTTTTAGTTTCTTCCATAATAGTAACAATTTATTTCAAACTCATTTTCATTTTACATCATCTACTGGAGATTATAAACCAGATTGTTTCTCTGCTTATATCAAGTCTTTCCTGGTTCACTGAAAATCATAGAAATATACAATCATGGAATCGTTTGAGTTAGAAGGGACCTTAAAGGTCATCTAGTACCAACCCCCTGCCATGGGCAGGGTCCAGGTTGCCCAGAGCCCCATCCAGCCTGGCCTTGAACACTGCCAGGGAGGGGGCACCCACAGCCTCTCTGGGCAACCTGTGCCAGTGTCTCACCACTCTCACGGGAAAGAATTTCTTCCTAAGTCATGTTTGAACTTCCTTAATCTCCAGCCTTGCCAGTTCACTCTGGAACTTGTCTCTCACTAAATTATCTCATCTGAAAACAAGGCTGGTGTAACTTTGTCAGAAACTGATGCCAGGAGAAATCCATTACCAATCATGATAATAGATTATACTTATTCCAGTAATTCAGACTGTACAGCTATTGAAAAGCAAGTTTGCATCTATGTCTGGACATATTTACATAAGTTCTTTAATGTGACTATAAGATGTAAGATTAAAGATAAATGAATTTAGATTCTTCTCTTAAATAGCATAGTTGGCCTTGTACTTTTTACTGAGTGTTTCTCTCCAGTTAGAATTCCCTTCTCCCAGTATTGTATTTACTGCTATGTCAAGGATACTCACAACATAGCTTAAATAAAGATTATATCTTTTAGCAGAGAGTCCCATTTACCTCTGAAGCATCATTCTCTGCTCTTCCCTATCGTACAATGCACTTTTCTACCTCTCTCATCTCTGCAATGGCAGTAAACTGTCCTGCATCAGCTGTCATTTACCCAGTAACAAAAATGTGGCAGAGAACAGTTTCCATTTAATCTCTGCAGATTCAGCATGCAGCAATGAAAAGCTTTCCTTCTTGCTGTGCCAAAGTTCCCAACTTTGCTGATTTATTTCGGTTTGCTCAAGGATCAACATTTGAATTTTTACCTCCTGCCTATTTTATCCACTTAGCACTCAGCTGGATCTAGGAGTGGAAGGATGGCAGGTTTGCATGGGCTGAGTTTTTTTTAGAGACCAGCATAGTCAGCTCTTTTGATTCGTAAGAGTGTTATGGTGTGCTCTGTTTTCTTTATTTTTTTAACTCTTTTCTCCTGTAAGTGTATGCAGTGGCATGAATGAGTGATAATACTGAAACTGTAAATTCTCTGAAAGTCAGAGGCACATAAATGGATCTATTTTGTCTGATTTTGATATTAATTCACTGCTTTTAAGGTGTCAGGCCCCACAATCTTCAACTACTTTGACTTTCGTAGTATTATCAATTCCAATTTTAACTGTGCTGAAGCAGGTGGGATTCATCACCAAGCAATTATTACTTCCATGTTGTCAGCTGTAACATAGTTTCCTTGGAAAAACTGGATCTTCTTACTAGATCTGTGAGAAGTATATTGACCCATTTCTCTGCTTCCATAGAGTACTCCCAAGATTAAATGTCTAATAGTTAAACTACAAACTGTTTTATTATGTATAAATGGGCTGTTCACCATGTGACTGCTTTTTCCAATAAAGAGAAAATTATATTTTTCATTTTTATGTTGAAAATGAACCCTAGACTCTATGATACTATTTACAGTAGGAACGACCCAAGATTATTAAAATGTTTTCATCCAGTGGCTCTAAAACTAATTCACTGGCTTAAAAATCAAGCTGAAGTTTGAAGTGAAGGAAAACAAAGCAGTCTTTCAGTTTGCCTGCTGGATTCTGAAATGCTGGAAAATACTGGAGTCGTATTTTAAAAATTTTATCTTCAGTAGCAAGGCTGGTAAATTATCACTTGATGCAGGCAATGGGAGTGTAGAAACAATTAATTGAAAGTTCATGAGAATCCCATTACATTTGTGAGAATTAGCAATAATGCATATCATTTTTCAAAAATCCCATCAGGTCGATGCACATCTGGTAGGTGCTGCATTGTCTGGGGAGAAAAGCTGTGTGCTTGTCAGTCTGTACTCAGAAGGATGGGTTTGTGCAACCTGAAAATTTGCTTTGGAAAGTCGTAGAGATGGTAAGCAAAAGGCCAGCCCACAAATCTTAAGCATCAGTGTTCAAGCAGCCTTTTGTATTGTACATGCCTCCTCCTGATGTCCCAGGCAGCCTTTGGCAGATGGCATAGTCCCTTTCCTGTTTGCCCCTGTGTTGAGTGAGTAGAAGCTGGGCAAAGGGTGATGGAGTGGATTTAGGCCATGTGCTGCTGAGTCTTCCCTGATCTGCCAGTGACCTCTGCAGCAGGAGGCATGAGGAGGTAGTGGGACAGGGCAGAAGGCTGTTTCTTTGTTTCTCCACACTTGGAAAGCATGTGTGGCTGTCAGGGACAATGTGTTTTCATGACACTTGAGCTGCCTCTCAGGCACCATCTTTTACCAGAAAGACGTTTGCGTGGTGAGAAACAGCCTCTTCATAGACAGTCACCTGAGTATTTCTGCACAAACATCCAGAGGACTTGACTCATTACCCCCCCCACCTCTGAAGGACCTTTTTCCTATATTTCCATAGGTTTATTTTATTCTGAAGGCTGGGAAATGCCTCTGGAATGCACTTGCTTTCTCTCCTTTCGCAGGCCAGCTCTCCCGGTGATGTATTAATTAGTTGGAGCACTACACATGATCTCGTTAAACATTAATGCCTAACTAGAAAAGCAAGAGCTGTTAGAGATACGCCACTCAAAGCCATCTGTGTCCAAATGTAAAAGAAGTCAGGGGCTGGGCTACTGGTACTTGTGTTTCCAGAGGGAGTGAGAAAGGCTGGGCAGAGCTGATCCTTTCTACAGACCCAGTTGGAAACACCACAACCACAGATGGATTTCCACATTCCTAGGATTGCCTTCAGCATCAATCCCTGCCCTTTACAGTCCCCTCTCACAGAGATGGACCTGCAAGCTCCCCTTTTTCAGTTCTTTTTCATGCTCTTTTTTTAGTGGTTAGATCTGAAAACCAACACAGGTCTACTCCTTACATGGTCTTTAACCACGAGAAAATGGTGAAGACCAATGTTTTCAAAAATGAAAATTTCAAGTCATGTAGTTACACTCCAATGGAGTTATTCAAATGAGTGGTCATCGTGATTATTATGGACTTTGTTGGATATTTTAGGCAACTCCATTTGAAAATATTGACCTCATCACCATTTTGCTTCAGTTGATTTGTTAGGACAACTCTTTATATTATGAGCCTTTACTGTTACTAGTAAAAATATCTCAACTAACTCATGAGAAAGTTTCAGAACAGTTGTTTGTTCATTAACCAGCTGGAGACTTCAGTAATGAATGTGGATGGAGCAGGAACCTTCTGCCCTGGAAGCCCTCCTCCTACCTCACTTCAGGCCATGTGCATTCACAGACTGGCTTTGCTTGCTACAGACTGATAGCACTTCTACTCTCATTTACATAGGCAGAAAAGAGATTTTGTATGTCTTGTGTTGTTCATGTAAATCAAACACAGAGTTTTGCATGAGGTTTTATGTCTTTCTTTGCAAAGAGCTGCCTGGCACAGCCAGCGTATCATAGGATAAGTTTCAGGATCTGTTGCAGACAAATCAGCCTTCCAACTTACTTTCTGCCTCCAACTTCTCTCTAACATAATAATATAGGCCCAGCAGCCAGTACTTTTCCTTACCGTCTGACTGTTTGCATTATGCAAGCTGATTGCAATTGATAATTCATTAATCATTTCTTATCACAGTTAATATTTACCCTGCTTGCTACTGTGCAGCCAGAGTGATGGGAGGGGCAGAGGCAGGGAAGCGATGAAGTCAGAGAAGTATAAAATGTATGGGGACACCAAGTCATCAGAAACAGTCCTTTTTTACGAACTTTTTTTTTTTTTTTTTTTTTTTTCCCCCCCTCTTAAACACAGTGTTTCC
>VXAV01009107.1:206341-217631 GCA_013399715.1 Alectura lathami | reverse complement strand
CACATGGCTGCAGGGGCACACATGGTTTCCACTTCAAATTCCATCCTAGTATGACCAGATATTTTCATGTGCATGGTTAAGGAAAGTTTACCATTAAAATCCTGAGCTCTCTGAATGCATCAGGTCCTGGTTAATTTAAATCTTCTATAGTGTTGGATTTCAATTTTTATATATGCAAATAAGAAGCATCCTTTAAAATCATTAGATAGCTGTGGGTTGGTAATAGGCTTAATAGCTGGTTGGCTTGGCAGTAATCGCTGTTGTAATGGCAATGTGTGCATACTTCTGAGTCATCATTTCGTGTTTCTGAATGTACCTTGCCATGGAAAGAAAGATTTGTATTTACTCAGAAATGCTAACAGAAGCTTTCTACACCCCTCTAGCATATGCAGTGGAGGTCAAGGGACTGAACAAAAGTAATGCTAACTCCCTGTCTAAACCTGTTCTATTTCTTGAACCTTTCTTGAAGTGAGTCTTTTGTAAAGGACTCTTTATTTGTTGGCTTTAATGTATTTTTGGTATTTTCATTAAAATGACAAATGATATGCATAGTACTACAAATGGATGAATGGATCTTTTGGGGCTGACAGCTCCTGCGAGATTTTGCACTCCTTGTTCTTGCTTTCAGATCCATGTCTCTTACTTTTCTTTGCCTTGGTAATCACATTAATTCCTACATTTTCCTGGGCTGTGATGGGAGTTGTGATTTTCTAGTGCTTTATCATTGCTATGCCACCTGTGGCAGTTCATAAAAAAACTGAAGGGAAACCCAGAGTATTTTAATTGGAATTTTACTTTGGAAAACCAACCAAATAAGAATGTTTGTATGGCATATGGTGAAAGTCATTAAGTAATGCAAAACTCAAGATGTACATTTCTTATAGACTTGTGTCTTCCTCTTCTTTTTCATACACAAGTCTTCCTTCCCAGAAAAAACTACAAAACTCTCCACCAACTCTGCCACCGGCAGCATAGATAAGGAATGCTCTTATGCAGAAACATACCCTAAAAAGGGAAAGGCCAGTATTCGCTTGCAGTGGAGCTTAAGGCCTTTAAACTCACCCCTGGACAAGAAAAATCAACGTCTTTTAAAAGTGCCGCGCTGTTATATAGCAGACTATTCAACTATGCTAACAGCCGTATATTTTCTATTCAAAACTGTGCTGCTTTGTATATAAACACACAGAGGTTTTGTAGCTGTATATGTCCAGGTTTTTGACATGCGTAGGTGGAGCTCGCATAGGAAAGCCTATTCGGGAGTTAGTAGCAGCTGCCTTAATGGAATACTATTGACTTCAGTTACATCAGGGTCTAAATATAGATCGGGCAGCAATGTACACAGAGCTGTGTCTGACAGCCAGGACAGAATGTGCCGCTCGATGGACAGACATGGGATGCTGTTTCTGCGCAGATGCTCCTTTTAGGTCAGGGAACTCTCTCGTGCTCTTTTACCCTCCTGTCCCCTTGCAAGCCAGCAAAAACCTTGCCACTCTACTCCTCCGTCACTGCACTGAAGTCTCTTATGCATTGCTAAAAGTCTGAGACAGGAGAAGGGGGAGGTATTGTAGCTGTTTTCCCTCCAAGTTGCATACAACCAAAACAGAAAAAAGCAGAAGTATGACCACCTGTTGAGCTCTGCATGGGACTCATCTGTAGAAGTCATGGTGAAAAAGAGAGGACCAAAGCACAGCTGCTACTTGAGGTCCCGGTGTGGGTTGCTGCTCACTCTGCCAGAGCCACACTTTTGTAGACAAAATTTGCATTTCCAGCAGCATTGTTCAGAGACCCTTTTCCAGACTGAACCAAACAGAGATGGTCCACATGCGTCCTGTGTGTGCACTTAACAGGAAGGTCTGTTCCTCTTCTCACTTTCATGGAGTAGGAGCAATCACCTCTGAGGCTTTTTCTCCATTCTCTAGGGCACGACAGGCATTTTGCGAGAGCCATGCACAGAATGGAGCCTGTTCTTGCTATTGTTGTGAATGATGATGAAGCTTTCTGATGTAATTGGATTTGAATATATATATTTTTTCTCCTCTTACCAGCCTTGACTGCTATTTTAAGCCAGGAGAGCACTACTCTTGAAAGGGATGTGCTCATCCTGACAGGCTCTGTTGAGCAGTGTAGCAGGGTTACAGTGCATCTCAGAGCAGAGACGTTAAGGAACTCTGAAGGCTTGGCAAGCTGCGAGGATGCCGAAGGCAATGCCCAAGGTGCCCAGAAGTTCAGACAGCCTTTTATTTTCCTCCCTGGGAAGGAAAGCCCAAGGCTCTTGTATCATAGAAACTGACAGTTTTGAAGTGAAGCAGACTTGATAGTCCAAATGCATGAGATTTGTGACTCTCTGGGAGAAACGAATGTGAATATCCACTCGTAGCTGTGTGCTCCTGTGAATTTAAATCTGATCTGTAGTTAATGTGCTTATCCCAAATGATTTATGGATGTACAAGCCATTAAGGCAAACCTCCCATCATTGATGCTAGCTTTCACCAGAACACAAACTACGGAGCATGTGACAGGCTTGAGCAGTGGGCCCATAAGAACCTCATGAGCTTCAACAAAACCAAGTGCAAGGTCTGGCACCTGGCTGCAGCAACCCCAGCTACCTCTGCAAGCTGGGGGATGCAAGGATTGAGCAGAGCCCTGCCGAAAGGGACCTGCGGGTACTGGTGAAAGACAAGCTGGACATGAGCCAGCAGTGTGCCCTTGCAGCCCACAAAGCCAACCGCATCCTGGGCTGCACCCAGAGCAGTGTGGCCAGCAGGGCAAGGGAGGTGACCCTGCCCCTCTGCTCTGCGCTGGTGAGACCCCACCTGGAGCCCTGCGTCCAGATGTGGAGTCCTCAGCACAGGAGGGACGTGGAGCTGTTGGAGTGCGTCCAGAGGAGGGCCACAAAAATGATCCAAGGGATGGAACACCTCCCTGTGAGGACAGACTGAGAGAGTTGGGGCTGTTCAGCCTGAAGAAGAGAAGGCTCTGGGGAGACCTGATTGTGGCTTTTCAATGTCTTAAAAGGGGCTACAAGAAAGAAGAGGACAGACTCTTTAGCAGGTCTGTTGTGATAGGACATGGGGAATTGGTTTTAAATTGAGAGAGGGGAGATTTAAACTAGATATAAGGAAAAAGTTTTTTACGATAAGGGTGATGAAGCACTGGCACAGGTTGCCCAGAGAGGTGGTGGATGCCCCGTCCCTGGAGACCTTCAAGGTCAGGCTGGACAGGGCTCTGAGCAACCTGACCCAGCTGTAGGTGTCCCTGTGCACTGCAGGGGAGTTGGATTGGATGGCCTTTAAAAATCCCTTTCAACTCAAATGATTCTATGATTTTACCTTTGCTTTCTCCTATTTCTCCTCCTCCCATGATGCACACAACCAAACAAGCACTATATGGGAAAAGACTATCTGCTTTATTCCATTTGGTGACTTCTATTTATGCCTCCTTTATGACATTACAGGTTATGTATTTTTGACACCCGCTTCTCATTGCTTCCAGAGAAAAAGTGCGTGTCCCCTTCCAGTTTAGTCAGTGTATAGTCAATTTTGGTTAAGAGCATGAAGGGAGAAGAAGAATGAGTGCCTTGTCCTCTTAGATTTATAGCCTAGGAGAGAAGTCACAACCCTTATCCACTCTCAAAATGATCTACACTACAGAAGCCTGGGGGACAAATCTGAAATATGTATCGTAATAAATCTGAAATATATATAGGAGTGTGTCTGAGGCCAAACTAGAATGCAAACCTGAGCCAGTCCATAAGCAGTGGCATTGCACTCTCCATTAAGGAAGATATAGATGGACATTGTCCTTGCTGGTCCCATCAGAGCCTGTTACCCTCTGTATACTGACTTTTGTAAGAGAAGGGAAATGCAGTGCTGTTACTCTCAGTGTAGTTTCAGAGCCACAGAGAAGGACTAGGAACTGTGTTTGTGCAAGGCACTATGTTATCTTCCACCCTGGCCTCCCTGAAGCATCACTAACCTCCACCACCAAGGCTGTGCCTGCAGCTGAGCCTCACTGAATCTGCTTTACTGCTTAACCCAGCATTTTTCATATCTGCTCAGCCAGCTGCAGCGAGGAGTGCTTTGAACCATGTGAAGTTTGAATCCTTTGGTTCAGAGGAAAAATCCTTCTCCAAGAGCTGAAACTGGACTGCAGGGAGCCCTACTGGTACTCTGTAGTCAGACCGCTGGGGAGGGCGAGCCCTGCTCCCCACCACACCTTGGTGGGGGTCTTTTGAGTACTGTGATCCATCTACAAGTTCTCCAAGGCTTAAAAACATTGATAGATGTTGAACACAGGGTACTGAGCATCTTCAGTTCCCTCCAAAATCATTCGGCTCTTGCAGGCCACATCCCTTCATTTTGTGCGAGAACCTCGATAACCTCTGAGGACTGGACTTTTTCTTCCATCTACAAGGAAGGAAAACACAAATTAGGCATGGAATTGGAGGAAACAAGGTGAAAAGTTTGGATTTGTTACTAGATACAGAGTGATTTTTTGCTTGCCCTTGTCAGGTGTCCTGAGACATGAGAAAGTATTACAGAGTCCTTTCCTTGCTGAAGTTGGGGTTATCCTGTGGTCTGTATTTCTTTCCCTGTCTCTCACAACATCCTGTTATCAAAGACCTTAAAAAGAGACCAGCTTTCATGTTCACTCAAATTTCGGTGAAAGGATTACATCAGAGTTTCTAGGAACTGCCAGAGACAGTTCAAGGCAAAAAAANTTGCTAAGGATTTTTTTCCAGTCTTCTAAGCTTTTTTTTTTTTTTTTTTCTCTACATGTGGAGAGACATTTTCAGAAGTGCTTGGCATTGCTGCTGCTGAAGGAAACAGTATAACTTCCATGTTGCCTGGCTGTGGGAGTGGGGACATGATTGAATTCCCCACTCTTTTTTTCTCTTTTAAAACCTAAACCTTGGGCAAGATTATTTAATAGAGGCTCCTTAACATGCACCAACGCCCTTCACTACAACAATGGCTGGACACAAAGCTTGTAGTTACGCCCTCAGCTATTCCCACCAACACGCACAAACACTTTTTCCTTGCCCATTTTCATTCACCCCAGATCCCACATCCCAGGCCATGTGCCCTTTTGGAAATCAAAACAGAGGAAAGAATTGGCTGCAAACACCATACTTGAAGAAAAGGAACAAGAAAGTAGCTTGAGCAGGGACCCATGGGTGATGCTGGTGTCATCAGGATGCTCTTGCTCTTGATTTCGGAGTAATCTCGCTCACCTCACCCTCTCTTTGTCTTCTCTTCCCACTGATTCTCTTCCTGGATGACCCCACTGTTAAACTACTATGAACAGGACTGAGATGTCAAGTAATAAAAGGAGATTTACATCTATCACAGTGTTCATCCGACATATGTGCTGCATCTCAGCCCTTCGTTGTGCCTGCTTTAGCCATTTAGAGTGCGCACTGTAAGATGCTTTGCAAGTTTTTATTGCACTGTGCTCAAAAGGACATTTTATTGCCTTTAAGCATCTGTGTAATAGGAAAAGCGTTAGTGAAAATTAAGTTATGATCTTACAGTTTTCTTGTGGGTTGCTCTACAGATTATGTGCTGAAAATCATTCACCAACAACTACAAAACCTTTTCAGTTCACAAAGGTTTTCCCAGTCTTAAGCAGTGGGCATACCACTGTAACATATCTAAAGCTAGGTAGAGCTGAAGTGTACCCACTATATGGAAATATCTGTGGCCTGCAGACTAATGCAATACTGATTTTGAGATGTTCCAGATGCCCCTTAATGGTTAGAGCACCGTTAATATTCTACAGCTGCTCTGCCTTGGGATAGTTCTTGCTGCTGAATTCCTTTATGAATAAAAGCAAGATTACTTGTCTTATGCACAGAGAAAAAAGACAAATATTGCCAGTGAAAGCATGAAAAGGAAGAGATTGTGAATTGTAGTCCTTTTCTACTTAATGTTTCACTATTATTTTTCCACCCCTATGTGACCAGTTGTTTTTTTTTTAAGGCTATCCATGCTCACATTCCTCCAGAATTAGATAAATACAGCAGACCCTCCCCAGCAAAGCTCCTCAATGTTGTGTTACCGCTTTTAAACGTGTTGGCTGTGAGTGCACATCCTTTGTGTCCATTTGCCATTATTTCTCGTTTCCATGTTTGGCTTACCTCAGAGGAAAGGTCTAGTGCCAGGATTTCTGTTGGCTGAAGTAACGGTGAAGTTCTGGATTGATGCAAATCAGTGGCAAAGCTCCTGGTGCCAAGCAGGAGAGCAGTCTGTGATTTGGAGCACTTGGAGGATATACACAAAGCCATCATACAGAGGAATATAATTGTGGTCATTCGATGGATGCTAAAGTTAAAGATCAACAAGGCAGCAGCTATAAATTGCAGCTATTTCTGCTGATTCTTATTTTTGCTTTTTAATCACTGTTGAAAATCAATGCCATTCCTGCCTTTCAAGATGGGCAAAAGTACTCTCCAAAAGCAGATTCTGAGCATTTCATTACCTTAGAATAAATATTATCCTCTTAACTATGTTGTTGTGTTGATGTGCTTAATATTTTCCACACGTACACACAAAACCTTTTAACATGTTAATGGATTTGTTTGCTTGTCAAGGAAAATTTTGCCCCCTGCAATGACAGCTTCAAACTCTTCCTGCAAAAGGGCAGGGCAGGCAGTTGCTCAATGGCCAGGCACAACACGCTTCTCGCAGCAATAAAGGCTGCAGACTCAAGTTGGGTGCCTTGCCACTCTGATCCATGGCTCTGGTTTAATCATGTTAATGCGCTGTCTAATTATGGTAAACACTGCATATTATTCAAATTAAAAATGTATATTGCAATTCACATAGTCAGTCTGGAGACATTTTTATTCATTAGTGTTTTCTAAGCTGAATGCCCTCTGGTAGGCACTGAAGGCTGTGTATCACTCCATTAGCTAAAATGGGAGATGGACGATCATATGCAGTGGCTGTCTGACTTGGAAAGCATTTAACTCGGCATGCTGTTGGGAGGCAAATGATTTCTCTGATGCAAAATTGTGCCTGAAAAAATCCTCTGCAAGCAGCAAATTTGAAAGCAGCCCTGCCGCCTTCTTCATTAGCAGGGCAGTTAATGTCTTGGTTTTGTGCATTTACCTGTTAAGACTTGCTCCCACCTTGAGAAAGATGAGATTTCCCCTATCTACAGCTAAGCAAGAAGCTAGAGGCTGCCGATGTTCACAGCTGAGGCTGTATTTCTGCCACTCCTGGTGTTCACCAGTGCCTGTTTAGGTGAGTTTCACCAGAATGAAGGGGCTGCCACTGTAGTTGAAAACAGCCCTGCCCCACTTGCAGTACTGCCAGGCCTGCAATTATATATCAGGGATGCCTAATTAGACACAGAAGTTTCTGAGATGGAACCAAGCTGGAAAGTGTTTCCCCAAATTAAGTTCTGCAGTTCTTTGTATGGGATTGTTGGGATCATGTATGCTGTATCCAATAACAGCATCAATAAATAAAATTTTCATTTTATGATCTTGTCAGTCATAAGAAAGGAAGAAAACATGGTATATAATGATAATAGTAATACTGTAATATTGTTTCTCTGTGCTATCAGATATACAGTGTAGCTTCTCTTGTAGGAGTAAGATCTTATTCAAACTGTTCCATATGATATATATTTTTTAAAAAAATTGTTTGGATATTTCAGCACATGCTACATTTTTATACCATAGTTGTGGTAGGGGAAGCTACTGTAAAAACATAAGAATATTTTACAGAACTGCTTAGCAAGTGGACAATCCAGAAAAGGCTGGACAGTACAAAGTGTATTAGTAAACAGCTGGATTTTACTGGCTGTTGGGGTTTATTTGGGAAATGGGAGCCCTGCATACACTTGGCTCCATAGTTATGTACTTGAGACCATAAAATTCTATCTTTTTCATTGTGTTGGGCATTTATAGCTTCCTTTGACGAGTTGTTTTTTTTTTGTTTTTTTTTTTGTTTTTTTTTCTATGGGATGCAAGAGTGGATGCTCAGACTTGCATATGTAGTATGCGCTATTATTCTTTTCATTGCCTCCCCATGCCCCATGCTTCATTCATTATGGTTCAAGCTGGAAAATGATAGTGGAAAGGACTTCAGTGCCTTGGGATTTAACTCTTTTAGGGTACAGAAAGAGTTCCTTGAAACAAATAGCATTATGTTTCAACTGTCCCAGGTCATTTGTTTGATTTTCCCTGTTTGATCTGTTTCATCTTCTGGGAATGGTTCCCAGTCACCATCCTCTTGTAGAGCTGGATGAGACAGGAGGAGCTGAAGAAGAAGGTTTTTAAGATGTGCTAATGCATTCTGAATTTTAGCTCTGCAATTATCCTCTTCTGGTTTTCAGATGATTTGGAGCAGAGTATTTTGTATAGGTGAATATGAGGAAATAGCTGTCTTTTGAGGAAACACAGATCATAATCAGATGTGGGTGGTGATACATGTACTGTTTATAGGTACTGGTTTGTGTACAAAGAGCTTCAGGAAGAGAGGTAGGAGGAGAAACCTCTCAGGATGGTTTTACACTATTATTTGTCACAGATGAAGTCAAGGCCAGAGCTGAGAGCCTGCAAGTAGCCTGTTGGCTGCCATGTTTATATCCTGCTTGAATTTTAAAGATACTGAATGCATTGAGAAATCAATTGCTTGGTCATAGTCTACAAATTTGTCTCAATGTGTAGATCACTAACTAACAGCAGTTCTGCTAATCCAACTGAATTTGTGCTGGTTGTTTGAAGTAATTATACAAAGTATTTTTACACTGAGGTCCTGCCAAAATCCCTGCACATGGAGTGCTTTGTGCTCACTGGAGGAGAGGTGTCCACTGTTGCCAATGGAAGGGGATTATCACTGCCCCACCTCACACCTTGAGATATGGTCTTATATTTGCGAATTAGGCATATGGGACCATGAAAGCCCTCAACATTTTATTTCCCTACTTGACAAATAATGACCAGCCAGCCATCAAAGAGTATTTTGGGGGAAAGCTGGCAGGATGCCTCTCTCCATCGCTGTTACCTTCAGCAACCTTAGCCTCCTGTAGCCTCTTCCCCATACTTCTCCTTCTTTTGTCCCACACCTGTGACTGATATATGCTCCGGGGGCTACTCTTGGCATTGTACTGCAGAGGGACTTGGTGCCATTTTGGAGGCAGACGGTAGAGAGTGTCCTGTGCTGCTGCTGTGGGGCACTGGGGGCAGTGAGGAGCAGCTCCCTTTTTTTTTTTTTTTTACCCAAAAGACCGGCTATAAATTTTACCCATCTTCTGTAGAAAGCAGCTGGATGCATAGTCACACTTCAGTGTCTGGTGGAGTGCTGAAGCCCTGTTGATAATGTAATACTTCTTACAATAGATATGGCTAAGAGGTATTCATTGCCATATAATTAGGGCTTGCAGGAGCCAGGTACTTCCCTCTCCCCCTACCTCTGTCTCAAGCCCGCCACCCCTCTGTTAAGCCAGCTGCCTTAATCAACCCTAAGGACCAGGAGACCAAGGTGTGGAAGGCACCTGAACCGCAGCAAAAATGAAAAAGGTAGAAAAAGGGATGGCCACCCACGGAAGTTATGCTTGGCTTCTTTCAGGAAGACCATTGGTGTTATGCGTTAGGTGCTCTTCAACATCTTTATTGACGACTTAGACTGTGGGGTCGAGTGCACCCTCAGCAAGTTTGCTGATGACACCAAGCTGAGTGGTGCAGTTGATACCCTGAAGGAAGGGATGCCATCCAGAGGGACCTGGACAGGCTGGAAAAGTGGGCCCACAAGAACCTGATGAGGTTCAACAAGGCCAAGGGCAAGGTGTTGCACTTGGGTCAGGGCAATCCCAGGGGTGTGTACAGAGTGGGAGAAGAACTCCTTGAGAGCAGCCCTGCAGAGAAGGACTTGGGCGTTGTGATTGACAAAAAGTTGGCCATGAGCCGGCAGTGTGCTCTTGCAGCCAGGAAGGCCAATGGCATCCTGGGCTGCATCAAGAGAGGGGTGGCCAGCAGGGAGAGGGAGGGGATCGTCCCCCTCTGCTCTGCCCTTGTGAGGCCTCACCTGGAGTGCTGTGTCCAGGCCTGGGGCCCCCAGTACAGAGGGGATGTGGAGCTGTTGGAGTGGGTCCAGAGGAGGGCCACCAAAATGATCAGAGGGCTGGAGCACCTCTCCTGTGAGGAAAGGTTGAGGGAGTTGGGACTGTTCAGCTTGGAAAAGAGAAGGCTCCGGGGAGACCTCACTGCGGCCTTCCAATACTTGAAAGGAGCTTACGGGCAGGAGGGGGACCGAATTTTTACATGGGTGGATGATGGTAGGACAAGGGGGAATGGGCTAAAACTGAAAGAGGGGAGGTTTGGGTTGGACATCAGGAAGAAATTCTTCCCTGAGAGAGTGGTGAGGCGCTGGCACAGGCTGCCCAGAGAAGCTGTGGCTGCCCCATCCCTGGCTGTGTTCAAGGCCAGGCTGGATGTGTTCCTGGGCAGTTTGATGTAGTGAGCTCGTGGCTGGCAGCCCTGTCCACGGCAGGGGGGTTAGAACTAGATGATCTCTGAGGTCCCTTCCAACCCAAGCCATTCTATGATTCTATGAAAGGAAGCAAGCCCATTAAAATGGAGGCACTAAGCAGTGTGGATCGTACGATGGGTATGAGTAATAACTGGACCTATGGGCCTGAAAACTAAAGGAAAATATATGCTTCTAGAGATGAATCTGAAGTACTGTTCAGACAGAGGGAATAGGGAATGCAGGCAATCCATGTGTCCTACTTTGAACTTGACCCAAAGCTAAATGTTGCATCCAAACCCCTCATTCTTGGGATGAGTATTGTGTTGGATGGAAAAACAGAAATGTGGACTTTATGGAAGTAGAAACTGTTTGGTAACATCTTGTGGTGCTTGAGAAGGGAAAGGATAGAAGCCCCAGAGACAGACATCAGGTGAAGATTTCAGTGCCACCTTGCTGTGGTTGGTTTCTGCTGAACCCACTGGTCCCTCATCTCCTTGGGGTCCCTAGCAAAGAAGATTTCTTCTTCTCTACTTGTAGGTTTTTATTATTTAATCTCTTCTGGTGTGTATGTTATTTGATTTATTTCCAGTGGTAGCAGACCATGGGCTGGAGATTTCACTCTTTTTGACTTTGGTTTCGGAGTCAGTGTCCCTACTAGTTTTTGAGAATTTTTCTCTTAACTGAAATGATTGATATTGCAGCCTCCCAGAGTTCCTTCCAGCAGGCTTTGTAAGCAATTTTTTCCCCTTGTTCGGGTTATTGCTGACAGATAGCACATGGAGAGGAGAGGAGAGGAGAGGAGAGGAGAG
>VXAV01009107.1:181870-204446 GCA_013399715.1 Alectura lathami | reverse complement strand
AAAAAAAAAAATCAAGAATTTTGACTCACAGGTGCAAAGAAAGGTTGTCTGTATGACTGGAGTACAAGGAGAGGAAGGAGAACTGACTCAGGGTATTTATAATCACTTCTCAACCTTCATCCACCAATGGCTTAAAGGAGCATTTATTTACAATGCATTTATAGACCATGGTTTGCTCTTGAGAGACAGAAGCAAGATAGCTGCATCCTCACAGAACAGCTCTTAATTACAGAGTTGATGCCTCTTAGCTTTGGCACAACTTGACATTAATGAGGCCCTATACTACTTTTGACCCCCTGACAATGACCCCCTCAGAGCATCCCCAAGCATGGTGGCTGCTGGCTCTGAGTAGCTCCTCCTGTCACAGCTCTATTGAACAGAGCAGGATTTTGGATGACTCTGACAGTCCTCCTAATGGGATAGAGATGTGTTTTGCAAGGTAGATGGCATTAGTTGGAGACTGGAGCTGACCTTGGGTAGCACTTGGGGTGAATTCACATCTGAATCTGTGTCAAAGATGATGACTTATCTGTATGTTCAACTAAAATGCAGACATCTCACCCATCCCTGTGCACAAGGCTTGGGTCGTGTCTCTGTCATCCAAGAAAACACAATATAGTCTGGTATTTATTGCAGAGGTAGGCAGTCATGGTCCCTGAAAACAAGGCCTGTCTGTGGGAGAACAAGAGAACTTTGACAGATACTAAAATAGGTGGTGATCAAGCTGAGAAAAAAAAAAAAAAAAGGCAAAAAATACATCTGAGGAAACGGTAAGTTCATATTTCTTCCAAATACGTGATTTGAAAATATTTGTAGTGGCCTCACATTTGAGAGCAGCGAGAGATCCGAAAAGAGGACAAGAGGACACCGTGTAAATGTTTCTGAAATGTTTCTGCCACTGACAGATCAGGGAGTTCTGCCATCTGCCTATGCAAAGTGTAGAGATAGCAGCCACCCATTCAGGGCCCAGCAGGGATGAATTCCTTACCTTGGCACTACCAGGAGCTCAAATCCTGGCATATGAGCCCACTGCAGGATTGCTTGCATGAGGCTGAGCAGCTGCCATCTCTGGCTGTGTTTCCAGAATCAAGAGCTAGAAATGTTTTGAGGAGAGATAAGAACAGTTCTGAATCTTGGGCATTTTCAGGAGCTTATAGATCATTTCTTCACCAAGATTGTTCTGAGAGAACTTTGGGGAACTGATAAATCAAGAGCTTACTATTTATTTTCAAAACAATTCAGTTTGCTAGTTTTTACATGGTCAAAATTCAGGTATCAGTGAATCACTTGTGAAGGTTGTGTTGGGTTTGTGGGACAACATTAGTACTTACCTCCAAGGGAAGGAAGTCTGTAAGGAAATTTCTTTGAAAAAATGGATGATTTTCATTGGATACTTCATTCAGTGATGCTGAGTGTGTGCTGGGTTGGTAGGCTGGGTGTTTTTGTACTGGTTATTTCATCTCTGGTAACTACCGCCTTTGCATTATGAGACCTTGAGTATGACACATCTGACGAGGAAATACTTCAAAAGTCTTCCAGTAGTACTTGATAGTTGTTTCAAATAAATAAATGATAACTTAGTTTCCCTAGTTCCTGATGAGATAGTCAGCATCTTGCAGTAGATAGATTGTTGTCTACCAAGAAATGTCAAGTGTCCTCCAGGCCCAGGAAAGGGAGATTACTTACCGCAGGGCTTCTGAGATTCTAAAGAACTAAGAAGGAACAAATATTCAACACAGTTTTACTAGATATTTTTGACATGGTCTTTTGCCTTGATTTAAAATAAATAAATAAATAAAATCACTTTGCTGATTATTATGTTTTGTTTTCATCTTATTAAGATTTAAACATAACTTCTTAGAATGCCAGTGATTCATTTATTTTACTTTGAATTAGCATGTCATGGAAACCTACCTTTCATTTTCAAGCAAAGCTTCAAAATTCAAGATCCTGATTAATAAAATATGAAGAGT
The DNA here is from genome assembly GCA_013399715.1 of Alectura lathami. Lineage (NCBI taxonomy): Eukaryota > Metazoa > Chordata > Aves > Galliformes > Megapodiidae > Alectura > Alectura lathami. The sequence continues at coordinate 202,473 of VXAV01009107.1, read as the reverse complement.
TTATGCTATCTGTTTCTCCTGTTTTGAAAGAGTAATCTTCTGTTACAAAGAAGACAGGTAACATTGCTAAGAAAATATTTTTTTTTCCCTCTCTACATTGAGAAGCTGGATTAGGGACTAAGATATGTGGACTGATCTCATTTCTGCCAGAGATTTTCCGAGCCACATTGGTTGGATTCAGACGACATAGCTTTGTGTGTCTCAAAGTCATGTCATGTCCAAGACATCATTCAAGATCTTTCTTAGAAAACTCTCTGAAGATGGTGGTTTATTCGCTGTTGATAGAATTTGAAACCAGTAGATGCTTGGATGTCTAAGTTAAATAAAATGACTCCTCTTCAAAAACTAGTCTTTCTCCAAATTCCTGGTAAATGGGGGTAGTAATCCTCCCTTTCCTCCCAGCGTTCTGTAACCTCCTCAGAGTTTCTCTATCACAGTATGTGCTGCCCAGTGCAATGATGTTCTGATTTTGGTATAGGCCATGAGGTGTCAGAGGTGTCATTTGCATTTTGAATCATAATACTGTTAATAATATAATAGTATCATAATGTTTTTAAATTTAAAGTCACTATTTTAATGGGAGTTTGTTGCTTGTAAGACATGCACACCATACATATGTACTATACATGTTCTTTATACCGTGCTAAAATCACATAATCTTAACTTCAGTTCTGATGAGTTTCATACCTCACATCCAAACTATTAAACAGATATAAAAATCTAATCAAAAATCAAATGTGACATCTTGTGGGTACTTCAAGCAATATGAAGACCAGATGTTTGCATGTATGTACGAACATAATGCACAATGAAATGACATAAAGAAATCAGGCATATTTTTCTGATTCTGATGTGTAAGATGTTAGGGCTCGTGTTGCCTAGTTTCTTTCCACTATTAGAAGTAAAAATAGAACTTTATGTATTTTTAAACAAAATCCATGATTTTCAAGTAGATGAATCACTCAAGAAGGTGTGAATTTAAGACAACAAAGCCATTCATCATGATGGCATGATGAGAGGAAATAAGTTCTGTAGAAATGTATTCTTTAGGCTTCAAATGCAAAACAACAGAGCAAAGCTTTCCTCTCAATTTTTCATGGCAGACAGAGAGTTAGTGGCATGAAGAGGAGCTGCATTTAATTTGTTTGTTTGCTTTGGACCTGTCTTAATCAAGAGCTTTTCCTAGCCGATCCCTTTCCCCTCCCTTGCAACCCTTTGCAGACTCCCCTGCCCTCCTCTCCTCTTCCCTTTTATTTATTTAACTTGTGAAAAGAACCAAAGGGGGTCCCCACCACCCTACTGTCTAGGAGAGCTGCTTTCCCTACAGGGCTGCAGATGCTGGCAGAAAGGACTCAAGCAGGCAGTGGCGAGGCGAGTGTTATCAATCACTCACAGTGTTAAAAGAGAAGAGGGAGCAAGAAAAAGAGGGAGAGCAAAGGCACGGAGCAGAGGGGGGCAGAGAGCCTGAGCTGAATTGGAGGAATTTCCTCCCCCCGGTTGCCAAAGGGAGGTTTTTTGGACATCTGCCCAGACACATGCCGAGTTAAAGAAGCAGGATAAATTCTGGAAGAATGAATGGAGCAAGAGGAGGGGCCGGGAGGACAGAGGGGAACACAGTCTATGGGGGGCCAGTGCAGCCAGGCGGACAAAGGAGGTCTGTGGTGGGAGCCCACAACAGCTTCATGTGTGTGTGCATGTGTGTGTGTGTGCATGTGTGTGTGTGTGTGTGCATTCCTTTTCTTCTTTCTCCTTCTGCACATTTCAAAAACCATTTACTTATTCTGTACCAGCAAAACCTCTCTGCTGGGTTGCATGAGGTAGCTTGTCATCTCTTGAATCTTTCTCCGTATTGCCCCAAAGTGACAGGTACACAAGTGAATGGAAGTTGTAACCAAGGCAGCATGCATTAGGACTGGTAAATGCATTGTGAGCAGCGAGGGCGATACGAATGTTTGAGCAAAACTCTTTGTGGGTTCTCTCCATCTCATGCCTCCAGGCAAGGTTGTGTGACCCTCTGGAAGATTCATCAAACTAGGCAATTTCTGAGCATGATTCAGAGTGTGTATGGGCAAAATTTTGTGGTCAGTTTGGATAACCCAGATGAAAGGTCAGGTAAACAGCCCTGTCTGCAGCAGAGCTGGGATGTGCAGATTGTTCTCTGGCTGGCTTGTTCCCGTGCCTTCTCAGTGCCCAAGGTTTCAGGGTGTTAGTCCCTCAACTCCCTTGGCTTAACTCTTTCTCCAACTGATTCCTCGCCCTGTCGGAATAGAGGTGTGGGTTAGGACTCTCTGAGATGACAAGACCACCAGCAAAACTGGGCCAGCAGCAGTCCTTGTCCAGAAGAGACAAGAAAAATCTGAACATAGATTGGTCGCAGTAACTGCTTCCTCACACCTCCTTCAGCCAGAGAAGGTTGTTCATCCTCTCAGGTCTCTGCTGACCTTAAGAGTTACGAATCTGTGAATTACTCTGAATTTGCTAAAGGACCTGCATAACATCTTATATACCCCATGTAAATAACCACAGGGTACCTCTATGAACATTCTTTCCAAACCCAGCTATGCTGGTTATGAGTCCGGCTTCTTGAAGCCAACCTGAAAAGAATTGCAGTCTGGTGCTCTTAAAGCAGGTTCTTGCAGCCTTTCTATGAACAGATCTTCCTCCAGTCCTGCCATCGATTTCCTGTGTTATTTTTATAATCTTCTGAATTTTGAAAAGATTTAAGAGTTTCCTAACTTGCACATCTAGTGGGATCAAATTGGTAGGGCCAATTAAAGTCTCACTGGGTAAAATCTCTGTCAGCTCAGAGCCTGAACACATACAGCTGCTTTTTTTTTTTTTTTTTTTTTTTTTTTTTTTAGCTTTTATAAAGGGGTTAAGGGCCTTTTTTTTTTTTCAGCTGCTACAAGGGTGATCAGGCACTACTTATGTGAGAAAAGATATAAGATTTGAGCAAGATAATTGTACCAACATCACAAGTAATTATGCAACAGCAGATCAGACCTCCCAACATGCAGAGCTGAGATGTATTGAATAGGCCTGAGGAACTCACCGGGATTATGTGGATTTTTCAGTACTGAAGGAAATCTAAGCATATTCTCTCTATCTTCACACTCCTTTCACATAATAGCAAGGATATTCATTTATGCCAGTGCAATACACAGATTTCTTAAATGATAGGTTGTTGGCAAATGCATTGACTCATTAACTCACTGAAAATCCGGATTAACTGGAGGATGAGGTTGGCTAGATCCCAAAATGATGTTTGATCTACTGTGATTGCTCCACTCAGTATTTTATCACCTTTATGTTAACCATTTTTCCTGCTGTCTTTTCATCCAGAAAGTACCCCTGTCATCTGCTATCAAAGCTTCCCTGCAAGTTTCAGACAGTGAATTTTTCAGAGGCAGTGACTGCTAAAATGATGTTTAAGGCAGATGTATTCTCCTTCTGAGATTCTGTCAAGAAGACTTGGTCTATTTGTTCCGGTCATTACAATCTCCACCCACTTACTGTAACTAACAATATTTTTGTAGTTATGAATCCTAGTTAATTTTGTCTGCTGGAAATAAAAGATATCCTTCTTCCCACCACAAGAAACAGAGAAATATCTCCATAGGAGTTTGTAATATAGTGTTTTGATCACATGAAGCAAACACTGGTTGAATTCATCACTGGGCAAGTTGGTCCAACACCTAAGCTAAGTTTGAAGAAGATAGGATTGGAAAGAAAAGGTGAATAAAGAGTGTTCAAGTCCGGAATAGTCATAATCATTATTTGTATTGGGATGCAGTGGCTTAAAAAGAGGTATTGGAGCATAGTACTTGCACTTTGACTGCATTTAGCCTGTGCTGAAGCTTGCACAGGTGTCTTAATTCAGTTGTTTCATGTATCTTCAGCATAACAGCCCTTCCGTAGAATCATAGAATCATTTGAGTTGGAAAGGACCTTTAAAGTCCATCTAGTCCAGCTCCCCTGCAGTGAACAGGGACATCTACAGCTGGATCAGGTTACTCAGAGCCCCATCCAGCCTGACCTTGCTTAGTAACAAAAAATTCAAGTAAGGATTCAAATTTATTTGTGATTTGCACAACCGAAATGTATTTGATCTTCAAAATAAAAAGTCCAAACTTTAAAAACAAATCCCCAGCTATGCTGCAATTGGGAAATTTTGTCAAGAGAAGCACATAGGATGTGCAGATCAGAGATCCAGATAAGCCAGACATTGGCCAGATGTTGGTGGGTAATATATAAGGAGGCAAAAAATATGGGCTATGCTTTTAAATTTTGCAAACAGGAACAGATGTAGGAAATGCTACTTTTGCTCCCAGCACACTGAGACAGTTATGGCTAATTGAGTCCAAAGGCTGGACTGAAAAAGCTGGGAGAAGTATGAGTCAAAGTAATAGATAAAACACTTCAGTGCATGAAAGTTGGGGCCCTGGAAGGTTCCAGCTTCTACTGTTCCTCCAAGAAAAATCTGTTCTTTATTTCTCACAGCCATCTCAAGGGAGAGCTTAGGACCACTAGCTTCACTTCCATAAAGGTTATGAAAATTGTTCCATTAGACTTTGCTGATTTTATTATTTGTGTGGGTAAAATTGGGCAAATGGAGGATGGTTTGTATTAGAACATAGGGATGTACAATTCAAGGTTATTAGCCGAACATCCCTCCTTGGTATTATGTTTATTGGTCTGCATGAAGAGGGTACTCAGACTGGTTCCTCCTGTTCCCTCACTTACAGTGAACAAGATTTTCAAATTTGGGTTTGTTTGTATTTTAAATGTACATGAGAAAAGACTTGCTTGCTGAATATTTGGGAGTATTCATGTGGAAAGTTGGGAAGAACCCTGTTGTGACTTGCGCAGCTGTGCTTTACAAGCTGTTATGGACCTGGAAGAGAATTTTAGCCCCAAGGCTTTCTGGTCTTGGCCCTTTCATAAAGCCTTATTCAATAATATTGATAAAACTAAGTGAGAAAATATAGGAGAGCATTCAGAAAAAGCAATGTCTTTACAAATGCACTTATTCTAGCCATCAGAAACCAAACTATCAATGCATCTAGGACACATACTGTACTGTTTTGCACAGGTAGTACCTAGAAGATATGTCTGTACAGACCAGCACACATTTTTTTGCCAGGCCAACAATCTATACTTTTATCAATGTAATATAACAACAATAAGTTATATAATATCTAGATTGTGCATAGCTCTGTGAATTAGGTTGCCTGTAAATGTATTTCTTTTCCCATTCTGACATACTTGTATTCTAGAAGCATTTTTGCCTCAGCATCATTCTATCCATGTAGCAAAAGTGGTGCAGCTTCTGTGTGGTGACTAACACTTATCTAAATAGTTTGAGACAAATATGTCCAGTTTTGTGTCCCAAGGCTATATCAGGTTGCATGGTGTGTTGTTTATATGGTGCCAAATAGTTCCGGGTGGCCAGTGAGTCAATCCACCAAGAATATTGCTGTGTGTGTGTGGAAGGGAATATAGACCCAGATAGCATCTGTCTGAGGTTTATTAATTCATATACTGCTCAATGCTATGTCCAAGTGGGAGTAAAAGTGGCCTCTAGCATAGAAAATTCAGAGCATTGACCAAACATACCTCCTCAGTTTGAGGTGGAAGATGCTGTTCCTTGAACAGAAGTGAATTTTTCCAAACCAAAATTGTGTTATAGTTATAAATAACGCTGTGAGATCAATTTTCTTTACACATATTCATAAGGGTTGGTTTTGTTTTGCAAAGTCAGTATCCAACTCTATCTAAAAAAAATACGTATTCCTTTATGGCCTACTCCCAGAAAGGAAAAAAATCATGTGCACATGCCTTCTGGCACATTTTCCAGTGATGTCTGGCTCAATAACTGAGCCCTGATCCGACGTTTACTAGCTACTACTGATTTTTAGCTTAGGTGTTGAGCATAAAGAAAGGATCAGCATCTTTAACCAGTCAGGATGTTGACCTGCCTGCCTTGAGATTGGGGTTGACAGTGCCCTTTGTCAAGTTCTAATTACAACAGTGCTGGCAAAGCCTCCATTGTGTTTGGTGCTTGCGGGTTTCTGATTTGCTCATCAGTGCTGTAGCCTGAAATGAAAAACATCTGGTCAACTCACACACTGTTTAGACTGGTTACACTAATGCATGATATTATGCAACCCAGTTCTGCTATCCTATTTCTCCTTCTGAAGCATTTCGTATTTTGCTTTTAATCACATCAGACAGACGGTTGGATGGCTTCCAGGTGCTGTTTCTCAGATGGTGAGCCTTGTGCTTGACCCATCCACACAGGTCAGCCTGCCACCACCTCATTGTTTTGCAAGAACACCCTGTGTCTTTTTCCTTCTGCACCCACGTAGCCAAGCAGTGCTAGCTTGTGCCAAGAGACCAGCTGTAGAAGATGGTGAAGCTCTTTCTGAAACACAATGAGCTGGTTCAGGCAGTGTGTTTAGCTCACAGACTCCTTTGACTTTTCCCATTTGAATACAGGCTTCCCAGCAGGCAGAATGCAGCTGATAACCCTTGTCCCCTAGCTTCACACAAGTCTGTCTTTCCCTGATTCTTGTGTGAAATGATCCACCTGGGGGAAACAGTATGATGCATTGTGGCAAGAGTTCAGCACAAGATTTCAGACTGCATTACTGCTGTCATCCTTGTTGGTGTGTTCTGGTAAATCACACAAATGTGCATCTTTGCTGGGCTATTATTTCAGTCCAAAAGTGAGCAGAGTTTCTGAGCAGAGTGTCTGTGAAAAACTCAGCAATGGAAAATGGCAGCACTGGCCATTTGCTTCCCACCAAGCTTATGGCTTTTAAAAATCAAGTATAGTAGCTCAAGCTCTCTAAGCTCAGCTTTTAATTAAAATACATAATTTAATGTTAGAGACCTCATTCTCCAAGAAGAGTCATGTTATAAATGCCCACATCTGACCTGGATTGCTGAAATTGGCATATTGCTTCTATTATGTTAGAGATAGCAAAACCAAACTGGCTTATCATTGTAATGGTTTGCCAAGCAGACAGAGGCACTATCTTCATCCCAGGTATATATAGAAAAATGAAATAATGCTCATTGGACTTGACTTATTTTGTACATATGTTGATGCAACTGCATAACGTGACTGTAGGAAGGGTTATTGAATGCAAGGCTACATATTATCATGTGAGAGCATGCAAAGCAGTCTGCAAGGAGCCAAATAGAAACTGTGCATGATGGACTGTCCTATACTCCATCTCTGGATGCTCCCCAAATTTCTGCCATGGATTATGTGGTATCTGATCAGGATTCCTCCTTTTCTATATGTGTGTGTTTATGTTTGTGCTTATACATGTACATAAATAAAGAGCAATTCATATAAGGAAGAAAGGTTAATGAAAAAAACTAATTAGTACCTGCTGTCTCAGGAGCTCATACTGTTTTTTCTCTACTGCACAGGTGGTTTTTGTTGTTGTTGTTGTTGCTGTCTTTTTTTTTTTTTTTTTTTTTCTGCCCAGTTCTTACCTCCTGTATCAGAATTTTCTTTTTATCCTGTGGCAGACTTTGTTACAATCCTGGGTTCCACCAGCTGAGGTGGAGGAACGGCTCCTTTAATTTGCTTGGAAGTGGTCCAGTCTTCGGAGTCTGGATAGATCTGGTTCATAGCTTAGTAATTTTCATGCTTTCACATTAATTTTTCTAAAATGGGAAGTATCCTAGCGCACCCTCATATCTTTCTCCCTTGGCTAGCAGTTTCCCTGCTCCGTATGGACAGCCAGAGGAAACCTAATCCCAGCCTCAAGGAGGACTTCTTCCTCCATTCTGGAGAGGAACCCAGGTTGGCTTTGAGGTGCATGCACATGCGTAGGCACATATCGCTTGATTCACTATTTCTCTTGTCCTACTTTCACCTATTCATGTCCTCTGAAGGATCAGGTTACCTTGCTAGTGGAAATATATGAGCTTGCTCTGTGATACACCGTAACTGCAACAGCAGATCATATAATTTTCCCCTGAAGGCTTGTTGCAGACTGTGTCGAGCCATTTGTATTTATGACAGCTTTGGGGTGATTTAGTGTGACCTCACTTTGATAAAAGCCATTTAGAGCTCATAAATATGGGTGACACACTGCCTTCTTGGCTCAGATATTAAATGCAGCGCTGCATTTGCATTATCATTGAGTTTTTATTGGGGGCAAGAAAGGAAAGAAGTGAAAGCAAACAGGAAACAGAAGGAGGGTGTGAAATGTAAAGGTGTATGTGAGAAATGAAGGATGCTGTTGTGTTTAGATCCTCTCTAGCTCAATGCATGCTCTCCTGTCTGCATCTCTTGGGCATCCTCCTTGGTGTTTCCTTGGGGCAACATCCACTGGCCTCTGGTGAGAGCTTTGCAGCAGTAAAATTGCTGTGCAGCCGTAAGAAGACACACAATGGTGGAAAGGTCCCTCTGCTTTACAGGGTTTATTTCTTATTTTAAAAGTGTGACTATATCCTACCAAAACTGTAGTAAGTTCTCGGTATTCTTAGATTGGGAAGTTTGCCAAGCCTCCCCCCACACCTCAACTCCTGCCTGCAATGGAGAGTATGTTTTTTTGGAGAAATCCTCATCACCTTTCTCATTGATTCTGTGTCAGAGGACAATGGCTTGTTGGTGACCCAAGCCAACCTCTACCAAAGTGGCACGGAATCCTCCCTAAACACTTGACTGCAAACTCCCAGCTCTGCCATGCAGTTCTAAGAAATGTACACAATTTCCACTTGCNTTTTTTTTTTTTTTTTTTTTTTTTTTTTTTTTTTTTTTTTTTTTTTTTTTTTTTTTTTTTTTTTTTTTTTTTTTTTTTTTTTTTTTTTTTTTTTCTGGAATTCATTTATTTTGCTCTTTGTTCAGCTGTCTAGAAAGGACGCAGGTTCTCCGAACTGGGGAGAACATGAACTTAGTGTTTAGCTTGCACAATAAAAATAATACAAAAAGACTTCGTATGCTATGAGGTTTCTTTTAGCCTGGGTCTTACTGTTGTGTTCTGTATTTTTCACTTAATTTCAAGGAGACATTTCATGAGTAAATTTATATTTGCTAACTAGATTGCTAAGGAGGTTGACAATTTATAGCCAACAACAACAAAAAAAAAAGATATTGAAGCCCAAAACACAGTGGTTAGATTTTATGTCCTAGGCTTAAATTGATACTTGATGAAAGAAAATAAGAAAACAGCTCTTGGAAATATTTTGTTTTCTCATAATTTTTTGGTGGCCAAAGGACCCTGAGCATCACAGCCTCACATGGAGAAGAATACTTTTAGTTTCTAAAATAGGATTGAAAGGATGAAGTGTCTTTCATGTTTACAGTTACTTGAAGAGTCAGAACCTGAGCTCAGGTGAGTTTCTGACCAAGAGGTTGCCATCTGCCCACTTCCTTCAGCCATGTCTCCTGTTCTCTGGTTTTTCTTTATTGAACATCCAATGTTCATCAAATCATAGAATCATAAAATTGTCCAGGTTGGAAGGGACCTTTAAAGGCCATCTAGTCCCACTCCCCTGCAGTGAACACGGACACCTACAGCTGGGTCAGGGTGCTCAGAGCCCTGTCCAGCCTCACCCTGAAGGTCTCCAGGGATGGAGCATCCACCACCTCTCTGGACAACCTGTGCCAGCGCTTCATCACCCTTATCATAAAAAAACTGTTTCCCTATATCCAGACTAAATCTGCCCTCTCTCAATTTAAAACCGTTTCCCCATGCCCTATCACAACAACCCCTGCTGAAGAGTCTGTCCTCTTCTTTCTTCTAGCCTCCCTTTAGACGTTGAAAGGCTGCTATCATGTCCCCTGGGAGCCTTCTCTTCTCCAGGCTGAACAGCCCCAGCTCTCTCAGCCTGTCCTCACAGGGAGGTGTTCCACCCCTTGGATCATTTTTATGGCCCTCCTCTGGACGTGCTCCAACATCTCCATGTCCCTCCTGTCTTGAGAACTCCACATCTGGATGCAGGGCTCCAGGTGGGGTCTCACCAGTGCAGAGCAGAGGGGCAGGGTCACCTCCCTTCCCTGCTGGCCACGCTGCTTTGGGTGCAGCCCAGGATGCGGTTGGCATTCTGGGCTGCACCCAAAGAGGGCACACTGCTGGCTCATGTCCAGCTTGTCTTTCACCAGTACCCGCAGGTCCCTTTTGGCAGGGCTCTGCTCAATCCTTGCATCCCCCAGGGGTGCATCCCCTAGGGATGCCGTCAGGCACAATTATTGGTTGTAAAAGGATAAGGACTAGGACACTTATTTTTATGCTGTCAGCTATCCTGCTCGTGGGCACGATGGTGAGGGCTATGGAGCACTAAATTAAACTAAAGAAGCAAAGACTTCTTAATAGTATCTGCCTATTGCACTAATACAGATCTTTTTCAGTTTTATATGTGCAAAAACTTTACTTCATGATATAAAAGTTTGAAAACCATTTATGAAAGTCATTTCTCAGGTCAGTACAGAAAAGACATTTTAGCATACATATGTATATTTGAAATACAGTGAAATGATTAAAGCTAATCATTTTTAAAGTACTTATATTTTTGGAGTGCTCTTCATAAATTATAATGATCTTACTGAACATTATTATTGGTTTTGAGGTCTGCCAGGGTAAAGCTATCACAACATCAGTCAAAATAAATCTTGCTTGCCTTTCAAAACATTCCTTTGGTGCGATGTCATGTATGTGTGGACAGAATGTTGTAATCAACTCTTTAATCTTGTGTTTCTAACAATTAACTTACCAGTGTGCCATTATTTATATCCTCTGAGCTGGACAATGGTTATGCATTGCACTGTTGTTTAGGGGTTTGCAAAACCAAACCCAATGCATTCTTTGTAGATTTTTCTACTGAAAATCATTAATCTCACAACCTCATTAAGCTGTATACACCCTCATGGAGTCTTCAGAGCAGCACTGAAGCCACCACTCCAGATCTTCATCATCAGCCTCAGCTGTTTCACATACAGCACATGCCACAGCTGCATGGCAGCACCTCTCTCTGCTCCCACCCAACACCTAGGTAACCACAGTCAGAGCAATTAAAAAGTAGTGCGCTTTTCATTAAGCAAATGAAAAGAAAATCACAGTCCCTGCCCCGAAGATTGCACACAGTAATCAATGGCAGCATTAATGGCAAACTTCACTACACTCAGAGGAACAGTATAATATGCATGATGGGGCCCCAAAGACAAGACAACCAGTAAACTACTTACTTGGCTTTCATTTCATTAGCCATTAGAGTAGGATAATGGTACTTACCTTATCCCACCAGAGATCAGTTAGTCATCACTAGCACAGTGTTCTGGAGGGATGAATTGAATGAAAAAAAATATAGGACTACCCCTCCAATTCTTGCTTTGTGCTCGCAGTAGGTGAGGACCTGACCCAGGCTGTGCCACAGGGCCCTGGGAACAGTTCCTATCTGGAGCATGGATGTGCTCAAGAATGGGCTCTGCTTGTAAAAGACCAGCAAGGGGAGAAGCAAGATAGTGGGACAGCAGCCCTGCCTTTCACATGTGGGGTTCAAGTGTGGCTTAGATGCTAAACAAACAAGTTTGGAGATAGCAGCTGGATGCCCAGAAGAAATTTGGCCACTCTGCAGAGAGCACTGTGCTACTCAATGCTCAGCAGCCTGCTTTGTAGGACCTGTCCATGGCTGGTAAAAGCAAGATGTGGAACAGGTTTGATATCACTGCACTGGGAGGATGTGCAACACCTGTCCACACCATGCCTGGCTCGAGTCGCTGCCATTTATCTTTATCCTCATTTTTATTAAAAGTAGGTCCTAGAGCAAACAGACTTTGCCGTGTGGCTTTTTTCATTAAATGGGCTGATTCGGTCTCTGCTGACTTGAAAAGCCAATCAACAAGCCCTCTGAATCTTTGATCCATTTTTCTACTTAGCTGTTCTCTAAAGGCTCAATTTCCTCTCCTGTCATGCTTTAGAGAGGGGGAAAATACACAGTATAGTCCCCAAGTTATAATACAATTATTTGGTGCAAGGGAATTTTTTTTCACTTGAATAAATTAGTTGTTAATTAAAGCTTTTTGATGTAGTGCAAAAGGAGTTATATTTGATACCAACAGCTGTATGCTGTTTGATTTATAGTCCTTTGGGGTGTTGTTGGTTACAGCGTTTCATTTCTCCCCCTTCCCCCACGAAACACACACACACTTCAAAGACCATTAAGCTTGTACTGTGTTTTCAATTAGAAGGAGAATCCTTTTGTTGTTGTTGTTGTTTTCACTTTTCTATATTGATTTCAAACCATGGTGGAAACAGAGGAGCAACATTTCCCCATCTTGGTTGTTTCCCCTAAGATAAAACCCAGCGGCAGCGAAGACACCTGCAGCATTGCCAGAGTAAAGGCTCTGCTTAGGACTGATGAGCTGATTCTGAAGGAAGTTCCTTAGCTTAGCACATTGCATCTGCAAGTAGTGTGCATTCACAGAGGATTTCCTCCAGTTTCCAGTTAAAACAGGTTAAACTGCTGCTGTGACAACAGAGCCCTGTTTCCAGGTACCGCAGAAGGTATTTGGAAGCCGCGTAATGGGTTCAGGTTGAAGTGTCACCACATTCTTTATCCTAGGTAGGATTAGGGTCCTGGGCAGGGAAGCAGATATGGAGTTAGAAAACCTTTGGTTTAATTTCTAGCTGAAAAATGTGGAAAATACAGCAACAAATGATGGTGGAAGAGGTGGATTATGCTCAATTCCTTTTCTTTCTTCTAATCCCCTATAAAGAGTAGAACAAATTTGATGTGCATTTGGTGATCTTACTTACATGGCTGAGCTGCCATCTCTAGTTTCCCAGAAATTACTCAGCACTCATCAGCTTAGCTGTCACTGTTTCTCACTGGGCCAGCATGGCTTTATGCAGGCTGCTATTTGCAGGAGGATGTGGCATCCAAAAGGGATAGACCATGTATCACTCCCTCCCATCCCCTTCCAGCAAGGAGGAGAGTGGACTGGGAAGAGCTCTGGTGGCTTTTGGCTCTTTGGCTTGCTGGTTCAGGAGGAGAATTTCTGTTTATGATAGTTTTCAGTCAATTCCCAGCATGGTGTTCATTAGCTGTAATGGAAGTGGCTGAGCAGAAAGCATGTTTCTTTTCATTGGTTTGCAGTTAGGCTTCTGCGCCTGGGCAATGGAAGAGAGACTTTCCAACCTTGCGGGCTAACATGTAGGACACTGTTTAGAGATGATCCAAGCTCTACTGAGCAAAGTAACAAGTTCAGTTGTCCATACAGAGGAGAGAGAAAGCCTTGCTTTCCCAAAAATCTCTGTCCCAGGCAAGGCTGTCCTACTGCTGCCATTTAATTTCTTTTAATCCAATAAGGGGGAAAAATGGGTCATAATTAATTGCCTTCTACTCCAGGCTGGAGAGGAAAACTTGCTTCTGAACAAATTAATGCAATCAAAATCTGCAGGTTCTGAGGCTGTTGGCAGAGTTCCTGTTACTGAGCAAATGAGTGTAGGTCTCCAGCTTTCAAGGATGGGAGAGGCATTCCTTAAAGATGGTAGTTGAATGTGTGGGCTTTTGGCAAACAGGAAGAGCTGGAACGTAGGGAGGCTTTCTTCCTGCTTCTCCCAGGGAGTACAGCTGTCCCAGCGGCCGTGAATCCTCCTGGTAACTGTTGGGTCTGAGTCAGGAAGGGGCTGGGTGATGGTGGAGACCAGTCCTGCTGGAGATGGATGGCCAGGGAAGAGCAGAGATCTGTATCACATCCCTGGGGATGTGCTTCTTTCTCTACTCTCACTGCAAGAAAGTTTCAATCCTTCTCTTCTATCCATTTATTTATTTATTTATTCAGATGCCTACCATGACTTTTCCCTTCTTGCTCCCTCTGCAGTAGTGATGGATGCCAGCAATGCCTGCCTGCTGAACCCAGTCTCTAGAGTCCCACATTTATCCTGTTTTTAAGAACAGTTTTTTTTTATTTGCACACAGTGGTCCATATGATTGCACATTCATAGATTTGCCAGGAGGGGTTAGGCCACTGATAGGCAGGAGAGCTGGGGGAATGGCCTTTCATATCAGCATGGTGGCAAATACCTTCCAGTTTTAGTACTACATTGTTTATTTCAACAGCCTATCCTAGGAAGGACTTATCTAAGGATCGGTTTAATGTTCTCATTCTCAGGCCTGTAGAAAACATATTTTCTGAGTTTCTGAGGGACATTCTGTTTGTTCTATATGTCTGTTGCTTTAGTAGGACTTACAGAAATAAAATATTTTAAACTTCATAAATGAAATTGAATGCGGAACACAAGAAGAGAGGTTGTTCATGAGAAGTTTGATTTATGTTCCCTTGATGTTTAGTTACTTTGCAGTTTCTGGTTATTTTCTGTTTTATCTATTTGAGTTTAGTTAAAAAGGGAAAGATCATAGAATCACAGAATCATAGGCGTTGGCAAGGTTATCAAACAAGGAAATTAGAATTTTGCATATATAGAGGAAAATATATATATTGAGTTGTGTAAATGTTGCCTCCTCACAAGAAACCAGGAAGGACATTGTATGTATGTCTCCATTTACGATATTTCTGCATTACTCTGACACAGAAATACCTTGACTTTAGCTAATAAAAGGAAGTAAGCACTCAAAGGCAGGATTAAAATCTCTACCAAATACCTGGAAAAGCAATGCTGAGACTGCCTTCTGACACTCTGAGACTCTGGTGGTGCTTCACACAGGTTCCCAGTAAGGTGCTATGTTCTTTAGAGCAAGCTGAAGAGGTGATACTATTATTCTGTTGAGACTGTGCGACCAGCATAAAATATTGGCTTCTGAATTATTCAGGCATTTGGAGAGAGAATGGAGAATAAAAACAGCTATTAGCGATGTATGTTTCTGCAGGACAATGGACTCATCCAAATTTACAGCTAAAACAGTGAAAATAAAATGAAAGGAGTGAAGGAAAAGCAAGATGGGAGAGTGCAAATGTGGGCACCAAAGATGGCAAACATATTGGCACATGGCATGTGCAAGATGGAACCTGGCCATAATGGACCACTGAAGGGGCTGCTGCAAGATTGTCGATGTGGTGGGGAAGGAGATAGGAGAGAGGCAGAAAAGAGATAGAGAGGAGCAACTTAGGGCTGTGTCTGACGTCAGAGACCTACAGGACCAGGAGGAAGAAACAACGTGGTAGGAACTGGGCCGAACTGTGCGCAGCTGTGCCTGAACAAAGCCTTTGGATGAATTTGTTTGAGGAGAAACTTAAAGGGTCTGTGTTACTTGTCTTCCGTCTAAATAAACTGCAGGAGCAGTCAGCAGGTATGGCAGGGCAGCAACACTGACTGCGGTTATTCAACATGCTCCACACTTTCACAGGTTTGAAGACCACCTTGTTTTCTTGTCTACAAAGATGAGTGTTTTTAGGTTCCTAATGTTCTCCATTAACAAATGATTTCAGGACCTTTTAATTTTCTTATTTTTTAAAGAAGCTGTCATTATCTCCATTGTTTGAAAAGAAGCCTTCGAATTTTGGCAGGCTCAAATCTCTGTGGCTGAAGACATGCCTTTCCCTTCTCCTGTGTAACTCCCCTCTGTTGTGGCTGAGTTATGAGCTGTTCAAGATCACTGTTCCCTTTCCTCACTTATGTTTCTCAGGAAAATGTTGGCAGTGACTCAGAATAATAACTGAACATGAATCTTCTGCAGAGCTGGGACCACACTGCTGCCAAAGCAAAAATAGAAAAGGCTGTGCAGAAAAAACTCCAGGGGCTTGTGGGGCAGGTGTAGCAGCTTGGCCAAGGGATGATGAGAGGAAGAGGGCTGGCTTGGTCTCCCTCCTTGTCCCTAGCACCTGGCCAATGTGTACTGCTCATGGCACCAGCGTGGAGCACAGTGCATCTGCTCTCAGTTGCTAAAGGGAGAGAAAATCCATCCCCAGCAACATCTCTCCCTGTCACTGGGTTCTAACCCCTTGTAATCTCCTCTTAGCAGAGGCTGTAGCAGCAAGTGTTGTGAGCCAAAGCACTGTATATCTCCAATGCTCCTCAGTCCAGGAAAGGATGCCAGCATTTTTGGACCCAACAAAATTCCCATTTTCAGTGTTCATGGCAGAAGATAGAGAGCAAAGGTTTTGGGCTGCTGAATCAAATGACTGGAAATGGGGAAGCATTGCGTCCCTCTCTGTGGTGCAGCCACGATGCAGACTGCAGCATGTTCATCGCATGGTGGTACTGTTGGAGAGATACCCAGTAAAACACAAAGAAATTTTTAGAAATAATAGCTGTAAAATTGGGAAAACCCTTCTTTTTTTTTTTATTTATTTTTACTTCTTGAGTCTAAATATCTTTCTTATGGCAATGGTCAATGTATTAAACACAGAGGAAGTGTGTATATCTGTACATACATATACACGTGTTAGATGATATGTATCTGGCTGACTGTGCAAGCATCACCATATAGGATGTATGCATGTTTAGTCTTACATAAATGCAAATTACATTTTGCAGTGCTACAATGCAGAGCAGCAGCAAAACCCAACCCTTTTTGAGAGCTGGATTTTGAGAGCATATTTGCTGACAAAAACGTGAGCAAACCTTATGTTTACATACATACACGTGGAGCTGAGCACATTAGTGATGCTCATCAAGTGCAGGTGGCTGCACGCAGCCACACCTGCCCCTGTGCAAATGCTTTATTTCATTTTGAATACCAAGGAGAACCCCCCCCCTCCCAGCCCAGACCTGCGGGCTCCTTTTCTGACAATGCACAATCGTGTTGCTCATTGGAGTGCCTGTCATTAAGCAACGTGCTGATTATTCTGGCAGCTCCGCTACTCAAGTCCCCATGGACAGAGTCAGACATGGAGAGAATTGAATTTTGCCAAGGACGGGGCTAAAGGTCATTATATGCAGTGGACAGCTGTGTCTAGTCAAATCGAAACTATTGCTCCAAGTGTTACCAACAGAATAGCTGATAGCTCTGTTGTCAGTTCATTTACACTTGCATCCTGTTACAAATTAAACTGAAATTGCAGTGCACTGAAGGAGCAGAAAGTAGGTTTTCTGCCAAGTGACAAGTCCTTATATCACCAATTTCCAAGTGCAGCCATTATAGGTCATTGCTAGGGTTTTTTTGTGATTTCCAGCACTGAAGATTTAGGATTCTGATTTCTGCCATTGGCAAAATTCACATAAACACCTGCTCTCATCTTCTAATCACATAGGCTCAAAAGGAAATGCAAAGCTCTGGTAACTGGCTTATTTTCTCAGCTCTGCTCTCAAAGAATAGTATTAAGTACCAAATTTTCCCTTGACTTCTCTCACTTTCCAAGTTTTGAATTATTTTTTTTTTTTCTAAAACATGGTACATACATTCAGATGGGAGGAAAACTATGTCTTTTGAACTCTGTATGGAGAAGAATGGTACAGCACAGCAGCCAGAGCGACTTAGCAGCAGTGCTTATAGCCAGTGTTCATCTCTGCTGAGTGCAGCATCTTCCTCTGAACCCACTCCTAAACCTCTCCATCAGCAACCCAGAAAATGCCTTCTGGGCAGAAATACAACCTTTCCCAGGATCCTCAGTGGGTCCTAGCAACCAAGCTGAAAGCCTGAGTCTTGACCACATTTACAATATACTTGCCGAAAGACATCAATGCTAATTAGCTTGTGTTATGAATGGATTAAGTGAAACACCAGCTGCAACGGGGCATTTTGATTTGGGTTGTGGCTGGGTAATTAGGTGCACATAAGCTGGCTGGGGAGCTGTCAGTCAGCAAGCAGCAGTTTGCTTGGCAGTGTTAGGAAGAAGATCTTTTCTGTGTCCCATCATCTGTTTTCCTGTGAACCTTTGGGTGATGTACCAGTAATCAAACATAGCATTCAGCATGAACTGAAGTCTTCCCTTGAACTGCAGCCATGCAATTCAGTACTTCAGAACATAGCTCCTAGTGCAGATGATAAATGTTGTTGTACTTATGGTGCAAAGTGCTCCTCTATTGTGACTGTTAATGTTAACATCATTCCTCTCTTCGATCCGTGCCAGCCTTTTCCCTATTTTCGTGTCTATTGTTGGTGCTTAGAGTGGAGCTGGGTGTCAAAGTGTTTGAAATTGCCCAGAACAACATTTACGACAGAAAAGTGTTCAAAATCAAAATTATGAGAGGGTGAACATGTGTGACTGGCAGTGTGGACATGTATAGCAGCAGATGCCCACACCACCTGGCGTCCAGCTGGACTGGTTGTCCTAAGCTTCCTCTCTAGCTGATGGAAAGAAATAGGTAACTCCAGTGAGATCCACCTATTTCTGACATTGTCAGTTTTAGGAGGAGAGGAATCCCTGTAGAGAGTCCCTAGTGGTTGGTTTAGATCAATTTATCCAGTCTTTAGGCCTCTGATTTTAATAGATGAGTTGAGAGGTAAACCTTGCTTTTCCTCTCAAATCTGGAACTTGACTGAAAATAAAATAATCAGACATCTTTCTTTAAAGTCAGGAAAGGTTTGGAAGTAAAAAGGCAGTGTGACTCTTTCTGACCCAGAGCCTTTATCAGCTGCATCAATGAAGGACATATGCATGTAATGGCTGACTGCATCTCGGATTGCAATGTTTTAAAAGCCCACTGATGGATCATCTGCTTATTTCATTACTCCTCCAGTGTCTTTGCAGGTAAGTCATGCATTGTGCAGTATTGTCTCTAGCAATGCATGACCGCAGGGGACAGTGTGTAAAAATTCTGGATGGTCCATCACTTTCTCTTACCTTCCAGCAGAGAGAACAAAAGGAATGACATACTCATCTAATAGGTGGAATTGATGAAATAAAATCCTATCTGCAGTGAAGTAGGACTTCTTACAGTTCTTTTTTAAAGAAAGGAGCACAACTCTGTCCAGTCATTACCTGTGTTTCTTGCATGCACAGCAGAACAAAAATCATTTTCAGTAAACTTCTATTCAGAAAATGTTCGTAGGGTCTCATTATTAGTCAGGTGAAAAAGGAAGGGTCAGGCATTAGTGGAAAAACAGGTACAGTGGTGAGTTACAGGATATGGTAAGAAGCCTCTGTGTTGCAATAATATTTTGAGGAGCCCACATCCAAATTCAGCCTGGCCCTAACCACAGATGAGCCTGTCTTACATTAGTAGTGTAGCAGAGGATGTTCTTAGTAGTGCTACTGAGTTAAACTGTCCTTTTAGGAGCAGAATTTGGCCCAGAGTTTGTAAAAAACAGCTCTTCTGGCAGAAGAGTCATCTGTTTCCCCACATGGATTTTTCAGTGGGCAAGTTGATTTTAGTCTCATTACAATGCCATAAATTACAAATTCTTCCTTGGGTTGGTGTCAACTAAAAATGCTGGGTCTGAGTGTCTTGGTTTTTTTAAAGCAGTGCTGTCACTCGGTATGAGCTGAGTTGAGGTTGATTGAGGACCAGTTATTCACCACCCTTGATCACCCAGACTTGCAGACTTAAGGATTCCCACTGTTTTTATTAGGAGTTCTCCTCTCTCCCCCATATGTGCTTTTGGGTCAATGTCCTGTAGCAGCATGAGCTTCCTGTGTTTCTTTGGCTTGTTTACAGAAGACCTAATCCACAAACTGTTTTGCCACTAAAGAAAGGGTCTTGAAGAGAGGGTACATAGTACTGTGGAGCGTTGTGTTGACAGACCTGTGGCACAGGTTTCCCAGAGATGCTGTGGAGTCCTCTCCTTGGAGATCTCCAAAAGCCAGTTGGGCCTGAGCACCCTGCTCTGGGTGTCCCTGCAGGGGCAGGGTGGGACTAGATTGACCTAGAGGTCACTTCCCACCCCAAACAGTCTGTGATTCTACACTGGACAATGAGACATACTCAACATTCAATTTATATACTCAAANTGTCAGAGACAGTGAAAAGCTGTTAGCTATCAAGCAGCTTAAACAAAATGAATTTCTGGGCCTCTCTCCAGTTGCTCATACCTCACCCATTTGATATGCACACAAAAGTTCAAAAAACTGCTTCTGGATTCAGCAGATGTGAAGGGGATGAACATCATAAAGAGGACCATGGAAAAGACTTTCAGCTCTGGATCAAATGAGGAGGCAGGCAGCAAAAGAGTTTTAGCTTTATAGACTTTCCTAATTAGCATCCACAGCTGAGGAAATACCATAAGACATTTTCCACAAGTATTCATTAACTGTTGGGTTTTTATAAGTTTGGTCAGACTTTGTACACTTTCTCCCATCATCCTGTCTTGTTTGCTCTTGACAAATATTCCAGCAAACATGTTTTTGAGCTGGAGTGTTTGTGGAGACCGTGAATACTGGAGAATATTCCTGAATAGTGCCTTTAATATTCCAACTGGAAACCTGCTTCTAGGGATTGTAATGTCCCTCTGTTCAGGAGACAAACATTGCTGTGTTATACAGACATTTAACAGCTCATGAATTGGGAAGAGATCAAGAAGAGTTTTTAGAAAGGAATTTCAAATACGTATTTTTAGGCAAATAGCAATCTGCTAATAGTTCACAAATCAACACACTGAATATGTCAAATACCTGTCTCATTTGCAGTGCCCCATTTCTGAGATTTAAGTTCACCAGTGATTTTTGAAAGCAAAACCAAATAGTTTATTTGCTATTCTCCTCAATTTCTCTCTGTGGAAGAAAAGAGATAATGGTATGT
>VXAV01009107.1:143602-179195 GCA_013399715.1 Alectura lathami | reverse complement strand
AATGGGAAATCTAACATAAGAAGTAATAGGACCAACCATCTGTCCAAAAGGGTATGAGAATTCCTGTTTTTGAAAACCAATAACGGAGATCAGGGACAAGTTCATCCCGTGTGTAATCTCTGGCAAATTATTGGTATGCTCCCTAGATTTCTGAGCTGGGACTCAATCCCTCCAGTGCAGTGCAAGGAACTGGTTTAGGATATCAGACCCTTAAAATGAACACAGTCGACATCCCTTTCTAATGGTCACTTCTACAAATAAGTGCTGTTGCAGCCTTTTATTCTCCGCTCTGATTTACAGCCTGTTTTGTTGTACAAACTGTGCACCTGCAGAGCGGTCAGCTCAATCGACATTGAAGCCTGGACCCTTGAGGGAGCAATAAACAGCATGAGTGAACAGGAACCCTAGTCCCACACCAATGTTTTCTGAGAGGACTTACCAATCCATGTGTTAGTCATAGGCAGAGAAACGTATAGTGTCTAGATGTAAATGTATAGTGTCACTTTTTCAGAAAAGCTCAGGGCCAGATTTTTCAATACTTGAAAAGGTCTAGGAATATTTATTTTCCTTCCTTCAAGCCAAAGTCATCTCTTTGTTCCACCATCTAAACTAAGAAGCTGAAGAGAAGCCAAGTTCACACAAAAATGATCAGCATCCTGCTACTCTTAGCAGGGCACAATGAATGGGTTTTGCAAAGAGCTCACTATGCAGCATGGAATGGAGCTCCTCCTGATTCACACAAATGGGGAACTGGGCCTTCTGTACCTGTCTTGGTTACCCACAAGAAGTGCCATCAACTACAGTGAGAAAATACTTAGACTGTGCACACTGTGCTGAATAGAAGGCTGAGCCCTTGTTTGGAAGTTTGTGTAGTATAAACTGCTGTTCATGCCTCCACTGACTTTGTCCATCATTTCTGCGTACTTGAGTTGAGTTATCCTGGTTTGCACCATCTAAATACCTGAGTCCTGGTCTTCAGATCACTTGGATCAACTGAAAACTGTGGCTTGAGTGAATTAATAAATAATAAGAAAGGTAGAAAAACACTACAAGAAGCCACTTTAGAAGAACATCACCCAATCTTCAGTAGACAAAGCATTAATTATGTACTATACATTTAGCAAATGAGTGTGTTTCCATCCTTTCCAGGCTGAATAGTCTGGGAGCTGGCAACATCCTCAAAAGCACACTGGCCTGATTCTGATCTGCCTTACATATTTAGCAACTTAACTTGAGATACCCTAATGTAAAACCAGTCGTAGATTAAAACTGGCCCTGCAACAACCCTGTTTGTCCAGAGGACTTAAGTAAAGCATACAGCTTTCATCCCAGCAGCACCATCCCCGGGCTATTTTACCTCAATTACACTCTGATTTAAGAAAACTGGAGAGCACTGTATCATGTTCACACTGTTTTCTTTCTTCCTTGTCTGTCAAATTATGATCACTGAGGATCTGAGGAGTTTCAAGATTGTTTGGGGAAATAAGGCTTTCTTCAAAGTCCTTATTTTGTTTATGGATTCAATAGCATTTACTGACTAATAACCACCCAAGGCTAACAGGCTCATTTGAATTGGGAATGCTGTGATCTTGCATGTTAACTATGGCAACAATAGCCAGCTTACAGATAAGTAGTCCACTTAAGAGGAGAGAAACCAAGGCTTGTAGTCCTCTCTTAGGAAAGACATTTTGTTTCCCTCTCAGTTTTCAAGGAGCCTTCTTTTCTTTTAAAGTTTTCCACAGTATCAGGAGGATCGTTTTTCATTATTTCTCTTGTATGTGTGCAGTCATGAGAACCAGGATGGCCTGAAATTAAACAAGCACAGTCCAACCTTAAAGTG
Organism: Alectura lathami; assembly: GCA_013399715.1. Taxonomy (NCBI): domain Eukaryota; kingdom Metazoa; phylum Chordata; class Aves; order Galliformes; family Megapodiidae; genus Alectura; species Alectura lathami. The sequence goes on along the minus strand of VXAV01009107.1, from coordinate 177,355 downwards.
AAAGATTTTGTGGTTTTAGGTTTTGCTTGGAACCAGAAGCAGAAGCTCCAAAACACTGTATAAAAGAAGAAGAAAAAAAGCTGTTTTCATGGTATTTTTGGCATGAGCAACTGCTCTGAGAGATACTGGAAATCATACAAGAAGGGACTGTTCTTAAGACACTTCCAGCCCTGCTCTGAAGACTGAGGGCTTTAGATAAGCATCTGCATGCGGATCATTATCCAAAACAAACCTGGAAACCTTTTGTAGTTCACCCATCACTAATAGTGATTTCCCCCATGCACATCTTCCCCCATGTATGTGTATGCAAAGAAGTTCTTAGAGGCATCCTAAAAGCGAATGCTTTTCCTTGCCCATAACATTTTAATTGCCTCTCCAGCAAGATCATCTCCCTGGCAGCAGAAAGAAAAAGAAGCAAGCAATGAAGTGCCCCATGCTGTCCAAAGGATTTCCTGCTAGGTTCTCAACCTAGCAGCACACAGAAGTATCACTTTCTCCCCCTTCTCCTTTGTCACATCTTCTCCGCATTTTGCAGGATTTTTTTCTCTCTTTCTCAGCCTGGAAAAACCAACATCCCCCCCCTCCTTGATAGCGTGGGTGACAGAGGCAGAGAAATCAGCAAAGTGTCAGCAAGAGTTTAGCCCCACAGCTGGGACCTGAACTTTGAGCTGCAGAGCACAGTGCTGGGTCACTGCACTAAAGCAAGCCAGATTGATACAAAGCACTTGCTCACTCTGAGAGGGAAAGCATCCGAAACCAGTTGATAACAATCTTTAGGCACCAACTATTGTGAGCCTACAGCAGCAGTGGCCCCCTGTTTTTCCTGGAAAAGACCACCATGGTGTGCATGTTTACTGTCGTAACCCCTAAAGTGACACAGTATTTGGGTGCTATCTGTGCATGAGGAGTATCACATAGGCCAGGGTAGATTTTAGAGCCATTGAAAGTGAGGTGGACTATGTGGACTCAACTTGCTGCATGCTTTGTGAAGTTTTCAGCTCTGAGGACCTGAATGATCATGTCTGTAAAAAGCTAATGTGCTTAGAAAGAGGATGCTAAAATATTCTTTCCCACTCCTGTTTGCAACTGAGAACTTGTTAATCTGCAATATCTTCTATTTATAGTGTCTTTCTACTTGAAACATCTGAAAATTCTTCTATCTGGGAGTCACTTCAATGAACTACAGGTAGCTCCAGACAGGGATACTTCTCAGTGGTGGCCTCCAAAGGCCTTTCAGGATCTCCTTAGCCATGGTGCACATGAGGGACCCATCTGCCTTGCCAGATGCTTGTAGTAGATCTTCAAAGCTGAAGGGAAGAGCAGAATCCCACCCTAAGCCTGAGGAACAGCAAAGAAAGAAAATCATTGGATAAACTGGCTGGGAGAGCAGATTCAGGTTGACAGTGGCTCTGCTTGGAAGCAGACGTTGGAATGAACTAGTGCAAATATTGGGTGATATCCTCGTGCAAATGGTCTCCAGCAGTGAAGCCACAACTCGTAAGAGGACATTTGGAGTCTTATCTGGATGTTGCTCCATCCAACCCAGCAAGGACCAACCGTGCTACTGAGGCCTGGAGGTGTGTCCCAGTGGTGGAGATATCCCTAAGGGCATGGGCGCAGTGTTACAATGTGCACCCACCCGTGTCTCTTAATGAGCACAGTCATAGCAGGTCATCTGCTTCTTTTCAGCTCACTTCAGTGCCTGCCCATCAGCTGCTCCACATGCAGCAGCTGGCAGCAGCTGAAGGATCAGCTTCTCCAAGTGCTGCCAGATACTGGGTGCCACCAGCCTGCTGCTTTCCTGCTGCATTCAATGTGCAGGCCAGGGAAGCAAAAGTCAGACCAACTGACAGCTTTACAATTCCAGCTTGTGATTTCTGCTTCATCCACAGCCAGGCAAGATTTTCCAAGATATTTATTAGGCAGCTTCTCAGGACACTGATGTTTTGTCTGTACCACCCTGAGCATGCTGTCTGTCTGTCTCCTGGTCTGTCTCTGTGACCTATCTTTTGAGCTGCTTGCTCTGCCATTCCCCAGGGTGACCAGATCAGGGTCGGCAAGAACCAGCCAGGTGCTTTTCTGGTCCTCCCAAAGGACTTGTAACCACAGCAAGGGGAGATATCAGGGCTGGGACATAGCTCGTGCCCATCTGTCCCACAGCCTTCCTTCTGCCCTGTCTCTCCAAGAGTCACTTCTGATGTGTTCAGTAGACAAAGGATCCCAAACAGGCTTCTCAAAAGCCCCCAGATAATCCCACCGGCTGCTCACAGGGTCATACACTGCTCTGGATCTCCAGCCTGGCTTACTACTTTATGTGCTCCTGCCATCACTTTTGACATGCTGAAATCCTCAGTGCATCTTCTCCCCTCCTAGACATCCCTTCCAGGCCATTCCCAGCATCAGGAATATAATTCTTTTTATTTTCCCCCTAAATCTCTCACTCCTCCAGGCACTAGATGAGGTGCACTTTACACAACTTTGTCTCCACAGTACATATGCCAGTGTTTCAAATTCTGTTTTAGTTGAAGTCATGTTGGGCTGAAAGTTGGCTCTCTTGGGTTCTTTCCCATGGGGAAAACACATTTGGCCCACAGCCAAATCTCCCCTATGGAGGGAGCTGGTGCTTCCTCTTCCTGGCACGTGTGAGGCTGCCTTGTCTTCTTTCAGGGCATCTCTCTCTCCTTCTGCCTCAGAGAATAGCATACATATGTTGTGTGTACATATGGGGTTTTTTCTCCTCTCCCTCTTGGTCCATTGAGTGCTGCATCATGTTTCACTCCCACTGCTGCTTCTTCCACACATGTTGTTTCAGATTTGTGGGTTAGAGTGGGACGCAGCCCCTCCTGCAGGCATGCTAAGAGTGAAAAAGGATTTTAAAAGGAGAAAAAAATAAAAAAGAAAAAAAAGAAAAGAAAAATGGGGATAAATATTTGGGAAGAGGGGGTTTAAGAGCAGAGAAAAACAAATGAAAGCTGGTGCCAGGCTGGAACCAGCAGCTGGCTGCCAGCATAGCAGTCTGGGAGGAAGTTGGTGGAAGAGCTCTGTGCCATGTTTGGGTTGCTTAAAAAAATACACCCTCCCTTTCTTGCTCCTTTGCCTCTGTTTTTTGCCCAGCCCTGCAAGCATGAGGAGGGATTTGATTGCCAAATGCATGCTTGCAGGAAGTTTGGATTTAAGACAGTGCTGAGGGATGCAAATGCAGAATGTCCACCAATGCACACGTGGGTGTTCACACCAGCAGCCAGGGCCCACAGCTCCCACTTGGGCTGAGATAGACCTGGGGAGTCTGGGGGTGTACAAGGGAGCCGCCATCACCCTCTACTATGAAGAGATGACAGGACATTGGCAACCATGGCACGATTTTTTTCCCAATGCACAGGGAGGAGGTGGGAGGGCAAGGGGTGGAGGAGAAAGGAGAGGGGGGTGGAAGGTTGCAACGCTCGGCTGGAAAAATTTAGAGGAGTACAAAGGAGAAAGCGATGAAAAGGGGTGGCGGGAGGGGGAAGGAGGCCACAAGCTGATTGCTGTGGGAAGATTTACATTTGCTGAGTGGGGTCAGGTGGGAGAGGGCCAGGGGTGCAGGGTGATGCTGGGGGTGCCGGGGGAAGAAGGCGGCTGCGGAGCGCAGTGCCTTGTTTTCGTCCTTCCTCTCCTCCTCCCTCCACTGCACACTCAGAGGAGAAGAAAAGACAAAAAGCTGAACCGATGCCAAGAAGGAGCTGCAGCGACTCGAAAACGGCGCTCTGTGCCGCACTAATATTTCCAAGCCGGGCTGCTCTCAAGAGTGGCGAAACGTGCCGGGAATGAGAATGACTGTGGCGCAGGGCCTCCAGCCAGCTTCAGGAGTCTTCTCCCTCCTCTTTTGCCTTTTAAATACCACCCTCCACCCTCCCTGTCCTTCCCCAGTGATATTTAGGGATTTTTACCATGGCGTTGCACAGGTCTTGTCCCAGAGAGGGGGCAGCAGGAGCCGTGTAGCTGGCAGCACCCCTGGCAGTGCTACCCCTGGACACAGCACAGCAAATGCTGAGCAGAAATGCTGTATTTTCAACACATTTCTAGCCTGGGTGTGCATGTAACCAGGCTTGCAAGTGAAGGATTATAAATTGGTAACCATGTAGGTGAAAATAAATCAATCTCTTCCAGCTCACCTTTCCCAAAATCCCAATTCAGAAGGATTTTATTTTATTTTATTTTATTTTCCTAGGAAGAAAGAGAAGACTTCGTTTCCAGGGAATTTTTTGATTGTTTTCCTGTTGCCACTCCTTCCCCTCCTCTTCACTGTCCTCCTCCTCTTGCAGTACCCATAAGGCTGCTCTCTCTGCTCTGTATCATGATGCAAGGTTACTTGTAGGACATGCGAATCTCTGCGAGGTTCAGCATCGCCTGCATCGATGCTCCCCTGTGCTTCTCATTTGCTAAAGGATGCAGCAACTTCCAGGCTGTGTGCTGCAATTACGTGGTCAGCTGAGCCCCTGCTTAATGCAGTGGTGGTGTTTCTATTGTAAAAGCCTCTTCCTGCAAAGCCTGCCTGGGCAAAAAGAAATAATAATCATAAAAGGCTGAAACTTTGACAGCAATTTGTAAGGTTAGCTGATTCACGTGGGTTGAGCTGGAGTTTTGTTGTGATATTTGTCTGAAAGAGAAGGTTTTGCCCTATTTTGTTCCTCTCTCCCCTTCATTCAGAGGCTGGGAATTAGGCATATGCAATTAGTATAAATTTTAACCACTTTGAAATAGATACCAGCACCTACAAGCATTCTTGTAGGAGTCCAGTGTTTGAAGCTGAGTGCAAAGATCTTTCCCCTAGCACACCTATACACACGTTCCTTTCTGGATAGTGTTGGAGTTTGGATCTGAAGTTTCAAGATGGCTTCACAGAAATCAGAGACTGAAAAGAGAAAACGCCTACCTTTGGGTTTGGCAGCAGGACCAGATCCTGTTTTATCAGCAGCTGTACCATTGCCACCACTAGCAGGTCAAGTTCAAGGAGACCTTCACAAAGTATGGGCAGAGTCTCATCAGTTTGCAGCATCTCAGAAGCCTACATGTTTTAGCTTGTCCCAGTTTGTAGTCCCAGAGCTTGGATGATCCCCATGATCTCTCTCTCACCTGGAGATCGTGCTCTAGTATATATCTAAACCACTTCAGATCTCACATTCTGTTTTAAACATGTAGGCCTTGTTTTGGAGTACATGATTCTGCCCAGGAAATGCCTGTTGGCAATAATGTGATGAAGGGGAACTCAGTGAGACTGAAAGGTGTTATTCAGCCTACTCTCCTTGTCCTCCTCTTCTCCAGTGGCAGCCCCTTGCAATGGTTCTTCCACTCAATGAATAAAACCTCAGTCCCAAATCAATACTGCTAGGATTTGCTGTTTTCTGGGGTGACACTAGCCATCTTTGTATGGAGTAGGATGTCTGTAGCAACTGATCTCTCCCTGTTCCTCCTCCAGCTGTGTGGTTGCTGCAGCCTGACTTGGTCTTGAGCAAAGGAGATGCCACTGTCTCCTTTTGCTCTTTTCTCTTTGTCACAAGTGAGATGTATGCAGCGCTTGGCTCTGGAATCATTGGAGTGGGTGGAAAAAAACATGGCAAATGTCAACAAGAGGGTTGGTCAAGTAACTCGGAGTAATTGGTGTGCTACTGTACCTTCCACCAGATGCCACCTGCTCTTAGTGAGTAAAGTACACATACAAATATACGTGTTTGTGTGCACACATGGGCTTGCTGTTTGCTTTCCAGTTGCCTCTTTAGACTTAATGAGATGAATTGTGTATTTAAGCTACTATCCTCACCAAAGGTACATAAAATGCAGACCTTACCTGAATTTCCCAGATGTCCTAGCTGATGGTTTTGGTTGGTGCTGCCACTCTCTCTCTGGGCACAGCCCCCTCTTTTTAACTTCAGATCCCTCACCATAAGATGCCAACTTGGAAAATGAAATGCCAGAAATGGGGTTTAAAGCCCACATCAAAGTGAGTTGAGAAGACCATGGCAGCTGTCCTAACCCCCATGCACCTGCACAGATCATGGCTTGTACTTTGAGACGTCTAGCCAGCTTGAATTTCCTACTGATTTAAATGTGCTAATACTTCACTTACCAAGTAAAAATTACTGAACAGATAAATGGATAGGATCTCAAAAATATAATAAAGGACAAAAAAATAATGTATTCCAGCTGTATCTGTGTGTGCAAAATAGGATAGTGTTGCTATCATGATTGAAAATGCTATTTGGGAAGATAAACTGAGGACAGCAAATGAAGGAATCTTCTTAAGGCTCTATATTTCAGAGCACACATCTCTTCTATTTCTTCAATGTCTTGATGATGCTCTGGAATAAGAGAGCTTATGTAAGAGAGCTTGTCCATCTTCATGTAAAAACATTTCTCTTGTATTTTTCTAATGGTCCAGGTAAGCCATCTGGTCACAGCCTCCCAAAGGGCATTGTAATGCAGTGACAAAGCAGCTGAGTGTCTTTGTCTTTATTTCTCCCTGTATCATAAGGTGTCTCTGGATGTATTTCCCTGAAACATGAGATCTCATGAATCTCAAGTTGCTCACTTCAAACCCTTCTTCCTTTTAACGCTTTATGAAACCTTGCTTGCTAGGAGTCCTTATGAGATGACTTGAACACAGAAGGGTTAATCCAGAGGACCCTTCCAAGGTTCTCTTCCACTCCTTCTCCCCACACCTTCCCTACTTTCAGTCTTTTATTTATTTATTTATTTATTTATTGTGGACTGGTAGCCTCACAATTCTGTAATCTAAATGTGCAAATGCTTTGCAGTCACGGTCCAGTAGCCGGGTTAATCTCAGACCCCTGGAGTGGCAGATGGCTGATTTGTTGCTGATTCCAGTCAGAGAGAATTGTGCCACCTATTATCTTCGCACAGACTGCTGCTTAAAAGGATGCCTTGGGCAAAATCACTGAAAAGTAAAGCAACAAAAACACTCTCTGATCTGCATTACCACAGGTGAAAATGTGAAATATTTCACCTTTGTGGGAAGCACTCAAGAGGTGCACAACAAACAGAGAGGAGGTACAAGGGGAAGAAGGGGAAAGTGCAGAAGTGCAAGGCACAGTGAGTTTGCCACAGTCATGATGTTAAATCACAACTGCTTACACTGTTTTAAATGCTTTTGGAATCCGTTAATCTCTGGCTTCAGCTCTCTGCTTTATCTCTTAAACAAAACAGACAGGTTGGCATCATGTGACATCCCCCTGCTCTTTCCACGCTTTCCCAATATGAGTAGGAAATGATGGCTCAAAACCATGTTGCCCCCAGTGCCATGTTTATCTGTGCTGATAAGAGAATCTGAGAATCTGATCTGAGGAGGAGAAACCTGCCCCTCTGCATGAGTTAAGAAGAAGCTTGGGGGACTTCCCAAAACTGAGTGGTTTCAAGGTAGCTAAGTGTGAACTCCAGCACTGAGGGGCCTGGAAGGTGGGCATGCAGAAGTATTTAATGGATTGGAAAAAAGTAAAATTTCGGATACTTATGACCTTTTTCTGTGTGGTCATGCCCATAATCAAGATTCTCTCTTTTCTTTTTTCTCTGGGAAATGCCACAGAACCAGATGAAGAATTTGGGAAGAGAGTGTGGATTCCCCCTGCAGAGTCCAGTGACGAAATCTGTGAACAAGGTAAGACCAAGAGTTTATGGTTGTGAAGGTTTTTGTTGCCTCCTTTTCACCTTACAAACCCATTATTGAGGAGTTAGATACAAAATTCAGGATGTGCGTAGCAAAGAAACTGATATTCCAAGTCCTAAGTGAAGGAGTCAAAAAAGATCAGGCCAAATAGGGCTTCTTTTTAATGCATACCATTATGATGGTTTGGGTTTTAGAACAGTTTGTATTGTATCCAAATGATCTATGTATGAATAATTGTTACCAACCTCCTGACACCAGGACCTAATTAGGAAGTAAGAGCCTTAAATAGGCCATTTGCGTAGTGAGTTTCCATATGTCTCCTTGCACAATTTATTTGCTTCAGTCCATTGAGATATAATGAGAATGAAACTCCTCAAACTGCCTTTGACTCTGAGGCTCTCCTCTTCATCTCCTCTGCAGTTATAGCCCACAATTAAGAAGATAGTATCTGTTTCCCTCTGTTCAGAAAGAAAAAGCTACTGTATTGCTACCCTTATTCCAAACTGAGCAAGTTTTCCTATTTCTAGTTTCCAATGGAAATAGAATGAGAAACAGCAAAATAACCCACAACCTATGGAAAATGTAATGCTGTCAGAGGAAGCGCAATGAAGGTTAGGACAGGATGATCTTGATGGCATACTACCTACCATATCTAGGACTCCAGGAAATATGCTGAAAAGCTAATGTCATTTTATTTCAACCAATGTTCAGGTTCAACTTAAAGACTGTTAAGTTGGTTCTTAGGTTCTTCTAGGATGTGAGGAAGTGGGAAAGGTTGGTTCAAGGTTGCTTGAGTTTTGCCTTAGTTCTGAATATTTACCTCTGTCTGGACCACCGTGTTCTCAGGGGCACCCTTTCCATGTTATTTTACAAAACGTTTTCTTTGTAAATGGTTTCAGAACGTATACTTTATTTCCAAACACCTCTCAAATGCATTACTCCACCTCATGTTTCGTTCTCCTACTCACATCATCCCAAAGTCAGTAAAATTTAAGCATACGAATGCCATATTCTATGAGCAAGTTTTAATGAGTGCTGAAAGTGTTTTATTTGTTTTGATTTTTGTTTTCCTTTTTCCTTCTAAATCAGGGTCTTATTTCATTTGCCAGTGCAAGTCAGTTCCACATGCAATGATTTTGTTTATGATAATGCACTTGCATGTTACCTTCCAGGAATTGTCATTGCCTTCCACAAGGGAGGTTAGTGCTGGTCCCCTTGCAGTGTAATTATAATCAGACCTGTCAGCCTTCACACAGACTTTGCTTATCACTTGCATTTAGGAGGATTTTTCCTGAAGCCTATTATCAGTGCTGCTTCTTAGGGAAAAATAGTCATGATTTTTCAACTAATCTTTGATGGCTCTCAGCTTTGAAGGCACAGAGAGGAGCAAAATGTCTGCCAGTTGCAGTTAAAGGCGCTGTCTGTCCATTGTGATGCTCTGGAGAGCAGGAATAGGGCAGAAGGTGTGGGAAACACAGATTTTTAATGCAGTTGTGACAAGTGTTCGTGTGTGCGGGAGATGCAAGGCCGTGCTTTTCCAGTTGCAGCACACTTACAAACAAGCTCTGCAAACCTGCAAGACAAGGGCTCTGGGTGGTAGGTGGCCATTGGCAGTCACTGGCAGTGCTACTTCTCTCCCTGCTGTTTTGGCCAGCAATCTGCAGTTTTGCCTGTGTCAAGCCACTTGACTGTGGGCTAGCAGCAGGAACAGTTGCTTTCTGTTGCATGGGCTGCCGTCTAGGGATGAGAGCAACATGGAACCGGTGGACCTGTTGCCACCTGCACACCACGCTACAGCAGTGGCCGCCTGGCCAACGCAGTGGTGTTCAGCAGTATGTTGTTTGGTGTTCATTCATCCCAGGAAGCACAGAAAATTGCCCACCCTAGTGTTTTTCACTTCAGGGAGGCATCCTGAAATTTACTCCATTTGCCCTCATTTTCACTCTCTTGATCTTGGTGGTATGCTAATAGTCCCTCTCTCTTTGGCTTTTGCTTTTTGCTAACTTTAAAGTGCAACACGTCAGTTTATACCCTTTCATTTGTGCAAATGAGTGATGTATTTCTCATTCCCTCGTAAGCTACCACTATGGCAAGATTTGAGCTCCCTTGATTTTGACAGAAGTTGTGGACAGTCAGCGCGTTATAGCTTTTGTAGGAGAGGAAGTGGTGGGACAGTAGGAACTTGTGTCCTCTGCAGCTATGTATCTACAGCATGCACTGATATGATTTGCCGTTATTTTATTTAAATTCCCTGTCAACTTGAGATTTATTTATCAGGTGTCACTCCCCGAAGGAAGATACATGCCACATAGCAAAGACTTCATCTATTATACAAACAGATTTGAAGTCTTTGTTATTGCATTTGCCTGCCTGCTGTATGGACTAAAAATGCCTTTGACTGAACAGAGGCTGAGTGATACTTAGCAGTAACATCTTACGACCTTTTGATCAGGTGAGATCTCAAGACATATTAGTGGACAGATTACGATGTGATGGAAAGAAAGCCAGAAATAGCCTTTTTGTTGTGAGATCCTTCATGTGAATGTCCTTCAGTGTATTCAGGCAGTTAAATCACTGGAGCCAGGACCATTTTAAAACAGGGGAGTGAAGTATTGGAAGACGTGAGCCAAACACACTCGAGTTTGCCAGCTCCAGTTGAATATCATAGCTTTCAGTTTATGCCTAATATTCTCCTACCGTTCTGTTCCACCAAGCCCATGGGTGACATTGTAACACTTCTTATCACTAATAACTCCATTTTGGCAGAAAGATCTGCACAAAACAGATACTGAGTCTGTGGGCTGCAGGGAGATGCAGTCCCCAAATCTAAGGTATACACGTTGTGAATATTGATATCTGGCAGTGAAGGGAAACAAGCACTCACATGGAAGTGCCTTTGTGTCATTTTTGAGATAAAAACAATAATGCTTAAACCTATTTCAACACTATCTAGAAAAAAAAATATATAGGTTTTAAAAAATCATAGAATAATAGTATCATAGAATCATAAAGGTCGGAAAAGACCTCCAAGATCATCTAGTCCAGCCATAAATCTAACACCACTATACCCACTAAATCATGTCCCTAACGAAGGAGTAAATTAAGTTTACTCCTTAAACTTTGCTTTAGATTTAAATTAGCCTCCTTTTTATCTTCATGGCCAATACTCAGCCTCCTAGATAATTAGCATAAAGGAGAATACTCATTTTCTGCTGAGTCTGCATGTTAGGAATGGCTGTGACAAAGTTTGATCTGGCTGCTGAAGTTGTGAGGAATGTCAGGTGTTTGTGAAGTGCAATGTAAATATGCATGAGCCACAAATACACAAGAAGCCCATGCCTATATGTAACATAGCCTTGCACATGCTTGAATGGGATATCTGAGTTGTACAAGTTTTGTTTCCCCTTGAGGTTGAGTGATTTCCTTTTTTCTCCAAAGAGAAGAGAGAGAAGCACTGGCAGTGCTTGAATCCCAGACTGCTATCAGTGTAGTGCGACTGCTGATGCACCAGGTCTGCAGAACAATAGCTGCCACAGCCCTATGGAAAGTCTTTGAAAATGAGAAGGTTATGGAGGTGGAGGAAATGCACAGCAAGACACCGTCTCCTCTTATCTCCCCCAGCCTCTTCAATCAGGTGCCTGCTGGGCTTCCCACTCCTTCTGCCTTTTAGGATAGGATCATAAGGCATTAGATTCTGCTGGCATTAAGTCATCTGCCTTCTTCCTGGCATTATAGCTCCCCAAGTCAGGGAGCTGCAGTGAAACGTGGAATCTGTGAGCCCACAAGGGGCTTTTAACTGCAGCCACTAGGGCTGCTGAGATGTTCAGGAGCTGTGAAGAAGTACCAGCTGCCTGACACCAGTCTTCACCACCTTTCCCATAGCAAAAACAAAGCGTTGCAAAGGGTGGGTAGCAGCCCCGGTGCCGTCTATTCCCCTGTTGCTGTTGCTGAAATACAGCTGGCCCATGGACAGCATCACAAGCAGAGCTGTTCAAAGGCATGGGTTCAGCTGAAAGGCACCCATCTGAGAGTAACACCTTCTGGTGATACTTTTGAAATACTTCCACCAAGAAGGCTTTGTAGTGTGTGTATTGAAGAGGGTGCAGATATGAAATGTTTCCTCTGCCTTCCTCTACCACCTTATAGTGCATAGGTCTCTGTGGGGTATATGTTATCTGAGCTTGGGTGACACCAAACTAAAATCTTTCCTCTTTGTGTAGAACTGGTTTCGAGCTGCTGAGTCTTCTGCCAAATGATCCCTGCTCTGATATACTTAAAGCAAGCCCTTGTCTTTGGTTTCTGTAACCCAGAGAGACCCATAAAAACAGGCTCCCTCTGTTTCAGCAGAGTACAGAAGCTCATACAGGACATCTTTTTGTCCTTCAGAGTAGCATGATTAGAGCATATGGTAAGTATTTAAGGTGGGATAATTTTTTAGGTGTATAAAATTTAAAGTGGCAAATAGTGGAGATGTAGTATCAGGCAAACAACAGTAGTATGGGATGGCAAAAACAGATCGGTGGTTTGTGAAAGTTAAGCTGTGTGTATAACATCTTTGTCATTTTAAGCATATAACATCCAGTTCCTTTCAATTATTCTTAGATTGCAGACAGCAGTGATTTTCTCACTGAGTAGGAGTGATGTCCTGAAGCAGCAAATCATTGTTATAACCAGATTTAGAGCCACATACCTCCCTTTACCTTGCTGGAAAGTGGTGATCTTGAGCAGGAGAAGGGGAAGAAGTACGTTTATGTGATACCAGTGCCATAGTGTGCATCTGTCTTAAGCAAACAAAGTGGTGTCTGGGAATGTTACTGGGCACAGAAATAAGTACACATGGGTAACTCAGACTACTAGACCTTGGCACACTTTTGGTCCACAACAACTGGCAAACTCTTAAATCATTGCTAAGCATGGATCGGGGCTCATTTTGCGTTTAGCTGCTGTGTTAGGAATGCTAAGACATGTTGTGAGCAGAGACATGAACATTTCTGTGCCAGTTGGCCACTCTGCCTGGGAATATTTCTGGGCATGTTTAATTTGCTAGTGGCTGAGGAGACTCAGACTCAGCTGAGAAACTGGACTCCGTCATCCTAAACTCTATTTGTCAGCAGAGGGAAGAGAAGAGAGAAGAGAGCATTCATCAGAGGCTGATTGAGCTTCCCTTGGTCCTGACCTCTCCAAACTGTCGATGTAGGCCAAAGCAGATAGGCTGACAGGGTTCAACATGTTAATTGCAGGCAAAAGTCTACATTTGCCCAGAAAAAGCTATGTATAATACAGGTGCTTTTCCTGCATATCTGTCAGTTACCTCCCCTACCTCCCTGAGCTCAGATAAGTTTTAAGGCATTGAGTTGTTCTTTCCTGAAAGAGTAAGTGCCATTTTTCTTCATAGAAAGAAAAATCTTTCTCCCTCACCATATGGAGTCTCCTTTTTAACTTGTAAGGCTGATCGTCTTTATAATTTCATTTTAATGATTTGGTGGTTAATGGTAAAATCCATTCATAGGACACAGTTGTAGGCTTAGATATAATAAAATGGCTCATGGAAAGATTTCTTTTAAGTAAAGTAAACCCTCTGCTTGATAAAGAAGTTTTATTTCAAGTTTATTTATTTATCCAAATACATGTGTATATACGTTTTCACACTGAATCAAAAACCTGGGTGAAAAAATAAATTTGGACTGACTATTCACAAATCCATGGGCCCCGACGGGATACACCCACAGCTGCTGAAGTAGCTGGAGGAATTGTTAGCTACACCGCTTGCTATCACCTTTGAAATGTCTTGGAAAATGGGAGAGGTGCCTGAAGACTGGAGGATAGCCAATGTCAACCCGATCTTCAAAAAGGGCAAGAAGGAGACTATGGGCAACTACAGGCCAGTCAGCCTCACCTCTGTCCCTGGAAAGGTGCTGGAACAACTTCTTGAGAACATCTCAAAGAAATTGGAAGAAAAGAAGGTTATCAGGAGAAGACAGCATGGGTTCACTAGGCGGAAATTGTGCTGGACCAGTCTGGTAGCCTTCTAAGATGCCGTCACCAGCTGGGGAGATGAGGGGAGAGCAGTGGATGTTGACTACCTTGACTTCAGCAAGGCTTTTGATGCTGTCTCTCACAACATCCTCGCAGCAAAGCTTAGAAGCTATGGGACAGAAGAGTGCACGGTGAGGTGGACTGAGAACTGGCTGACTGGCAGAGCCCAGAGGGTTGTGATCTCTGGCACGGAATCTAGCTGGAGGCCTGTTACTAGCGGTGTTCCTCAGGGGTCAGTGCAGGGCCAAGTCCTGTTCAACATCTTCATCAGTGACCTGGAGTAGGGGCAGAGTCCACCCTCAGCAAGTTCACAGATGCTACAAGGCTGGGAGGAGTGGCTGACACCCCAGCAGGCTGTGCTGCCATTCAGCGAGACCTGGACAGGCTGAGAGCTGGGCAGAGAGGAACCTGATGAGGTTCAACAAGGGCATGTGCGGAGTCCTGCACCTGGGGAGGAACAACCGCAGGCACCAGGACAGGCTGGGGGCTGAGCTGCTGGAAAGGAGCTCTGAGGAGAAGGACCTGGGTGTCCTGGTGGACAGCAGCTTGGACGTGAGCCAGCAGTGTGCCCTTGTGGCCTAGAAGGCCAAGGGGATCCTAGGGCATATTAAAAAGAGCGTGGTCAGCAGGTCGAGGGAGGTGATCCTCCCCCTCTGCTCTGCCCTGGTGAGGCCCCAGCTGGAATCCTGTGTTCAGTTCTGGGCTCCTCAGCACCACAGAGACAGGGATCTGCTGGAGAGAGTGCAGTGCAGGGCCACAAAGACAATCAGGGGTCTGGAACACCTCCTGTTTTTAGGAAAGGCTGAGAGAACTGGGGCTCTTCAGCATGCAGAAGAGGAGACTGAGAGGGGGTCTGATCAATGTGTGTAAGTATCTGAAATTTGGGGATGGATGGATGAGGCCGGGCTCTTTTCAGTGGTGCCCAGCGACAGGGCAAGGGGCCATGGGCAAAAACTGGAACACGAGAGGTTCCATACAAATCTGAGAGAAAACTTCTCTGCTGTGAGGGTATTGGAGCACTGGCAGAGGCTGCCCAGAGAGGCTGTGGAGTGTCCTTCTCTGGAGGTGTTCAGTACCCACCTGGAGGCCTTCCTGTGCAACCTGCTCTAGGGAACCTGCTTCTGCAGGGGGGTTGGGGTTGGGCTGGGTGATCTCCTGAGGTCCCTTCCAACCCCTAGAGTTCTGTGATTCTATGATTCTACTGCAACCAGAGTGTAATGTGTCATTATCTTTTCTTTCTTTGAAATTTGTTCACTAACAAGATGGTCTGATACAATAAATTGATCTGTTTTGTTAAAACATATAAAACAAAATATTTTCCCTTCAGGAATACCTCAAGTGTTTGATCACAGTAGGGGTGAAGTTGTTGATTTAATCCTGCATTTCTTTGGAAACATGATCATAATCTGCAGGTTTCAGTGAAGAACCTATTTTCCCTAGGTGTTTTAGTACGACAGATAAGAAAATTGTGTTTTTGACATGTTAAAGATGTTCCATTTTAGAAAAAGAAAATGATATCCCAACTGTGTCACTGAAACTCAATGCCCTGTGTTGCTTGTTAACCACTATACATTCATTGTTTCAGTGTCCCATTTTGCTATCAAGTATCAATGCACCACTACATACTAAATAATCAATAGTTCTGTCAGTTGAGTATGCCCTGGAAATATATTACTGTTAATATCGATCCACACAGCAGAAATCAAGGCACAAAAATCTGCGATCATTACTTGCTACACCTTGGTTTTTACTTGCAGAGCAACCAGCTTGAAAATTGTGACAGCATGCTATCCCCAGGGACCAATGTTTTCTGTGTTCGTTCCTTCCATGTATAATAACCAACAGGAATATAAGCACAAGTGTATCAGTGCACTTGCGACCTGCAGATACAGTGCATACAGCTTCATTTCAGCCATCTGTGTGGTTTCTGGGTGCAGCGAGCCAGCTGCTGGTAAAATAAAGATGCATCAACCCTGGTATTGGCCTCTGTCCCCCTAGGCTGCCAGCTTGTCTCAGGAGGAAGAAAATGTGGTGCACTCAATTCTTGCGCGTGTTTATACACACAATCTTGTGAGTTTTGTGGTCTTCGCTGTTATGTGCAACAGCTTCACAATGAAGTTGTGAATGCAAGTTTGGCAGATTCATTTTATGATTGTCAGTCTTCCCAGAACCAGAACAGAATTTCATTAACTAAGACATAAGCATAATATCTTATAAGCTCCAGATTTTAATAGATCCAGATAAATTAAACTAGTATTTCATCTGTATGCCACCAAAATTATTTGGCATAGTACTCCCCACACAGGAATACTATGGTTCAGGTCTCTTATATTTCAGCAGGGACTGTACTGTGGTAGTGCTAACATTTCTTTACTGAGTGGCTCTACTCGAATAATAAGAGTGCTGGAGGGCAAGTAACCTGGATACGAGCAGAGCATAACTTCAGTGAGGATAAGTGAACAGATACAGGCATCATTCCCAAGAGGAATGAGCTAAGGATGCCAGGAGATACTCTCAGTGAGAGACCACCTTGCAGCAGGAGCAGCAGCCTGGCCCATGCCGGTCTTGACATGGACTTGTCCGAGTCTCAGGTGACTCTGCTAACACGGCTCCCACTGCACAACTGGAAGGACGGAGAATTTCCCAACAGTGTGTGGAGGGACACAGTGAAGCTCAATCATTCTAGCAGTGAGTCTACTGCCACTAGCAATCTCTGAACCTTATCCTGTCACGATCTATATTCTGTATAATAAAATTTGCTTTTAATGATTAAAAGTAAGGGATTTGTCTCAGTGGTGAAGTCCTGTGAGGGTTCTGAATAGGTTAGGCAAATCACCCTCTGATACAGTGGGCTGTCGGTGTGGCAGGCTGATCGGGCACAAGGGGGTTACCTTTCTTGAGCAACTGGACAGGCTGGTCTGATCTGACCAGGTTCATTGAGGCCCTTATTGAGACCCAGCTAGAGACTCGGCTTCCTTGCAGGCTAAACCTGACAGACACCACTAATGGTGACTGTGTTCCTCCTCTTGGCAACTGGTGTGTTCACTGTAGGATGTCCAGCTAAATATTGTTTTGACATTGTTTGCTGCTTGGTTCTATCTTGTAGGTGACTTTTACCACATAACCTTTACCTTTGCTCACAAGCAGCACGTTCATCAACCTTATGCTCCATCCTCCATCCGTTTATCTCCTGTATGGCAAGCCAGTGAACACCTAGGAGAGGAAGGCAGTATCTTGGGATTTTTATGTGAAGAACAAGAGATGCATATTTTTTTCTTTCTGGAAGGAATTAAGGTCAGGTTTTATGTGTTCAGAGCAGTCTGAGCTGCAGAGGAGACACAGTGCAATGTTCCACTTCTAGTGGAGGTTCCTAAAACCCATTTTAATATCAAAAATTACATTTCTACTCTCCTTCAGAGAGGGAAGAAATTCAGACCCTCAGCTGGCTGGAAATTGCATGACTAAACAACTCTGGGCTTCTACTGTGCAAGTACATGGAGTAAGCAGGGAGGTCACCATCAGCTGTGGCTGTCTGCAATAAAAAAAGAAAAAAAAAAAAAAGGTATTGCCATGGCTGCACACTTTTCAAAACATTTTTTCATCTCCAGCAGTATTACTTCTTTTCTGTGTGGCCTCAGCATCTTCCTTCAGCTGCTTCAAATAAAACCACAAGTGATGTCATTACATATATATTTTTTTTCATTGGAAGGTGAGTGAGTGGCCATTTCTGCTCTTATCTCCTCTTCTAGACAAAATGTCCCCAAATGCCATCATTGAAGTTCAGAGGTCAGTTCAGACTTTAAAATCCTCTCCAATTGCCTTGGATCAAAACCAAATGAAATAAAAATCAATATGTGAGTCAAGAGGCCAAGACACCAAAATGATGTGTCCAACACAAGCAGCTTGCTGGTTTCAGAGCATTGCTGGCAGCCATCTGCTTGTCTGAATCTGAGGATGTGACGCTTTTCGAAGTCAGAGAAAAAGCACATGCTCAACCACAGTTTTCAGATATTTTGCGTGATAACAGAATTCTCTTTTTTGTGCCCATTTTCTCGCAGCCTGAAGAATGTCCTGTTTTGCAATCATACTGTCAGCAGGTGTTCATGGTGCTGCAGCACCACATTGTGTAATTCTGTAATTTAAAAGAAAAAGGTTTTGAAGCCTCAAAACATTTTGTCCTCATCCCTCTTCATGAATGAACAACAATACAGTGTGGTATTAAAACTCATTAGCCCCTCATTTGTTTACATGGATAATGATTGGCCCTTCTTAGCTAAAAAGATACTTTATTTTCACACTACTCCTATTTCAACTCTGTGGTCTCAGCCTTGTCTTGTGCAACAAAGAAATCGATGTTTTTATGGATGGTGTTAACTGAGATACCAGTGACTGAATCACATTTAAGAGCTAAATTCCCCTTTTATTCTTGGAGGTGGTTGGGATCAAAGCACCGTGAGTCTATGGCTGGAGGGAGAAACTTGAACTCACAGTGTATCCTTCCTGTGAAAAAATAAAGACATTACAGATTCCCTCACTTACATTGTGACCTCTCTAATCAGAAGCATGTCCATAGTTAAGAAGATGATACTGTGTTAGTCCATAAAAATCCATGTTGTGGTCAGAGCATCATAAAGCAAATATAACATTGTTCCTGGGCCAAAGACTGTGTGACATTAAAAGGTAAAGATGAGAGTAAGTGTATGTGCAGAGGCAGAAAGACAGCAGTGGGAAAAAGCTTTTTGGTCCCTATTGACACATCCAGCTGTGGCCAGCTGTTACTGGGTTGTGTGCATTGGACTGGGAGAGGTTTGAAAGACGACTATGGAGAGGGCCAGTGGATGAGTAACAAGAGCCTTTCCTCTGCAGGAGAGACAGCCTTGGAGAAGAGATGAAGGTGCATTAGCAGAAGTTGTTTACCCTCTTACTTGGCAATTGCTTAGGGAAAACATTCCTTCTGGATTTTTTTTTTTTTAATATATATGAATAAGGCATTCATGAAGTAATGAAAGCTACATTTTCATCAATTATAATGGACTCCATTAAATTCCGGACGTTTACCACATCACAATGTTTATCTGCAAGGCAATATTTCCCCATGCTTAATAAAATGGAACAGCAGGAGTACCACAGCAAATTTAAGCCACTTCTAGCACTCAATGTCAGGATTTTAATGGCACCCACATTACCTTGGCTTTTTTTTATAGCTTCATCTTGCTTTATGTGACAATACTTAGTTTTTATGTCATGCATTTTGCACATAAATCTCAGTGCCTCACAAAGCAGAGCAGGACACTACACCCATTTCGGAGAACAGGAAAAACACGAAGTGAGGTGACTTCCTTGTGGCTACAGAGCAGGTCAAAAGCACTGCTAGGAGGAGATCTCTGTCTTCTTAAATCCCATCCCAGGAGTGCACTGCATCTGCAATGGGAAGCTTTACCCATTTGTAGTTGTATCAAAGGCTTGCACTAAAGGGGGTGAAGGGAGTGGACATATTCCCATAATCTTCTTCGTGCCCAGAATCGCACCCAGGTACTCTTCTCTGACAGAGTCAAACACTGAGAATATCTAATGACAAGACAATTTAAAAAAAAAAAAAAAAAAAAAAAAAAAAGAAAAAAAAAGTGGAAAAAAAAAAACCATAACAGATAATGTAACACTGCCTGTGTTTTCTTTCATCACTGGCAATCACTTACTGGCTTTCTAGAGGGATTTGCTACAAGTCGTGTTTGGCATGGTGAAGGGAAGAGATGATCTTTCCTGTCTTGAACTTGTCTGTTCCTTGTCTCCTCGTCTCAAATGTGCTTTAAAAGCAGCTTGGGCCCAGTCTTGTCCTTCTGAAGCTTTGTGGGATTCACTAAGCCCCTTCTTGGGGTCTAGCGGTGGCACCAACATGAGCGACACCAAGATGTGAGCACAATGCTGTAATTACCTGTGAAAGCTCACTGCTCACTCATAGTTCACTCCTAATTAACCAGTTGTTTTGTGTGGAAAGGGGGCCACTTGCTTAAAAAGATCCTTTTCCCAGCCTTGTGCTTCTGGTGGGTGTTCTGAAAGGACCATGGCAGGGGCTTGATCCTGAAGCCATCCTCCTGGTCTCCAAATCAGGAATCTATGGTGTTCCTAAATTGCCTTTCTGAGTTACAGATGACTGTGCTGGCCAGCCTTACTGCACTACACTAGTAGTGCACTAGAAGGACTACTCTTTGGTCCAGCCATGCAGTTCTGATGTGGAAGAATCACCAACTCCTTTCAAATCTTAGAATCATAGAATCGTCTGAGTTGGAAGGGACCTTTAAAGGCCATCCAGTCCAACTCCCCAGCAGTGCACAGGGACACCTACAGCTGGATCAGGTTGCTCAGAGCCCTGCCCAGCCAGACCTTGAAGGTCTCCAGGGATGGGGCATCCACCACCTCTCTGGGCAACCTGTTCAAGTGCTTCACCACCCTTATCGTAAAAACCTTTTTCCTTATATCTAGTCTAAATCTCCCCTCTCTCAATTTGAAACTGTTTCCCAAATCCTCTTTGCCCATCTCATGCCAGAGCATTTTGCAAGGAGAAGACAAGGGGGCTGGTGTCTGGCAGCTCCACAAGTTTCTAGGAGCCAGACTGCCAAACGCCCTCTCCCTCCAGCATTAGGACTCTCCCAGAAAGGAGCTGCCTTTGATTTTCAGTGATGGAGGATATGATGGATGAGTTTCTCTGGGCTCCCTCCTCCTCAGGAATGAGCTGTAAATCTAAATGGATCATATCCCAGTGAAATCAGCTGATGAATGAATCAATCAGGCGGGCTCTGAAATCTTCCCACTGCTTTCAGGGAGAAGGCATACTCAGAAATGACTCCCTAGTAATTGAGAAGCCATTCTTCCATGCAGTTGCAGAGCTACTGCCACTGCCATTTTCCCCATTAAGGCAGCCTCTGATTATGCAGATCTCAAAAAAGTAGAGGAGAGAACTGGGCAATAGCATCCTTCCTTGGCTCCACTGAGAGCAAAGCTCCCGAGCTTGGTGCTTGGACATCATGCCTGCAGACTGAAGCAGTGAGAGTAATTGCAATGGTAAATCCTGCTGTGTACATAAGACCTTTTTGGTCCCAGAGCAGCTGGTGGGAAGATGCAAAACCAGGGGAGTGATGGGTCATTCTGAAGTCCTGTCTGGCCCATGGACCCATCACCTGGGTGAGTCAAGAGCCTTCTACTTCAAGATCTGGATGTCCTCCAAAGGGGAGATCGGAGGGCTAAGATGAGACCTAGGGAATGAGTTGAACATGTGCTTCAGCACCAAGTCAAGCTGCTCTTTACAATGAAATCTTAAAAAACGATCCCCAACCCCACATAACTCTAGGGCATTTGCTGAGGCTGAGGAGAACCTTTGAAGCCTCTGGGTGAAATTTTCCCTGCCTGCACTGGTCTAACTTGTCTGTAAGACAGCTGATTTTGTAGAATGAAGCTCAAATCAGAGGATGAGGGTACTTGGCCAAAGGGTATAGCAAGTTGAAAGAGATGCATTTCCTGATAAAACATATTCGGTCACTGTTAACTTTTTATCAAATAGCCTGAGAAATATGCCAGAGGCTTCTCATATGAACATGTGTCTGTGTGAGAGGGTGATTTTTCCTCCATGATGAGTAAAATTTTCAGTGATAAAAACAGATGCAATTTTTATCCCTGCATTTCCTGCACTGTGTTTTAGATGCTGCAGTCACAGAGCCATTTCAAATTGCTAGAGCCAAGCTGACACAGAACTGAGAGGAAGAAGAGGCTAAAATGATTCAGCTTCCCATATCAGTTTTGTTTTTCCATGTATTTCTCCCATATTCCTCCATTTGTGCGAAGCTGTATCCCTTCCTCCATTGTAGGTAGATAGACCCCAGGGAGTTTGTGTCTGTAGATACCAGCCTCATGCACCCTAGAAAGGAAAAAAAAAAAAGAGCAATCAGCTACATGAGAACTGTGCAAATTAAATGTCTGAGCAGTGTTTCAAAAGTGAACATGGGTGGCATCAGAAATTTTCCATCAGCTGTAATAACACCAATTACTTTGCCAACTGCTGATTCCACTGTGATTTGTTTAATGCAGTCATGCTTTGGCCTCTTGTCTGGGCTGCTAGGCTTTGTTTGTGTTGACTTTTCATTTGCAGTGCTTCTCCTTCTATTTTTCTCATGCTTTCTTCATGCTTGGGGAGCAAGAGATGCTGCTGCTCTTTCTAACTACTTGGTGAATGCAAAGACAATCCTCCTCGTCACCTGTGCCACCAAGCTTGAAAAACAGAGAATCACCCTGAGATGAAGAAGGAAGGATGTGTATGAATCCACAATGGTGACTGGAGGGCAAAAGGGCAGAGCTCCCAGAACCCGGAAACCATGTGGAAAGGGACAGGAGCATTTTGGGGACTGTGGTTCTCCCTTAGCAGCCCTCACACCTGTGTCAGTTTATTACATAATGTCATGATATGGAATACCTGTGAAAAACCATATTATCCACCCCTTATTCCATATCATTACATCATGCTTAAATTATGCATCACAAACATATATAGATACATATATACATATACACATAAAATTACTGAGTGTTTTCACCCAGCTTCAAGTCCCCTTAAGGCACACACTGGATGTCCCCTTTTTTTTTGTATAACCCACCAAGTGCACACAGGCCCTTGAGCGAAAACAGCCCCATGTTGGGTGTCAATTAACTGTCGTGGGTTAATTAAAGATTGTCCCATGACAGGGCCTAGGCTGTGAAAGGTTGTCAAGGAGTGGGCAGCTGGAGTCTGCTGGGGATAGTGGCTCTGAAGCTGTCACTTTTGTCTTGGGGACAGGCAGAGAGACCTTGTGTCTCTCCAGAAGGCAAAGGCACAAAAGTACAGATGTGCCCTCATTAGAAGTGAGTCTCTCTAAAAAGCTAACAGGAGTTTTTTTGTTTCTGTTTACATTTAAGGCCATGGAAATTAATGGATGTCTCCATAGCTGCTTTGCACAAGAACTGTAATTCTTCTCCTGCTGACTGGGGAAGAGACCTAATTGGGGGCATTTAAGGAGTGCATCTGCCTGACTGACAACTTGAATGTAAACTACTGTGGTATATACCAGGGAGGAAAAATCAGGCTGAACTCCCTTCCCAAGACACTCAGACCAGGGCTGAGGAGGGCAGGACTATATTGCCTCTTCTGTCCTCCTACCTGAGGTATCAAGTGGTGGCTTCATCTCCCAGGTGCACAATGTTTTCCTCTCCAATTTTCCTCCACCCTCAGCATCTCTAGCTCCTCAGTGGTGGCTCATGTTACATGTACCATTCTTTCTCCCAGCTGCTTCATGTGGTTTTGGCTGGCTACAGGGAGAGGAGGTGGCCTGTGCTTGTGCCTTCTTGCTCATCTTCATGGCCAGCTTACACGTGCAGGTGCCCGGAGAGCACTGCAAGCAGGGAGCAACAGCAAAGCTGTCATATCATCATCCTGAATGACAGTGAGTATTTCAGCACCAAAGAACAGCAGGTAGACTACACACCTGGTTTTACGCTGACCCTTTGGCCCCAGGCAGCTAGGATGGTAACATGAGCCCACCCTCACTGCAGTGATAATGCAGGAGTCACTTCCAGTCATCCTCAGAGGAAGGCAAAGGAGCCCTCAGAAACATAAGCCAACACACGAGGTTTCAGTTAGAGGTGAGGCTATCAGCTCTCTCCATTTGTACCCTGCTATCAGTTACTTTGCAGCTAGTAAACATGTAGGTGACACACTTTGCTGCCCACAACCCTCCTTGTCACCGGGATATGTAGAAGATACTCTGTATGTGTTTTTCAGCCCTCATAGCCCTCATATCGGCCACAAATAGACACAAAGCAGGTGAACTGTTGGCTCACATCAGAGAAACATGTCAAGGAGAATTTGTGGGGGAATCATTTGGTAACCCTAAACTGCAAAGGTAAAGTAGAAGTAGGCTTCAGGAGAGCAGTGCGTTCTTTTCCTGCAGTGTCACTGCTGTAGACCATATTTCCCATTGTCTGGCAGTTTATGTCATCCTTCATACTGCTGCAAAGCATGATTGGGTCTGAAATCTCCCCTTATGCAGTCCAGCAGTAAAATTTTTCATCCACTTTGCATTCACTGCAGCACAGCTGCTATGGGCACCAGCTGCATGCCTTGTTTTTTTGTCTTTGTGAGACACAATGAAAAATAATTTTTCCAAGTCACAAACCTACTCTATGATCAAGTTAAAAATAGATGAGAACAGCTTCTACCTCCCATCTCACCTGCAGGACAGCATCACATTCAAAGATGATCAGATAATTTGTGGAACCATCTGTACGTGCACATCATATTCAATTAACATTCAACAACAAGAAAAATCTTTTTAATCTTTTGAGGATAGCCAAAGATTTTCATTTTCAGAAAGTGGGTTAATCAAGGTCAGTTAAGATGGACTCAATATCTTTAACCTTTTTCTTTAGTCCACCTCATTCTATATAAACTTACTGAGCACTATAAAGAGGTCACTACATGCCTTATTTTGTGTGTGTGTTGTAATAGTGTAATTCACCTGGAGTTTAAAATTCCAAAGGAATTATAGAGCTAGAGACGGCTCTGTGAGTATGGCTGGCATAGATTTTCTTTTAGGGAAGGACAGGGACCGGTGATCTCGCTGCACTGGTGTGTTACCCTTGCAGCCCCATCACTTCGTGCTCTGCATCTAACGTCAGAGGTGGGCCCTGAATGTTCGACTGAGCATATCTTCCTCCTTCTTTCTCATCTGACTTTTTGGTGGGGTGATTTGCTGGATAGTAGCAATATTCAGCAAAAGAAATAAAGGTAAATTTGTCATCATTCTTGTTAGAGAAACTTCTCTCTTGGGTTACTAAGTAAACATTTTCCATCACAGCACAGGGGAAGACAATACCAGGGCAATGGTATTTAATGCAGGTCTCATGCAGAGTACCGCAGATTTGCGTATGTCAGACCTTTGCAGATTTTGGAGACTTANATTCAGAAAGCAAGCAATAAGAAGACATGTGTCTTACTTCAGCTACTGTTTTGTAGAGGTTTCTGCAGGTTTATATCCCCATCCATGAAATGGGAACATTAGTAATTCTCTATCTTGCAGAGAATTAAGAAGCTAAATTAATTACTGTTTGTGAAGCTAATTGAGATTCCCAGATGGGCACTGTTTGGAACATTGTAATTATTATTATTATTATTTCCGTTGAGACTTGGCTCCATATAATTAGTTTGCCATATCTGCAAACAGGTACTCCCTCTAAAGCTATTTGGAGGCATTTCTCATGGGACTGGTCCATGCAGACCAGAATGGCATGAGGAAGCACTGACAATCAGGTCTGAGTGGTATCCTAGCTCTTCTTCCTCACCCCAGACCTTCTTCCATGGCTGTGCTCTTCAGAAAGTCACCTGTCTGTAAAGGAAAATAAATAGTTAAGGAAGGTCGTCCTATTACAAATGTATGCACCATTATAAATTATTATGGCAGGTTAAATGTGTATTTGTGCAGTGGAGTAAAGCCCAGAAGTGGATTATGTCCAGTCCTGGGATGGGAAAGATTTTCCAACAGTATTTGCGTCTCTAGCTTTGGCCATAAGCTTCTGCTGGGTTTAACTCTAAATAATTTCTCATGCAATGTGAACCAGTATCATGTTGTTTTAGTTTACACTCACAGGTGTTGCTGAGCTCAGTAATATTGATAGCTCAATATTTTCAACAAAGTCTATAAAAGCTGAGGTTGTCATTACTGAAGATCCACTTGTTAAACACCTCTCCCACTTAAAAGTAGAACAACAGTAGCAGAACATAAAATCCTACTAAAACAATGCTGGTTTTAAAGGAAAAATATCCTTTTAGCATTGTGTAAAAACTGTAGGAATTATGTTGTTTTATTTATGAATGTGGAACTCCATCTATTCTTTATTTCCCCAGTCTGAGTTTGTCTGTTTGTCTTTTCCTTTCCTTTCATAAATAAGCAGCAAGTGACATTGAGACATTCAACGGCATTTTAAGCATCTTGAATCACCAGCAACATTGTCAGAGGTTTCTTCTGAGAGAAATTAAGTCAGTGGTAACTGGAAAACTGGGGGAAGAAGACAAAAATAATCAAGCCAATGTGTCAGAAATGACTGTATGACTTAGTCTGAAGTTGTGCTTGTTTATAGACTGTGTGTTTTATCCAACTGTTTCCTGCTCTGCCCAACATCAGCTGTTAAACACCATTCTATACTATTTTGCTGATGGCTTCCTCTGCAAGTTCTTATTCTCTTCCTCATCTAAAATATTTGATTTGCTCCTGGTCTTGTGGGCTTTTAAAGGATCCAAAACTACCAGTGCTGCTCCATTTCATCTGTTTCTTGTGTTTCACATCACTGCAAAGAGTGGTGGCAGTGCAGGTTTTGTAGTAGATAGTCCAGTGGCTTTTATTGTGCATGAAGCCCAAAGATGGATCAGCACTGGGAAAATGGTTTTAAGCAAGCTGGAGTACTTTGTGGTTATATCTCAGTTACAATAAGAATTTAGAGGTGTAAATATTTCCATGCTCTTACCGACTCCATTAAACATTCAGTTTGATACCTACATCCAATCTAATTAAATCTAACATCATGATTTTTTATGTTTCTCCAATCCTGTAACAGTCCTTCAGAATCCATATATGCTAAGCTAAGCAATGGGAAAATGTATCATTTAATGTAAAGGCACCTGGGAGATTGAAGCCTTTTACTCTTCCCTGAATGAATAGGAGGCTGAACTCCATTTTTGAGGACTCTGGAATACCTGACTGCCTTCTAAGTTTTGCTGCTTTGGCTCTGAAAGACTGAAATGAACATTGTCATCAGTGTGTCTTTAGACATCAAGTGTGGGGTTAGAGAGAGGGAGCTAATAGAGTAAATAATTATTTTCTCTGTGGCCAACTTAAACCTACAAAATATAGCCAGGATGTTTTTGCTTGCACTATCTGTCCCTGCATTAGCTAATACACCACTGGAAACAACTGAAATTTTAGACCTACATTTTCTGGATTCCCAAGCGTTGCTATCAGCAACCTCCCAAACCAATTCATTCAGCTGGTCCTTTGATGTGCAATTAAATCCAGGAAAAAATAGCTTTGTGTAATGTATAAATAGAAAAGAGGAGAGATAAAGGCAGTGTTGAAGCTCTTGCTGACAGCTTGGCATCTGAAAGTTAAAAGTGCATGCCACTGCTTCTGCTTAAGATTGAGTCCTGAAAAATGTCTTCTCTTTTCCAAATTCCAGCCGCATGAAAAGTAGCACTTTATTTACCTTACAGAAGCTTTTGTTCAGCTGAAAACAAAACAAAACCAAACCAGAAGTCTTCAAGGCTGACTTGATTTGTCTTACTAGCAAAAATGAGGTTTTTAAAGAGGAAAATGATGGCTGCTCTCTAAGACAGTACTTCTATACTTTTATTAGATTGTTGTTCTCTTTGTCTCTATGAAAAAGCATTCTTGCAGGAAGCCATTAAGTTTACATTTTCTTACTGATGAATAGCTGGCATGTGAAATATAGACCTCTTGCGTATTGCAAAAGGTCAGAGTATGTGGTGTGTTCTTTGAGCATCAGGGATAAGGCAGACAGGCACATTTTGATTAACCTGACAAAAGGGCGAGATAATCCAAGTGGAAGCTATAGTATTTGAATGAACTTCAGCCGTTAATGTCTGCCATATCTGAGGGTCTGACTGATCTCATGCCAATTTTACATTCACATCGCTCCATGGCTGAAGTGGAGCTCTCCTTCTTTAAATGGGCGGGAATTTTGACTTAATTTCCTGGAGGAACCAGAAATAGCTGGTCCCAAAAGATGAGGAAAACCATTCAAATCCAGAACCACAAGGGAAACCTTTCAAATCCAGAATGACAAGGAAATGTATGCAGGAGAAAAGAGGATGACAAACGGTACAATTATCACCCTTCTTTTACACATCTAAAAAGTCCCAGCTGGACTTCAGGCTCCTACACAGCCAAAATGGAGTTCTGGCCACTGGAGAGAGCCATGTGCACTGGACATTCTAAGCACCATCATCATCTCTGTGCTGTCTGAAGAGGTTTTGTGCAAAATTTGATTCAGGCCCCATTTCAATGTAAAGCTGGATGGGGTCTCTTGAGTCATCACATTCAGCTCATGGTGAGTGCATCCTGTGTGTTCTGTAATCCCCTTTGTACAAATCTATTAAGTTCCTTTAGTTTGGTTTCTTGTTCCCTCTGCTTCTTCCAGTTTATGCCTTTAATTTATTCATGCTCTCTTCCCTTGTGATACCAGTTTGCAAATGAGCTTATACAGCTTGCTTATCTCCCTGGTATTAAATCTCTGATACATCAGCTGACAGCAAGTGCATACTCTCTTGTCTTGCTAGACTTCACAGAAGTCAAAAGACGTTTTTGTCTCTCTTGATGAGCACAGCATCCAGTTGCTTCTGTTACTCCTCATCTTTCTAGAGGATGCTTGGGAACTCAAAGCATCTTCACTGATTATGTGATAGCAAAATCATAGAAAAGTTGTCTCAAAGGCTAGCTCATCTATTTGCAAATTTGCAGTGGTTTTGTAAGAAGATTTTGCCATGTATAGTCTTGTGGCTTCTACAGGAAAATGTGTGACAAAATCTCCTTTCATCATTTTGTGGCTTCTCAGAAGTAGATAAAAGTAGTTGTCATAGATGCAACAAAAATCTGCGAACAGAAGGTTGGTATCCCTGGTAATAAAAATAGGGGAGAGCCAGGACTTGAGGCTGAACTCATTTCTAGATATATATGCAAAGCATTAATAAATGAGCTACAGTTTATTATGGGGAGAGCATCAGGTCTTCCAGCTGCTCTATTAGGACTTCAGGCCAGGATATTTAATTATGCCCTGGCCTCCTCCTTCAACCAGATTATCACAGTGACACAGTGACTGCTGTGCCCTGCCAGCACCCTCAGGCTTCGCTCCTTTTCCTTTGCTGGCAGTGGTCCTGCTGTCTGCGGAAAGAGGATGGTGGAGCTCACAGGAGGGATTGCTGGGAGCACGGGGATCTGTATATATTGTCTTAAATGAAAAACAAGAATAATCTGTGTTTATGAGAATGGTCGTCATTTTATTATTAGCACACCTGGGATCTTATAAATAAGGAGACTTCCAATATTGAAAACTATGACAAGCAAGTAAAAGGGCAATTTTGGTAGACAGACTCCTTTCTTCTTATTAATCTACCCATCTGTGCACTGCAGACAGCACAGACTTGGTGAGATCAGTCCTTTCCTTTTCACTCCCATGCATGGTACTGACTCCAAATGCACCCAGTGCAGTGGGACCCATTTGTAACCTCCACATCTTGTGTTCAAGTACTCTCCAGAGGGAAGAAATGCACAAGAAATGCTTCATCCTAGAAGGATTACAGCTCCTGTAACACTCCCTTTCAAGGATCTTTGCTTGGTGCAGATCTTTGAGCAAAATAACTCATTTTTCTACGGAAAAGCCCTCGGTTTGTGGTACTTGAGGTGAGCTGTCTCAGCAGAACTTCATTTCCTGAGTATTTATTTTGTCCCACCACAATCTCAATGATTCCTATGTGCAATGAATTTCACTTGCTTCTACTGCTTAAAGCATATACTCTTTACGATGCTTTGAAGTGCCATGTACGAGCTGGGCTCATGGCTGACAGTACAACTATTGCAAGGGCAAAGGCAGTGTGTGCAGAAGAGAGGCACGGGTATGTGGCATCCTAGGGAACACTGGCGGTGGTTATTATTATTATTATTACTATTTTTTTTTTTTTTTGTATTTTTACAAGTAAAAAGTGTGTGGGAAAAGAAATGTAACATAGCTACAAATAAATGGCTCATACGTTGGGACTAAATTCAACCAATTCTTTTGGTTCAACAAATGTAGATAAGAACTCTGGAAACATGAAGTGCTGTTATCGTCCAAGGAAATGTTTTTAATTTTCTTTTGAAAAGTACACTTTTCACTGAGAAGAATGGAAAAAAAATAAGAAGAGAGGACATAAATGAGAATGTAAAAAGAACTGGACATTTTTTTTTACTCAGAATATGAGAAAATATACTTTCTGAGCTATTTTACATAGACTTTTCCCCAAAAATATGTTGTTCTCTAAACTCTTTCCCTAGATTCTGTCACTACCTTCAGTCCTGAACTGACATGTGACCTGCAGCAAGCGACAGTATCCAACAGACATGGTTCACCCTTCTACAAATCTGCTATCATTTAGAGTTTTAATAGGCTTCGTTCACTAAACTTGCCTAGTTTCTTTCTGAGCGCAAGGTGATGGCAGCACTAGGAACTTGCAGAGTCTGGAGAGAAACTGTCACTTGTTCTCTCTAATGAGACCTTTCTCCTAGAGAGGACATCGGCATATATCCCATCCACTACTGTCATATATGAATAGCTTGCTATGTATGCGGCAAAATATTTCAAGCGGTGCAATTCCTCAGTTAGTTTTATGTTAGCTATATCCAGTGCTCTTGTGATAATAGCAAAATTATGTTTCCTTAATACAAGTTTCTGTTAAAATTGGAGAAGAATATTGGAATATGTAAAGCAATTACTTTGCTTCAGTGACAGAGCTTCTAATTTATGCTGCTGCTTACTACAATGCGTTTCAGCCGGCAAGAACCCAAGCCATTGTCCCTGTAGAAATGGCAACTCAAGATGGCCTATTTGGGTATGAAGTAAGTGCTACAGTCTATCATGGCAATGGAAAGCTGCAGTCATACATCACAGCAGGACATAATTTTTCATCATCTTCTGTCAACTGAGCTGTGATTAAAGTGTTAATAAGTTTGTCAATTGTCAGATCATAAAACCAATCATCAGAGTTGCACTGAAATGTGCAAACCTTTGAAAATAGGCCAGGTTTCAGGCTGTTCCATTGCAGAAATATGGGACTTCAGGTTTCAGCTCCCTCAGTTGGGGCCTTGGAGAAGAGGAGAAGACAACTCCTTGTGGCCTGCATGTGCTTACTGTGTGCACCATGTCCATACTCCATCCACTTAACATGTCCTGTGTGCTCCTCCATATATCTATGTTTCAACTGAGCTCTACAACGGCATCTTATCTCACCAAGACACTGAGATATGCTTTGGATTGTGATGGTTTCCTAGCCTTTTCTTGGTGCTCTTACACAAAATATAATAACGGTTATGAGATAACTAACCAGTACAAAACAGTTCAAGCACAAGAAAAAGTGAGTTAGCAAAGGAATATGACGTAGAACAGGAGAGGTGTGTACAGCAGGTGCATTTGCAGTGGTGTTTCTCCACGGCTTGCAATGAAAGAACACTGAGTCATTTGGAGAGCGAGCCAAGACCTGCTCTGTTCAAGGGAGCCTAAAGGTGTTTGATTTACAATGAGCTAAAAATGCTGCAAAACTTTAAAAGTATATTTACAGCTTTCCTTTCCCCATCTGCTTGCTGGCACATATGGAATTACAAGGGAAGGGTTTGGGTTGCTACTGTGGTTTTATTCGTTTGCAGTTGTTCTGTGCACCTTTTTTTTTTTTTTTTTTTTTTTTTTTTTTTTTTTTTTGACGTTTTATGGAACCCTAAAGATCCAAAATCCATCCCTTGAGAGACAGCCTGGAAAGACAAGTTGAAAAATTTGCATTTCATGTATCACTGGGGTTTCTTGGTACTATAAGAAAACCAGGAGGAGAGTTGTGGACCTCGGTTTCATTGCAGCAAGAACTATTTTCTTGTAGCAACAAAGGTTTTGCTTTGAACGAAGCTAGACAAGTCTGAAGTTGTTGTGCAGTGAGCACACCATGTTTAATAGGGAGAGTGTCGCGTGCTGCAAATGCACCCAGCTCTTTTCCAGGCAGACTGTGCAGCCAACACGTCCAGGCCAACCTTTCCAGCAAGATCAGTTGTACAGACCTGTTCATCGTTCCTCAGCCTCCTCAGGGAGCGGGAGGCAGCAGGATGCAAGGGTGCAGCATTAGCAAGGTGGCCTTTCCCCTGCCTTTTTGTCTTCTCCAGAGGAATGAATGTATCAGAAGTAACAAATATGCTGGTCCTGGCAAAGTTCACTCCTCTGAACACCTTTTGGCTATCAGTGTTCTGTCCACACACCTCATACAGTGATGTCAGTCCCTGAATCACTCAAACAACATGTTTTTGGCAGGGCTGGGTTACATGCTGGCCGCACAACTCTAGCTCCAGCAATACAGTTGAGGAATGCAGGTATGTGGGACTCCCCTGGAAAGACCCTACTGAAAGATCTCCTGGGTGTACTGTACTAAGCATAAGCCTACCACCCCCAGGGTTTGGAAGAGAGCAAATTCCTTCCAGGATTATAGGATTAAGAAGCTGAAAAGTGATTCAAATTGTTCATTAAATAGGAAGAAAAAAAAAAAAAAAAAAGAGAGAGACATGAGGAGAAGCTCTTCAATGCATGCATCACTCGACATGTTTTCCTTGTAATTAAAGGAAGTTATTGAAAAATATTTGAGGGGATTAAATGCTCAGAGTATATGTGCCGATCAAATAACACAAGAGTCTGCATTCTTCCGAGTAATCAATGGAGTGACTTGAATGGGGAGGTTCAAAAGAACACAGTTATTGTAAAGTGCCATTGTAGTAGTATTCACCATACTGTACGGCAGATGGACAGGTCCAAGGGCTTCCCACCAGGGAAACTTTGCTGAAGCTGCAAAACCAAGAGACTGGCATTCATATGTGGGTATTTCTATACTGATTGTTATATTTTCAGGTGGATTATCCTTCCTTTTCTGCCCCTCAACATGAATGAAAGAAGAGGTACTCTTAATTTCCCAAGGACAGTATCTCTGGGGGAAAATTGCACTTCTCCTTTTTTCTTTATGCAAGCTAAATAGGAAATGAAAAATCTACAGAAAAGAAAGATGGATAAGAACATAGTCCAGGTCATAAAAAATGAGAGGGACTCATATTGTAAAGACAGAATTTTACTTACCATTATTCTTTGCTCCATCTTCTGACTGCTTAATTGTAAGAGGTCATTATTTAGCTATTAATTAAGAGTTCATTATATCCTAGACCTGGTGTCTAGAAGACACAGTGTGTCCTGCAGTCCATAACACTGCAGAATGACTACCTCAATCCTCTGTGAGTGTTTGTGCATTTATATTGCTCTATGCAGAGGACTTCACTTTATTCTGGTTTTTCATTTGTGCGGTGCAAGTGCTGACAATGTTCCTGAGTATCGTCTAGAGAATAGTTTAGTAGAGAAAGGGACCCAAAAAGCAACTAAGGACTACAAAGCTATGGGATTTTTCGGGAAAATAAATAAATAAAAATTGCCTAAAAATATGAATTTGATTTCGCTGGGTTATCCATGTTCTCTTTTCCTGTTTCAGCAGTTCGGGAGGAGGAAAACTCCTGTCTTTAGACAAAACCTTTCCCCAAGGTTGTGTCTTTGTCTTTACTTCTACTCTGCCATACAGCCTGAAGCAAGATGCCTCACCTTGTTAGCTCCATTTGTATTTTACAAATGAGCAGATTAATGACATCTCCCTCATTCCCTGGAGCATGTGACATTTAATTAATGATTGAAAAGTGCTTTGAGATCTTCATATGGAAGATGCTTTATTGCACAGAGAAAGATGACACTCTTCCTGCATTAGCTTTTCATAAAGAAACTCTCACAAAATTGAGGGGAAAGATCTCCCTCTCTCTCCCTCTCCTCTCCTCTCCTCTCCTCTCCTCTCCATCATGATCTGCTTCACCAGCACTTCACAATATCACATCACAGGTCTAGAAGTGTTCCTTTGGTTGTTGCGTTGTATCTACTCCTATTTGAAAGCAACCAATTTGTTAAATGCTGTTATCAAACGCTTGTCTAGATCAGGCTCTATTTGAAACCTGCCTGGCAGTTCCAAATCCTCTCATAGATGGCTGCAGGACTCCTGACACTTAAAAGCCAGTACTACCCACCAGGGTTTTTGTGCTACCATTGCCTTTCATTTAAAAAATTCCTTCTCATCTCTGGTATGTTCTGACTGATGCATATTTAGAGAGCAATTGCACACATTCAGCCTTGTTTGTTTGTTTGTTTGTTTGTTTGTTTTTCCCCAT
>VXAV01009107.1:121957-137651 GCA_013399715.1 Alectura lathami | reverse complement strand
AGTTGTATTAGAGATCAGTGAATTTAAAACATCATTCCTTTTTTTTTTTTTTTTCTTTTTTCTGCTGGTATGTTGTCATATAAAAACAGATAGATGATATGTATTACACCCTTTTTCTCAAATGTGATTGAGTAGTTGCAAAATTTTCCTTTTCCCTCTGAATTTTCGTGAAAAATACATCACAGGTGTACTCACAGAGATATGCTGAATGACAGTACCTTTGGTGGTTACATCTCATCTGTCCATAATAATGAGTTAATGTGATACACACGGATGTTGATGTGTTGTTTCTATAAGACAGATGCGATTAGTATAGACATGATTGATAAAATGAAAGTATCTGGATAGCCTTTGAAGTTTTAGATCTTGCTTCTAGTCAAATGACAGTTATCTAATTTGTAGCTAATTTTATAAAAAAAGAAGAAAGAAATATGTTGGTATGTAATATAGGGGTGAATCTCTATCCTACAAAACAAGGCCTTCAAAGATCAGACTGGGTTTTTCAAAATTAGCATTAAGTTACAAATTAGCAATAAGTTTGCAAATTAAGATGCAGCATGAAGTACTCCTCAAACCTTGAACAAAGTAAAATATGTACTCCAAAAAAAACTCATTAAAATTAAAAAAGCCAATGAATAATATTTGCAGAAATACTGTATAATACTTTCCAAAGAAAAATGGCTGGAGTGAAGGTAAAAAATGGTAATAAATATTTGGAAATTATTTTAAATAATAATTGGCTTAACAAGATAGAGCAGCAACTGTAAAAAAGGCTGACAGTAGTCCTGGAATTTTTAGGAGGCTGTATGATATTAAAATTGAAGCTTGTATTGTGACAGCATTTATTTCTCGGTTTAACTTCAACAGTTACAAAAGTTGTTAATTGTATACACAAATCACTGCAAACTTTTGATGTTTCATCTGAATAATATGTTTAATTATACATTTATCTTTTATGTCAATGTTAATATTCTTGGGAAAATATGCTAGATGAAGACTAGCTATTATGACATGTATATATAGAGAGAGAGGGATATTTATTTTGATGTTGGAGGTGGGGGACGGCAGAAGAATAGGGAATAGATAGGCAGAGAACTTCAAGGAGATCAAGAATTCTGAGCAAAAAGTAGATTAATATGGTGGATGAAAGTTCAGTTACTTTTCATACTGACAGATAAGTAATGAGGGCTAACTGCTGTGATTTTGTCTGGAAATAGAATAGATGATATTCTTAATAGGCTCAAATTGACTCTTAATAGTTTAGACCATCTGCTGAAACTGTAGAATAATAAAACTAGTAATTTTATTATGACTTTCATCTAATCCATGCCAAACACTCTGGTAAGGTATGTAGACATTTCTGTGTTTTGGTTGGACAGCTTGGAAAAAGTAATTTGCACAGGGGTTCAGGTTGTGGCATGGTTGGTGTAGAACAAAGCCATCTAATTTCCAGCTCTATCTTGTTAACATTGGACAATTTCACTATCCATTTAAGCCAGATCCTCCAAAAAAATGAACATGCTAAATAATTGTTGTGGTTTAACCCAGACACCTACACACCACAGAGTTGTTCACTCACTCTCTCCTCCCAGTGGGATGGGGAAGAGAAACAGAAGAAAAAAGTAGAACTCATAGGTTGAGATAAAAACTAAGACAGAAAAGAAAGATAGAAATAACAGTCATGATAATAATCTATCTATCTATATAAATGCTTACTAAAGAAGTGATGCACAATGTAACTGCTCACCACCCACTGACAAATGCCAAGCCAGACCCCAAGCAGCAGCAACTCCTCTCCATTTTTAAGTCTGCATGGTGTCGTATGTTATGGAATATCCCTTTGGCCAGTAGAGGTCAGCTGCCCTGGTTCTGTCCCCTCCCAGCAACTTGTGCGCCCCAGGCCCCTGGCTGGCAGGACAGTACAAGGAGTTAAGAAACTGAAATGTCCTTAGCTGCTTGCAGCACTGCTCAGCGACAACTGGAACATCGGTGTGTTGTCAGCATTGTTTTTCTCCTAAAGCAAAAACAATNATATATATATACATATAGCCGTGGCATTGTTTTATGTGGAGGTATTTTCAATGACGTTCTTCCATTTTGGCTTTAGAAGATATACCACTATAAAAATAGAAATCTAGAGTATCATTTCTGTCATTTGACCATACAGTGCTGTCATGGTTTTCCATAATTATTCTATATAATGTCATCATGTAATAAACTGACAGAGTTGGGAGAACTGTTGTGTGGTGACTACAACTCCCAAAATGCTCCTATCCTTCCCACGTGGTTTCCGGGAGGAAGACACAAGGACTACAGCTCCCACAATGCTCCTGTCCTTACCACATGGTTTCCAGGAGGGATGTAACAAGTCAACTCATTTCCATGGGCTCGGCCATTTTGCCATTGTGGACTACACTGTCAGGAGTTATATTTTCTAATTTGTCAGATTTATTGCTCTCAATTCCTTTCATATTACATTATCTCACATTCCTTTGCCATTTTAAGTAAAATAGTTTTCTCTTTATCTCAGTCCAGTGCCTCCTCTTTTCTCACTACTCTACTCGGCCTCTGTGAGGGGTTTATTTGATACTTGCATCATCTCAGACAATGATTGTGACCCGTTGTCTGTAATGCAACACATACACATATGACAATGCCATGAAGCCCAAGTCAAAGACTGGAAACCCTTTCTCTAGGGCTTGGTATAAAGAGAACAAAACAATATTCCTGGGTTGTTGGAAGCCAAGCACTGAAGATAAAATTTCTCCCCTCCTACCCATGTTTCTTGTACTGTAAGAGAAAAGAAACAATTGTGACTAAAGGTGGCAGAGTCCTAGCTGAAAAGGAGGAGAAATCTCTTAAAAAACGAGATTATAAATCGGAAAAGAGAAGGTCTGCTCCCATTTCTGCTCTAGAGCTGAGTCACTTACTCTCTCTGCCTGTTAGTTTCTCTCATTCCAATGGATGTATAGCAATACTTACTTAAAGAGACATAATTCTTCCAGATAACTAGGAAGCTGGAGTGTGGAAAGATATCAGTATTAGTAAGGAATGTCATAGTTCAAGTTAAAAATGAAGATATTTCTCTGCTAGGTTGGTAGAAGGTTGTACAGAAATTTTTATTTTTGAAAGGGAGGGAAGGCAGGACCATTCATCCTTCCAATCTGGTGATATGAAATAGCATCAGACCTTTCAGAAAGGAAATACAGCAATCTCCTCAAAATAGCAGAGGGAAACGCCTTTGCTATATTAACCAAGGGCAAATTCGAGCCAACAGCGTATTCCACAGTGATAGTAGCTAATCATTCAAACGAGGAGCCAGGGGAAGTGAAGAATCCTTCATCTCCTGATGACTTCAGGATTGAAGGCCTCTCTGGAGGAAACATTTTAGGCAAAAGTTATTGGGCTCAACAAAAGTGTGGGTAAAAATTAAAGGTCTATGACATATAAAATATAGATGATCTGCTAGTCCCTAAATCTGTGTGATTCATTTCACACAACCGTACATGTCTAAAGTTAGATGCCTAAGGCTGAACTTGTCACCCTGGGCTCCCTTTTTAGCCAACAGTAGGAAATTGGCATCTCCTGGCAGAAATTCATTTGACATGCCTTAGATACCTGTTTCAGAGCAACAAGAATTTTCCTCTGGGGTACCTATTCCTCTCCGTTGAATATCAAGAAATCCTATGGTGTCTAGTTCACATTCAGACATCTCATTTTGAGATGCCCAGGGAAAGACATATCCCTCTATGGGACACCTATGAGCTGTGGAAGAGTAACTCTTAATTTATAGGGCTGAGACCTGTTTGGTGGT
Organism: Alectura lathami; assembly: GCA_013399715.1. NCBI lineage: Eukaryota > Metazoa > Chordata > Aves > Galliformes > Megapodiidae > Alectura > Alectura lathami. The sequence goes on along the minus strand of VXAV01009107.1, from coordinate 133,837 downwards.
AGTACCTGCTTTGCCTTATTTAGAAGTTAGTTACCATTTGAGTCATATTCCCATGCTGATGGAACATTTCATGTTCTAAAAGCACTTAAGAACATCCCTCCCATTTCTTTAGGGCTATAGTTTTGGGAAAAGGTGGACTAGATCCTGCTCTGAGTTACACTCATATAAAGTCCCAGCAATCTCACAGGTCTGGGTGGAATTACCGTGCCTTACACCTTAATAATAAAAGCAGAAATGAGCCATTTAAAAAGAATTAATCCGACTGCCACAGCAATTTGATTCTTTTCCTGCAAGCAACGATTGAATGAATGACAGATCTGGAAAAAAATGCAGTACATCATACAACATTTATAAAGCAAAGTCTTTTGAGAAAATCCTTGTTGAGCATGTGGAGACACAGTGTTAAAAACACTTTCATCTTCCATTTCTTCCTGTCTTGTAGTCTTCCTGGCATTGCTCCAAATTCACTTCATCACTTTGTGTTATTTGGTTTAGACCTGTGCCTCTTGTGGATCCCGTTAATAGTGTCCTCCTGTGTATCGTGTCCAAATTTCTGAAGTCTAGCCCCATTGCTCAAGATGACAAGCCTGTCATCACAGTCAAGGTGTGCTATAAGCCACCCGGGGCAATGCTCAACCCATGTCTGAGGTGAGCAACTGCGGTGTTTAACACAGGGAATTGACTACCTTAAACACCCTCCACCATCAGGGGAAGTTGTGGGTACCTCTGGCAGGGTCTTCAGACCAGAAAATTCTTTCATTGTCATTCTGTGGAATGCAGAGAGAAAGATGTGACCTAGTTGCCTCAGGCAGATTTCCACTGTGAGGTGGCTTGGATTCATGGTGTTGGTTGGCCTTGGCTCACAAGTAATGAAATCATGTAGTGCATTAGTGAGTAGACAGAGAACTCCCAAGGGAGAGTGTGTTGATTACTCTTCATATAATTGCAGAGGCAGCAGCTAGAGCTTATGTATGGCCTTATATGGCCTTATGGTCATTGTCCATGCTAGCTGCCTGTTATCAGGCCACCTTCTCCTGGCCCATTACCTCCTGAGCATCCAACAGCTGCTGCTGCCCACCTAAGCAATGGCAGACTGATCCTGATGTACTCTGCTGACTTGGATAAATTTGAATTTAGGAAGCTCTGTGAAGTAGAGAGGCTGTGTAAACACGTGTTGTCATATCCAGATTGGGTTCCTGCATCACTGATCCCGAAGACAGCAGTATGTTGCATCTATCACAGTGCATGCTCAGCCTGATGTGTGGAGCAGTAATGGTACAACCAAATGGCACAGGAAGGAGAAGGATTGTCATTACTAGGCGGCTCTTTCTGATTTTTTGGCTATACAGTTTGCAGGCTGCCACGTTACTGTACCACAGGCTTTTTAGGCATTCTCCTGTTCTCACTTGCTGCTGCAGAGAAATCCAGTCTCTCCAGTTATGGGGGACATGGTACTACTGCCACATCCAGCTGCTGGTGGTGTAACAGTATGTGGCCTCAGCCACTGCTGAATTTTCTGTCAGTAATAGCTCCTCCCTGGGTGATCATGGTGATGCAGTGGCTGAGGTAAGCATTAACCTGCTGCTTCCCTTGGAGGCCCAGTTCTTGCTGCAACCAAGACTTCTGTACAAAGGTTGCCCAGGGGAAAATCACTGTACACTGCCTTGAACTGTGGATATAAGAAACCTTGCAGTTTTAGAGCTTACGCATGCTTTCTACCTGTAAAAATTCGTATTTAGCAGAGCTCTTTTACTGTAGTTTTGTCTCCACCATGACAGACTCCCACTGACATCAACAGGAGCTTCACTGGCAGCACAGGTACAGAAAATGCCTAAGGGGTTGTTCCAGCAGGAAACGAACAACTGAAGCCTTTAGGGTGACCTGTGAAACCTTAGCTCTGAAATGACGTTTATTTTTCCCAATTTGCCAGAACTCACTATGTCTGAAAGATCATAAGAAATACAGGGGAAAACAAAAACCTCTTTATATTTGTAAGGATAAAATCTTCTTATTATTTATTTATTTATTTTCCCTTTCCTGAAGAATTTCCTAATTTTGTTTGGTTTTAAACTAGGGTCATTCTGATTTTTACCTCACTTCTTATTTACCCTTCTCCCACTTAAGGAAAAATAGGAAAAAGAGATATTCATCAGTTTGCTTGTGGATATGAAAGTGTGTGAACAGGCAACATTACTTCTAGAAGTAGTTCAAGGAGTCAATATCTTGGATATATCAACATCCTCATGGAGACATCATTCAGAAGCATTTTGGACTTTGCTTTCTGCTATCATGAAATAGGTGCATCTTTGCTCCTATACTGTGGGAATTATTTGCCAAGAGATAATGTCGTATCCTGTGGTGGTTCTTATGTTGATGGGCAAGTCCTGTGAAGTGCTAATCCCATTCTGGGAGATGCAGAATATCTTTCTGTGGTCCAGGAGGTGCTTAACATTTCATCATGTTTGCCACCTGACTGCTTTACATCCAGAGCCTCTGCTGCACCTGGAGAAAAGCAATGGCTGGACAGGGAATGGGAGCAGTGGCAGGAAAACAAGAATGATTTTCTTTCATTATTAAAGGAATGGGTTCATATTTAGAAAGCTAACACTTATAGTGAGGATATAAGGATCAAAACCCTTTTTTGTTACTGGTGATGAAAGCTTGAATTCAACAAAAGGTGGCCTTCATTAACTTAGGAAAGCTTTCTAGATGCTAATACTGAGTTAATGAGTTCTTTTTTAACTCTTGACATTTATTAAATATTGGAACATAGGAATGGCTACACGAGATGCTTCAAAGCAGCGTGCAGGAAACCATATAGTAGACAGGAACAGTACTTACAATTTGCTCATAAGGAAGATAGTTCATTATCTGCTGCCCTGTTCAGTGTTTGGCTTATACCCTGAGACATTACAGTTTAAATCTTCTCATGTATACATATTTTAATATGCTAGTAATTTGCAAAGGAGGAGTCTAGAATTTGGGAGATCTAAGATTTCAGGATTATTGTCTGAAGGGCCGGGTGACTGACAAAATTATATCATCTTTCTACACCTCTACTTCTCCATCTAAATGACATCTAAGATGTTGATACCTGTGAGACTTCTAAGATCTATGAACTGAAAACACAACTGAAAGAGGGGAGGTTTGGGTTGGACATCAGGAAGAAATTCTTCCCTGAGAGGGTGGTGAGGCGCTGGCACAGGCTGCCCAGAGAAGCTGTGGCTGCCCCATCCCTGGCTGTGTCCAAGGCCAGGCTGGATGGATTCCTGGGCAGTTTGATCTGTGAGCTAGTGGCTGGCAGCCCTGTCCACGGCAGGGGGGTTGGAACTAGATGATCTCTGAGGTCCCTTCCAACCCAAGCCATTCTGTGATTCTATGATTCTATGATAAGACTGCAAAAGAACTGTATAGTGAAGGTTAAGTAAAAAAAATAATAATCATACTTGTCTCTTAAGTGTGAGTAATTATTACAAGGACTGCCTAAGATAACAAGAAGTTAAGTCAGCTCAGGAGAACAGTGTGCTGTTGTTTTTTTTGGGTTGTATATTTCAGTCACTTGTCAGTGCTTGTGTGCAAACTGATGGGTGTGCAATCAGTTTTGCGCTTTTCCCTAAGTGGTCTCTTCACTGCAAACCCTCCACTTATGAATTCTTCACTAGCAGGGAGAGAAATGCACTGAAAGCTGAAAGAAAGAATCCTTCAGACAGTCATTTCTGATCAGATTAGTCGCTGTATTGTTTTAAAAACAGGAAAACAGAAGTACAAACAAAGGCCTTGTTCTATTCGTCTTCTGCAGCAGACTCAAGTTCTTTTTTCTTCACTTTGCAAAGTGTGAGCTAGAAAACAAATGACATCTGAAGGCAAGAGATGTGTTTCTCACCTCAGATCTTGTTTGAAGGTCGCCTTGCAGTTCTCTGTGTTTCAGAGGTGTTTTTATTATCTCTCTTTAAACCTTTTCTTTTATTTTCCTTCCCCTAAACTAAATGACAAGTTATGAAACTGTTTTTTCTTGAGTACTGAAAAATAATAATAAGCTGAATGCATGTATCAGAGGGTTCCCTCCTCCTGCACCCAGCCCCATTCCCATCAGATGCTGTGGTTCTTTATCTTCTTCAGCCACTCGTAGCTCTCAGGACACGCTGACTTCCATTCTCAGACATTCTTTGTCTTTTCTAGTAGCTGATTGTTTTGGGGTATTGTCAGTGTTTGTGATGGGGATCAAACTCACCTCCAGACTCTCTTCTTCCCTCTTCCCATCTTTACCTCTGCAAAGAATGTATAGCTGCTGGGTTTCCTGGGTTCATGCTGAGAGGTATTGGGGAGACAAATGCCAACCACTAACAAAGGATGAGTGAAGAAAACTGCAGAGGAACAGATGTTGGCGCAACATCCCATCAGAGGGCAGGAGATTCAAACTGACCCTAGAAGGTCTTTTTACCTTAATTTAAGAGGGAGGTGGATAAATGCTGCAACATGATCTAAAGGACCCACTGTACGTCCAGAATGCCTAAAATTTCTTACCTCTTCTATGAAGGCAATGAGATCTCGAGCCACTTGAGAGAAAATACCCACACACCAAAAAGCTGATATTTAAATATACATCTGCTCATGGGCAAGAAACTGCTAGCTCAAAGTACAAAGAAACTACCATAAAATAAGATTTCACATGATAGTTGCAAGTGATGGACAAAAGCAAATTTAAGAGCACCAGGGGTAGGCATGTCTTAATTTCAAGATTCCCAGATTAGACTTCATCCCACTCCCACAGAGTCACTACACCCAGAGAAAGACTATAGTGCTTCCAACAGCTGCCAGGACAGGATGGCATAAAAATTGTTCCTGCACCAGTGTGGCCTAGGCAAACTTCCTTTGGAATATTCCACTGCAAATTCACCAACCATTATGGAACCAACTCGTGAGAGATTTAAATACTTGTGTCTGTTTCCTGCACACATTTGTTTCTGCACAAAGTATAAGAGATTTATAGATAGTGTTTTCCTTTGGAATGGAAAGCCTTGGGTGGGAGTGGGCCCTGAGTGCTGTATTTCAGGTGAGGAATGTGCTCCCAATCCTTTTTAGAAACTGTAGTTATGAAATAGTAGAATGGTTTGGGTTGGAAGGGACCTTAAAGATCATCTAGTTCCAACCCCCCTGCCATGGGCAGGGACACCTCCCACCAGCCCAGGTTGCTCAGAGCCCCATCCAGCCTGGCCTTGAGCACTGCCAGGGAGGGGGCACCCACAGCCTCTCTGGGCAACCTGTGCCATTGTCTCACCACCCTCACAGGAAAGAATTTCTTCCTAATATCTAGCCTAAATCTCCCCTCTTCCAGTTTGTGGCCATTACCCCTCTTCCTGTCGCTCCGGGCCCTTCTAAAGAGTCCCTCCCCGCTCTCCTGCAGGCCCCCTTCAGGTCCTGGAAGTCCGCTATCAGGTCCTCCCTGGGGCCTTCTCTTCTCCAGGCTGAACAACCCCAACTTTCTCAGCCTGTCCTCACAGGGCAGGTGCTCCAGCCCTCTGACCATCTTCGTGGCCCTCCTCTGGACCCCCTCCAACAGCTCAATGTCCTTCTTGTGTTGGGGAACCCAGAACTGGATGCAGCACTCCAGGTGGGGTCTCACGAGAGCAGAGTAGAGGGGCAGAATCCCCTCCCTCGCCCTGCTGGTCACGCTTCTCTTGATGCAGCCCAGGATGCAGTTGGCCTTCTGGGCTGCAAGTGCACATTGTCAGCTCACGTTGAGTTTTTCATCAATCAACACGCCCAAATCCTTCTCCTTAGAGCTGCTCTCCAGCCATTCTCCACCCAACCTCTATTTGTGCTTGGGATTGCCCTGAGCCAGATGTAGGACCTTGCACTTGTCCTTGTTGAACTTCGTGAGGTTGGCATGGGCCCACCTCTCCAGCCTGTCCAGGTCCCTCTGGATGGCATCCGTTCCCTCTAGCACGTCAGTGGCACCACACAGCTTGGTGTCGTCCGCAAACTCAAGGACTTGAGGGTGCCCTCGATCCCACTGTCCATGTTGCCAACAAAGATGTTAAGCAGCTCTGGTCCCAATACCGATCCCTGAGGGACGCCACTCGTCACCGGTCTCCATTTGGACACTGAGCCGTTGACCACAACTCTGTGGGTGCGACCATCCAGCCAGTTCCTTATCCAGCCAGTGGTCCGTCCATCCAACCCATGCTTTTCCAATTTAGCAACCAGGATGTCATGCGGGACAGTGTCAAATGCTTTGCACAAGTCCGGGTAGATGACGTCAGTTGCTCTTTCCTTATCCACTAATGCTGTTACTCCATCATAAAAGGCCACCAAATTTGTCAGGCACAATTTGCCCTTGGTGAAGCCATGCTGGTTGCCACCAATCACCTCATCTTCATTTTCCATGTGCCTTAGTAGATCCTTCAGGAGGATCTGCTCCATGATCTTGCCAGGCACAGAGGTGAGACTGACTGGCCTGTAGTTTGCCATATCTTCCTTTTTCCCTTTTTGAAAATGGGGGTGATGTTTCCCATTTTCCAGTCAGCGGGAACTTCACCAGACTGCCATGACCTTTCAAATACGATGGACAGTGGCTTGACAACTTCATCTGCCAGTTCCCTCAGGACCCACAGATGGATCCCATCGAGTCCCATGGACTTGTGCACCTGCAAGTTCTTTAGATGGTCTCGAACCTGATCTTTGCTTACAGTGGGCAGATCTTCCTTCTCCCAGCTCTCACCTTTGCTTTTCTGCAGCTTGAGTGGTGTGGTTAGAGCTCTTGCCTGTGAAGACTGAGGCAAATATCAAATATCCCATAGAATTATTCATATAACTTGGAGTAGTTTAGTACACTGAAGTAATTTTGTTATAGTTTTTTTTCCCTAAATTTTGTATATAATTTTACAGTACCAGCCAACCAACTTGCATGCGGCACAAAGAAGTAGGTGCTTCTTTTGGTTTGTAAAGCACTACAAAATCTAATAAAAATAGAATAGAAACATTAGATACTCATTATACACTTACAACCCTACTGAGAGACGGTAAAAGGCACCAGAACATTTAATTCAGTAACATCTCAAATGTACGTATACAATCTGTTGCTTCATTAACATCAAAAACTGTATAGCAACAAAATGGCACCCGACCCCTGCACCATGTTTCTTCCATGACACTAATTTAATATTATAAATCTTAACAGTCATATACATATGTAAGACCGCATTCACTCATGTCAGATCGTTGTAGAAAAAAAAAAAAAAAAAAAAAAAAAAAAAAAAAAAAAAGAAAAGAAAAAAGCAAACAGAAGTTAAGAAGAGGAATATCACCATACATATATATAAAATACTACGTCTCTTGTCTTTGGCTTTTAGTTTTCACTTGCAGGCAGTGCTGGTCTCTTCTGAGTGCTACATATTCTATATAATTAGTAATAAATTTATGTGCCATCAAAAAATATGACAGTGTACATGCTAGGAGTGCAGATACTCCCTTTAGGATAATTGTGGACAAGAAAATACATGAAATGTGGGCATATGACTAACTGGTTAATCCCCTCAGATGTTCCTGAAGAAGTAAATAAAGAAAAAACAAAACTCAGAAGAAATTAAAAAAGGAATAAAACTAAAGGCTCTATCAGTAGTCCCAGGAGAAAAAGTCTTATCCTAAAAACAGCGAACAGTGCAACCTAGTCCATGAATCATGGCACTTAGGCATGAAGAGTCACATTCCATGTTGACACAGACCTTCAGTAGTCCCATTAAATGTAATGGGGTTGCACAAGACGTAAATCACTGTAAAATATGAACCCTGATCTAATTTCTTTCCCTGAGATGAATTAGTTCAAAGCCATTGTTTCTTATTTTCTTCCCTTGTAAAATCCAAGTAAAGCAGATTCTATTTTTCAAGCAAATTACTCTAAATATCAGTAATCTGCAAAGAAAAACTGCAAATAGTTTTCCATACATTTTCAAATTCTTAGACCATATGAAGAGATTACATGTTTGAAAGATTAGGTCAGCATTGGGATTTACTGGACTATGGACTTATGGCTGGAATTATTTTAGCAGTGAGCAAAGCAGGCAAGTACATTACACTTTTTGCCTATATTGAATTATACTGTAAATTAATGTATCTGTTATGGTGAAGAACTAGTAGTCTATTGCATTATCTCCATGGTAATTAGAAGAAAAATGACCATTCCAATGGTGAAACTGAATTATAGTTGTGAATATTCAGTATTGACTATGAACCTGTTGAAAAAGGATGGCTTGAATGGCCTGAAAGCTCTTTCCAAAGGTGGTGTTTATAGCTCCATGCGTGGTGGATTTCAAGGTACGAACAAGTAGGGATAACACCAATAGCTAGCATAGCCTGTATACATGTCTCAGCGATGAGTAGGGATGAAATACAATAAGTCTACTTGTCTTTACTTTTCTATTACTTCATCTGCTGTTCCCGTTTTAACGAGTGCCAAACATCAAGAAAGCCCTCCAAATCTTGACCATCTTGTTTGTACACATAGAAATGTAAATTGCAATATGAGCAACACTCCAATGCTCCACCTTATACAAACGAGGTTTCTTTTTTATTTTACATATCAATTATATATTTTTTTAATGGATCACAATGTTAGTGGCTTTGGAACACCATATAAAGGGTTATCTACATTTTGTCATTCAGTACAATTTGTACCTAAAGATAATCTTATATATATTTTTTTTTTTTTGACAAAGAATGTCACCTTAGGTCACCGCTGATGGCCTTAATACTGGACCATCATATTTTTCCTTACAAAATCCTTTATAAATGATCACATAGTAATCGAGACTCATGACGTTACGGGGATGATGATATCTCTGTGCTACTGGAAAAGCACTAAATGTCCTAAGAATTGCTTGAAATATTCCAAAAATAGTTAATCTGTAACATAGGTGGCTGGATGGAGGTTTACAGGTTTCGTCAATACGTAACTGGGATGACTTGCATAATTGATTCATGGCCTCATCACCCATGATTAATATGCTATAAGGTTACAGGAATGAAAACCTCTCACATGCACATAGTGAAGCAGGATCTCTGCCGAAAAGAGCAGTATGTGACCACGTAATTAAAGTTTGTGCCATTAATCTGTTTGCACAAATGGGCTTAATTGAGGTCATGCTCACAAAATCATTGAATCACGAGATCTTTCAGGTTCTTATCTTTGCCAATTGTAGTTTTATTTTTTTTTCTGACAAGTTTTTACGTCAATTATTATATAGATGTTATATAGATTGTATGAAGCAATGTAATTACTTAAAGTATGCATGCCTAAAAATGAGGGGAAATGTTGTCAGGTTTTATGCAGTTCCTCACGCATGATAGTTTGCTCTTCTTGCATGAGTGATAATATATCAATTATTTTTATGATGCTGTTGCCCTTTCCTTTACTTCTCAGGGGCAAGAGGTGAAAACAGCTAATTCAGCTAAACACAGGGAATAGTGTATGTCTCCACTATGTTCAGGTAGTTGGAGAAGACCTGAGCCAAGGCAGACCCCTGTTGTGGCAGGCACTGCAAGTCCAGCTCGATTAATATTATAGGCTAAAATAAAAACAGGGATGTACAGCAGGAGAAGGGACAGATTATTATTTCTATCCTTTTTAGAAAAAGAATGATGACATTTGGGACAACATTTTACAAAGTCTCAGCACCTTTAAGGCTACTTTTATCCTTTGGCTCCAACCATAGCCAATGGACTTCCAGAGCACAAGTTAGATTTTCCATTGGCCTAATAACCCTACGGAACTACTTCTATTTTTCTCTTACTGACCACAGAAATGGCTCTGTGTGACTATGTTCCTGAATCATGGATCTTAACTAGGAAGAAAATGAGCCCAGTTCATACTAAATCCACTTTTAAGTGGCTAAATAAGAGCTGGCCTCATCTGAATCTTTGGCCAGTAATGATCAAGTTCCTTGCCCAGCCAAAGAGAATATGACAGTGTAAGAGGAAAGAAAAGGTCTTTGAAATACCTATCCAGTGTCTTAATAACAAAATCTTCTTTCCTCTGAGTGAGCTTTTTCTTGCCCTTTGGGCTTGATTTTCCAGTAGGTTAAATATGCTCCTTATCAATACTTTATCAGCACTTCCTAGTAGTAGATCCACTCTGACAAGAAGCAACTGTTCACCGACTCTTAACGGAGATTCCTCTGTTTCCCTTTGATGGAAAAGGTAATAGCTAACATACAACTGTTTTAAACTTTAAAGTATTACAGGCTCACGAGAGAAAGTGGGCAAGGGATAGTGGTAGTGAGAAGAAATTCAGACGCTGAGGCACGGTCAAGGACTGATAGGACTGCCCTATCATACTCAGAAGAAAGGCTAGTCCCTGGGATCATTATATTCACAATCGTGCCTTGTGATCTTTATAAATCTCTCTCCAGACCCAGAGGATGAGCATCCTAGTGGGACCGTCAAAATGCCTTTTTGTACAAACGCTTGGTTCAAAAGGAAACAGCACTGTAAAGTGTCCGTGAAGAAGCAACAGTCTGAAGTGCCTTATGAAACATTAACTTGCATCCTACAGCTTCTTTTTTTTTTTTTTTTTTTCCAAAATGTCTTTTTAATTGTTCATGTTTAAAATACACACTATTTAATTATTTATGTATCCAGAGCTGTTTTTTCTGTATTTGGAACTTTTGCCATGGCAATAGCTTTATTATTTCACACATTTATTTAAATCACATGCTATGCTATGTACAAAATAGCATCTAAAGGTCCCCAGGAGAATGGACACAGCAAGTGTGTAAGGCCTGTTAAAAAACAAGTGTGTGAGAAGGATTAGTTGTCTGAATGCTTTGACTGGTAATTCAGGGAGTGTAGTGAGCCTAACTCCATCCCTGCCAAATGTTTTCAGGCCCAGCTTGGAAGTCAGAAGGCTTCTTTGTTGCGTGGTATTTTGGCCTCTCTCCTCTGCTTCTGCATCTTTCCTTTTCTCTGTTCAGCCTTTATTATTTGAACATCATGGCTTTGGGTAGATTTTTTGCTATGTTTTTTGGTACAGCAAGGCACATCCATTCATGTTTGAGGCTCCAAATAATCACAGTGCCAATAATGATTTGATGTAACTACAATGATTCTTTTAAATTTTGAAAGAAAATACTGAAGACCAGGATTCCCAATTCAGTCTCCCTGTGTGGGAGGGGTTTTAAAAGCACTTGAAATCAAGTGAAAGAACAGGGAGAAAATAACAGGAATCTGGAGCATTGCTAACAAGTCTCATGCTTTTTAGGACTGATTTGTGCTGCAGGCTTTGATAACACAAGCATAGACCACACCCTAGGGTAACATGCCTGCATTTCTAACGCAAGAAAAGTCAAGAGCTGTATCTCTGTTGGATACTTGTAAAAGTGGATTCAAATGCACATAAAAATGCTTGATCTAGCAGGTGGGTGTGGTTACTGAAATCCATCCTTGCTCTACTTGGCTTTTCTTTGTTTTTGCACCTCTTGACCATCAGAGGCCATCTGGCAAGGCATTTTCATCAGGTCTGCATCAGAGCAGCCTGGTTTTCTTATGCACAATAAAATTCTGCAAACAGCAGAAGCTCTGGGAATACTGTGGAAACATGAAAAGGAAGAATGGAGAAGATGTAGACAGATCACCTCAACATTTTGCTTCCTATCCTTGCACTATTGTTTCCTGTAGCATTTTTTTCATTCCCTACTATTTTGTCTACGAAATAGGTTTTGTGTTGTATTTGTAGGCTGCTTGTCACAATCCAATGTCACAAGAGGTTTCTTAATGATAACAAGAGACGAAATTGAGAAACAAACGAGGTCAAATGCCATAAACTAAACTCAATTTTATTACTAAAAATAGAGAGAGAATATCGATAGGACAGAATAGAAAAAGAGT